>JARYHS010013631.1:40317089-40677489 GCA_031002005.1 Vandiemenella viatica | reverse complement strand
AAGTGAAACGCGTACGGGAGACAAATAAACACAAAAAAGTCAATTGCTTTGGCGTAATTTATTTATTAATATTATCAGCAATTGAGGAAAATGATTCACAACATCCAGATAAAAAAAAAACTATATTTTCAGGCAAGTGCATAATAACTGTGCTACCACATTTATCAATCTGTACATTTCATTTATAAATTAAAATTATAATGTACGAGGTATCAGGGCGGTATATTAAAAAAAAAAAAGATAATAAAATATCATTTACCTAAATGAGTTAAGTGAAAAACCGATTATGAAATACATGATGCAGTATCACAATATCTTGCGCTGCTTAATGTAATTACTGTCACTAAGGTCTGAATGAGCTATAATGAAATCAGTGCAAACGAGCGCATTGTGCTCTAATAACAGTAAAAGTAAATTTTGCGTTAATTTGGATGAAGTCACTTGAATCAAAGGCATTATTAACTGTCGGCAAGGGAGGCGCATCCCCTTTGAGCTTAAAAGTTAATTACGATGCTATTGTGTTGGAGAGAAATTGAGTTTAAGAAACGCTTTTGATAAAGAGCCCATCTCCACCTGCCTGTCAGTTTCAGAGAACCTTCCCTGCACTTCCTTGCTTACGGTTACACGAGGAACTTTGTCCACACAGCTGTAATTGAAATGATACAATCCAAATATTGGTGTTTTATTTTCCCTTGCCATAGCATATCTCAGGAAATGTTATTTTAGAAGATAATTTAATATTAACTTTAGAGGCGCTTGGAATTCTCATCGGATGAAAAATTCCGTTGAAAGAAATAAGGAAGAGAAACTTCTGAAGACCATTCTGTCAGGAGTTGTAAGTAATTAAAACTTCAGTAAAATCTGTCTTAATATAGCTTTTGATTAATTATGAAGTCCATATCTAGACGGGGTAATTACTTACATGTTCGCCAAATGAAGAACAATGGAGGAGACTGTTTCGCCCGTAGCTTAATCCATTATTCAAGGTATCACTAAAATTATATTACTTACTTTATCCGACGAAGAATTTGTAAGCATCCGCTGCTACATTTATACGTTCAGACGATATTATTTATACCACTTTCTATAATTTTTAATGATAACTTGGCTGTTTATTCCTTTTGCTAATGATTTGTTGCCCGAATTACGATAAAGATTGGAAAATGTGCATAACTTTATATTTGTTGATCTGTCCCTTGCACCAGTTGCAACGTTTTGGTCCCAAAATAAAACATTCTATATTTACTATGTTAAGATTCCGTACCAAACGGAATACAATCTGCTGCCAGCTCGTCTGTACCAACCATCTTGTACTTAAACGGGATAAATTGTAGACTTAAAATTTACAGAAGTTATGAGTTTCGTCAATTCAGATCCGGATATCGTATTAAAAATATATATAAAATTATATTATTCATAGGAATAAAGACGGATAAAAAAATCTACTCCACTGTGTAAGGCACAGAGTTCGTTCACTTAAAAATAAAGGATTTTTTGATCTTAGATAATTTGTATATTAATTACGGCTTTTTCAAATTTGATATTGCCTATTAATTTTAAATTCGACCGTAATGGCCATCACATCCTGTATTTAAACAACAAAGAATTAAAATATTTACATCTAATATGAGTCCTAAGTAAAAAAAAAAAAAAAAGTTTTTGTTTGTTATCATGTATTAATACCATCGCATTGAAAATCCTGATAATTGAGAATTGGATGCATATTAATAAATCTACAGTATGATGAATTTGTTTGTAACCGAATGATTTCACTCATCGTTCGAGTGATTACGAGCCGCAGCGTTGGGAGACTAACCGGAAACTTGTCAAGGATTTATTTTTGGATGAAGCGACTAATTTCTGACCGACCACATACAACGTCATTAGTTAGAGCAACCCTAATTGTGCAAGGCTTGAATTGCACTTTTCCGGTTAAATGAGAATCAGTCTGTATCCGCTAATTGGTTCTTTATTAAATTTCTTCGACGATTTCGGGATATCAATCTACCAAAAGTTGTTACAGTTTTGAAAGCAAATAGACATCTATTTAAGGATTATGAGTTGAAAGAGAGGTGAGAAAGAAGGGGAGCCCCGTTCAAAAAATGAAGGGCAGGAAGTAATAACCATGACGCACGGAACACGTGCTCAAGCTCACAACCGAACACAAATCTAGAGACACAAACTGGAAATAACAGTTTGCTGTAGTTGGAGTAAAAAACGTGACCCCGAAGATAAAATCTTCACGAAGTATGAAGTCCGTGCTTTTCGGGACACCTTTTACAGCCTTCTCTACCCAATTCTACCAATAAAATTCTAAGTCTACGCATGCGAAGTCGCGGCTAACAGCTAGTGATTTATATTAGGGATGTAACGGAACACCGCATCCGCAAGTGTTGAACTTCTACATGAAATTCTACCTCCGCATTCGCATCCGAAACTTTTAATGTGGAAGTATAGCGGATGTTTTGCAATATATAAAGGTCCTGTATGTTATTCTTTTCTCTTTCTACGAGAATCGCCCTGTCATCACCTAGCTGATAAAAATGTGGTTGCTTCCTTTCTTATGATACTTCAATAGAACTAACAATGAACTGAACGGCGTTATTACCTAAGCACTAATTTACAAGTTTGAACTTGCATATATAGTAAAGCGGCCTATACAAGGTCCAACTTGTAGGAACTCCGTGTAGAACTACCATAGGATGCGCTAACCCATTCACGCCACTAGTAGGGGCGCACCAGTGTCCTTATCGCACATTTGCAGGGTATTTCCTCCAATCATGATCCGACGCCATAACTTGTTGGACGACAGGGGCCCGTGTTGGTTACTTGGGAGTCCAATCACATCCAACACGTCCTACATGTAGTGCTGCAGCCACTTTCACTGTCCAACTAGAGTCCTACAGCGGAAAATAGGATCATCGTAGGTCCTACAAGTTGTATTGTGAATGGGCCACTAGAACGGATGAACGGTGGGCGGGCACGGAGATGTGTGGTGGCGTGGTTTTTGCTTGACGCTTCAATTAGTCGAGCCGCGAAGTCTGCAAAGTTCATATGACAAAGATTGTTTTGTTGACGCGTCAGTTGTTATATAAATAATTTAATAAAGTGGTTAAATCATCCGACTTTTTTTGTTGAAAGATGAGGCAGAAATTAATATGACAATATTAAATAAAAATAGACTTTGCTTATGCAAAATTTAGAATTTGCGATAAAAATATATTTAGTTTTGATAAAATATTAGAATCTAAATAATAATTAAAGCGTTGGGATTAGAGCAAAATCTCTACAACAAAAAATCCATGTAAAGACAGACCAAAATTCGGCACTATAACACAGTCATTAAACCAACAGTCCTCTATGAAAGTGAAACGTTAACACTTAACAGAAAACATGAACTTAAGGAAATAAAAAAAGTAGAGAGAAATATCATTTGAAACATTTTAGGAGCAAGACTCACTAAAGATAGTTACAGACTACAATCAATCAAAACAACAGAAAAGTTTTCAAACATCGAAATTGACATCAAGAAAAGGCGAATGAAATTCTTTGGTCACCTTAAGAGGCTACCAGAAAGTAGATTGACAAAAAAGATAATAGATTATGTAACTTCACTAAAAAATCCAACACCTTGGCTGAATGAAATTCGGAAGGATCTTAAAAGTACAAACATAGGAGCAACAGGCTTCTTAGAAAGAGACATCTTCAGACACAAAGCAGACAAATGGGAAGTTATAAATGAGCAACCAAATTAAAAACAATACCGACCAAAGTGGTCGGAAGAACGCAAACAAGCTTTCTCAGAAAGAATAAAAGGCTACTGGAACAACCAGAAGAACTCAAAGAACACTTGATTGGGTCATTTGCTTAACGTCTTCCATTTATTGGAAGAATTCGCCAATAATAATAATAATAAATTTACTTTTCCATATCCGCATTCACTTCTGCAACACATCCTATCCGCGGATGTCGAGCACTGGGCATCTGCATCTGTATCCACATCCGCTAATATTACCTCCGTTTCAACCCTAATTTATATATAACTTTAATGATGTGCTTTTTCATGAACTCCTGTTAACTTGTCGATAGAGAAATATTATAATACTGAAAACATTTGTCCATCAGTTTGATAACGCAAACCGAAACATTCCTCACTTCATTGTGTTTATGACTAATTCCAATGGTTTACTCGTAATTCGGTGATCATTTCCAATCGTACACTTTCACTGTAAAATATCTTTCTGATCGCGCCCCCTCTACTCGAAAAACCTGTCGCTCAGAAAGCCAAGCTCTATGTAAACGCTAGAGATGTTAAGCAACCTATTGTTGTGTGTGGTGCAGGTGGTTGCTGTGGCCGCGTGTGCGGCCGGCGAGGTGATCCGGTACGGAGGGAGTGTGGAGGACGGAGCGGGTCAGTGGGCGAGGCCAGAGCCGTCCGCCAGGAGCCTCGTCTACTTGTCAAGGAGCGCCGACTGGGCAGACACCAACAAGTGAGCTACAGTAATCTAGTGGTGCCATTTTTTTTATTTTTTTTTTCAATCCTGGGAGGCGGGCTGTTGGGGAGTCGCGTGGACTCTTTTCAGGCTACTTAAATCTAAAGGGGAGGGAAGGGGGATGGAAGGTCGGCCGTGGCCTTGTTGTGACTGGGGAAAACCACGGAAAACCCCAGTCGGGATGGTCGAACCGGGTTTGACCCGTGTCCTTCAGAATGATATGTAAGACGGCGTCTTATATCCTTGAGGCTTTCAAATACCTAATGCTTTCTCTCTGTATTTGTGCTTCCTGTGTTCTTATTACATGTCAACCATCACTTTTTGGCACTACGGGACTCGATTAATCACACATTACAAGATAGGCGGACAGAGTGCCTTCTTGGAAACTCTTGTTTGGATGTTCGAACTATCATTCTGATTTCTAGATATCATCTAGATTAATTTGGAAGCAGAATAGCTTTTACCTTGGAAACTATGTTAATATGATTAAGATTTCTGGATATCGAAAGAAGCAGTTCAATAAGACACTTTTAAAAGATATCAAATTTTAACTATACATCTGTCATTAATAAGCAACACAATGATCCAAAAATTATAGTACTCTTATCGTTACCTCGTAAGTAAATTCTATGTTGGTGTAGTTCAAATTCTATGTTGTTAACATCGTCCTGTTTCTATCACTTGGATAAATTTTAAATCTGGCTCTATTCATTGATTCATCGCCTACATGAAAACGAGCTTCATTTTTTACATAGTTTATCTTGATTCCATCAGTCATGGCTAAGTAGCAAGTTTAAGTTGTATGAAATTTTGAATGCCCTGTCTTAATATTACGAGTTTAGTGAAAATCCTGTTGAAATTGACAAAGCAGTCTGTTCTATTTAGTGAAAGTATTTGTCTGTTAATTATTATAGTCAGATATGGATTCAACTTTCACCATGCACATTTCACTAAATAAATCATAGAAAAAATGCCAGATACTTGTGCATCCAGCTATAACGAGATTTTCAAATGTGCTACTTTGGATATTCACGATTCTGTAGGTTAACGGTACAGATAGATGAAGTGAAAGTTCAGAAAGATAGATACACTGACGCGCAGCACCTACATTGAAACTAAAATAATAATTCCATGTGGTCGTAATGACCTAGTGACAGGGTTTCTGTTGGATGGGCATTCCGCCGCTGTCGTAGCCGCCTTAACCTAACCAGGCAACCCGACCGGGTGCAGGAGACCTACAATTTAGCGTGGAATCCGAACCACGGAAGCGTTCTGGCGTACTTCATATGAAACAGAAAGCTATGCCAGTGGACAGTTTAAGAGCCTATGAAAATACCCACCCAGACACGGATTCGACCCAGAGACCTTTCGATCTCCAGTCAGATGCCTAAACCACTGAGCCACTAGACACTCCCATTAAAACTGATTCCGTAAAGAAAAGATTAGAATGGCAGTTTTCATGGCTTACTAGCATTGGTGACCAAATTACAGCCAGAACGTTTTTGTTCCAAGGTTAGTTGGTGGAACAGTATTACAGTTCACTTCATTCTATGTCACTTGGGGCAGATTAAAAATCCAAACAAGACTTTCACAGAACATCAATTCTGTATTGCTTGTTAGTCCATATTTTTTTTATTCTTTGAAATAGAGATCTGCAATTCACAGACTGCTTTATTGGACATTCAGTAAGTGGGATATTTGAAGAATTTAAATTCAGTCAATCAGTAGAATAAAAAGAAATTATTACTTTTTACAGGCACTTTCTCTTCCTGCTGTCAGTCTGTAACTCTTGTATTGACGCCTATTTGTATCCTTGATTGATAAATTTAAGCATTTTGTGGTTATCTGCGTAGTTTATATCACCCAAATGTATGTATCAACTACTATTTAGAGGTTTAAATGATGTTGTGCTTTGTGTCAGATCTGGAGGTGACCCCGCCGCTCCCCCTGATGCAGTTGCGGCGGCCTCGGCCCCAGTGGGTTATCGAGGTAACGGCTACGACAACCTGAGCCCCGGCGCAATACCCTGGCGGGAGGAAGCACACCATCACCACCACGGAAGTGGACCACCTGCTGCAGCAGGGTCTTGGTCATCAGGTGGAGCTGGCGGGCCGCCGGCTGGTGGAGGCTCCTGGTCTTCAGGAGGTGGTGGAGGACCACCAGGCGGAGGTGGCTCGTGGTCTGGAGGAGGTGGCGGACCACCAGGAGGAGGTGGCTCGTGGTCAGGAGGAGGTGGTGGACCACCAAGAGGAGGTGGCTCGTGGTCAGGAGGAGGTGGTGGACCACCAGCTGGAGGCGGCTCGTGGTCTTCAGGAGGCGGCGGGGGAGGTGTCTGGGTTGGTGGTGGAGGCTCTTGGGGGAACGGTGGAGTGTACAGGCCACCAGAACGTTGGGGTTCGGGTGGAGGTGGAAGGTGGGACGCAGGGGAACACCGATATGGTCATTGGGATAAGGATCCTCCCAGACCCAGTGGCGGAGGCGGTGGTTATTGGTCTGGAGACAGATACGGAAGTGGCGGAGGAGGCGGTTACTATGGTTATGGAGGGTCTGACGGCTACGGCCATGGTGGTGGAGGATACGGACCTCCGGGTGGTAGCTCGGGACACGGGACATATGGAGGTGGTGGTGGGAATTGGGGAGGTTCAGGTGGAAGTGGATCTTGGGGTTCCGGTGGTGGTAGTGGCGCCCCTTGGGGTGCCGCAGCTGGATCTGCGGGACCCGTCGGTGGTGGTGGGAACTCTTGGGGAGCAGGAGGTGCCGGTGGTTCATGGGGCAGCGGAGGAGATAGATGGTCATACGGAGGGAACCGGTGGGGACCTTCAGGTGGTGGAGGACCTACGACCGGATCACCAAGTTGGTCGGGTGGAGGAGGTAACAGATGGGGCAGTGGTGGGGACAGATGGGGTGGTTCTGGAGGATATGGCGAGAGGTGGCCTGAAAGTGGTGGAGGATGGTCCTCAGGTGGGAACCGATGGGGAAGTGGAGGACCAGATCGGTGGGGAAGCGGCGGTAGCCAGTACGGATCAGGTGGTTCTGACAGGTACGGCCAGTACGGAGGAGGATGGTACGGTGGCGGAGGAGGTGGATCGCAGGGCTGGGGACCTGATAGTGGAGACAGATACCCAGGGGCAGGGAGTGGGGGCTGGGTCACTTTGAGGCCCGGCGGTGCAGGTGGCGGAGGCGGCAGTTGGGATTCCGGGCGTGGTGGTGGAGCCTGGGATCGATACGGTCCATCGTCTGGGGGAGCCTCAGGGTCATGGGATCGTGGACCAGGAGGCTACGGTGGTGGTGGAGCAGGAGGTGCCAGCTGGTCGGGTGGAGGAGGTGGCAGCTGGGGCGGCGGAGGTGGAGGAGGCAGCTGGAGTCAGCGTCCTTGGAGTGGAGGTGGTGCCTACAGCCCGCAACCCCCCTCAGGGGGAGGAGGATACGGTGGGTGAGTTTTTGGTTATGGCACTGCAGCTTGTGAGAATCACGCCGCTGGGATCACGACATAGTCAGCTTACCTGCTCTGCTTCGCACGCCGCACGGAAAAGCAAGTTTAATTTTTGACACTGGTTATTGCAAGGAGTGTGTGCTAACTATGCCAATTCACAGGTTTCCGAGATGTGAAAGATGAGATCAATCATACATAGCATGATTTATACTTCCTGTTCCGTACTGTTTACAAAAGTTTGATTGAAATTAATTTTGGAATGCTTTTGGTTCACTAGCTTATAAAATAACAATTCGCTGTGCAGGCACCGCTATAACACGACTTACCTCAATAAGTTCATATTCACCACAGTGCAATATTTACAACCACATGCTGCTTAAAGAAGTTAACGACAATGTCGGATACCATCAGTTATGAATAGTTAATAGATAGAAGAGAGTCATTTCTTGCATCAACATCGCATCAGTGGCTATTTTGAATCGAGTTAAGTACCTGAAAGGTTATGTAAGAAGAGATAAATCTAATTTCAAAGATAACCGTGTTTTTTTTAGAATGCTTGGAATGCTGGGCAGTTGTAAATATAACGCAGTAGCATATACGTATATCTTCGTTGATAATATTGATTGTAAAAATTGTCCTCTACCCCAATAAAATTAATACTGATTACATTTATAAAAATAAAAGGTGTTTAGAATTTAATGCGATTTCTGTAAGGCAGTAAGAAAGAACATTTTTCTGGTTTCTGGAAATATAAACAGCTTTTAGAATCTTTTATTCAGGCAACATTGTATGTATAAGGCTTTTGAGGTATATTTACCGCACAATTAAGAAAATCGAAATTCATTCAAATCTTAGAACGAAAACTGTGTTCCAACTGTTATTATTTAACTGAACGTATTTAAACGAATAAGCTTTGATCTTATTCGTCGTTTTGCCTTGACTTCAAAGCGTTTAGTAACACGGTATATACCTAACATCACTTTTATTAGCGCTTGACGTAAACTATTTTTACCGAAAACAAATAATCATTTACCGATATCTCATTCATTAAATCTTCCATGTTGTTCATTAACAACTGTGGAGAATGATTTAGAATTAATACTGCATTCACAACTGAAATTTTTTGTTTAACTTCTCTATCTTCTGTAGAAGTATCGTTGTGTTTAAATATGAAATTTTCATGTAACGAAAGCAACGGACGTTCCATAAACGCGTCCTCGTAAACAGCGCGCATAACAAAGATGGAGTACTGTTGACTGCTTCACGCTGAATGCCCCCCAAACGGAATTGCTAAAGAGCACAACATTATTTTGCAGCTAACATTTACGTTGCATGATAAATGTGTTTGTTGTTGCACGAACTACAATGAGTCACAGTTCAGTGCATGAGCCGTTTTTGTGCTAATACGCGTACGATTTAGCCGCATTTCCAAACAGTATAGGAGTGTTTACTGTTCAAACAAGGAATACCAAAAAACTGCTGCTACAGCGTAATTGCCTGATTCCGTTAAAATCGTATGATTTTTAGATGTTGTTTGATATAGTTAGTTTTTCTGAGCTTCTGCAGCAGAGCGCTTACTGTATATCAGACTTTTTTTATAGTGCATCCCATTAATTTAACACAGTTAAATGGCACTCGACAAGCTAATTATTCGAAGTAATTGAAACAACAAAGAAATTCCGCTACAGTATTTAAGGTTTAGATTCTTTTAACGTTTCTTAAGGTGCGTGACTATGTTTGAAAATATACTGTAGGTAAATCGTATACATCAAATGCATTAACCTACATTAAACACAATTGCCGATTATTATTTTTATAGTTTTTTATTAGTAACCTTGGGGTCATAGTTTTTGTTAGCAGAAAATCAATGTGTTCGGTGAATTTATTTGGATTGCCAAAAAAATTATTCCGAAACATAGTTATTGATGTAAGTAAAGTCAATGTTTTAGATTTTTCAAGTATGAACACGTTAGTTTTGGATTAAAAAATTATGGTGTGAAAATTATCACACTTCAAATATACCAGTACTTATAAAAAAGATGTCAACTTTAAAATAATTTTAACAAATGGCTGTAGTTCAGAAATGCTTCGGGGTAACAGCCGAGATGTCCAACAGCAAACCTTAACAAATCAGTCGTTGCTGATGATTTCTCGTTGAAAGCTGAAAAACATGCTGAATTAAACAAATAAAAACAGTTGCATTGGCGCTATTTATTAATAATAATTTCTTAGTTAAAAGTAATTTATCCACCGAAACAATAATCTTAATTTACAGAAACTATTTTCCACTACGTCTCTTAAATACCATTTAAGGAAATTAACCACTTTAAATAAATCAGAGGAAAATTGAGCAGTCAGAGAATTTCTTATTGAGATTGGTTAATCATCTTGTGATAAAGAGCTGAGCAAATCTCATCAAGAGTGGATCAGGGAAATGTTGTAGATCGATAAACTGACTAGTGAAAAGTGTGCTTAATTACCAATGTTTTTACAGTTCACGCGACAACATACGAAGAGAACACACCATTAATGTATGAATAAATTTAACTTGGTGTTACTGTTTACCTTGCACGTTGTTTAATGGTATCTTCGATAATACTGTAAGAACGTAAACGGAATGTAAACACTTAAAGAAGACACGTACTTATCCCTTACTGCATTTTTATAGAAACCTAACTGAAGTGCAATAACAATAAGTACTCACCATGTCAGCATATGTTCTGTTATATGGACTGTGAAATGTACTCTGCGTTTTATACGTCCGTGAATCGGAAATGATACAACCTTCAACCGCAGTTTAACCAGTGTTGTGAGGCATGCAAATCGCAGCATGAAATAGAGAAGGAGATTTTTCAGTATATTTTTAAGAAGACTTCTTGCGAGCTGGTACGAAGAATTTAAAAATGATTGCATAATTGTGCTGGAACTTACAGACATATTCTTTTTTTATTCAGTAATAAAGTAAACAATACAAGTAAATAATATGAGTGAAAACTAGTTACAAGTTTTCACTTTTAGACGCCTGGTTAGACCGAGCGTGGTGGTGTACGGTTAGCGTTCTGGCCTCGCATTCGGGAGGACGGCGGTTCGAATCCTCGTCCGGGCATCCAGATTTGGGTTTTCCATGGTTTCCCAAATCACTCCAGGCAAATGCCGTGATGCTTCCTTCAAAAGGCCATGGACGAATTCCTTCCCATTCCTTACCCCCCATCCTTTGCCGTCTCTAAAGATCTCACTGTTAAGAGACGTTATGCAGTTAAAAAAAAGGTCTGGTTAGGAACTATTTCCACATTCGTTTTTTAAAACGTTGCTATTCTGATACATAGACGTTAATTTGAGTATATACCGTTTACATACGAATTAATAACTCGAAGGATTAATTACATAGAACTAAATTTTTATCATTCAACTCGGAATCGTTTAGTAATTAAATTAACACACGCTTGTGCACTGCTTACTTCGCTTCCACTTTTGATGTTGATCGTTACAGATCATGGTTTCTCGAAGAAAGAGGAGGAAATGTCTGTCTGTCGCCATAGACTTGCAGGAAACGATAAACGTTCTTTTAAGCAACCAGTTCGAAACAGCCAACATAAACCTATTTCAGGCCGGAAGGTAAAGATTTGTAGCAAGTACAGGATCTTTTCAGAGTTGATCTATCGCCCCGCCTGTTAGACACTGGATATTCCTGTCTGGGACCGCCTTGAGCTAAAGGACACCGCCAACCCCGCTGGCAGATCACAGGGCCTGGCATTGCGACTAACCCGCGCTACACTGCCTACTAATGACGACGCTGATTAGGCTCCACACACACCGTCCACGGAATTGTACGTTTGGTCAGGAGTATTAAGAACATATACAAAAACTGAGTAATTGAGAGTTCCTGTTGTTCTTACCGCTTCGCTCAGCGTCACATCTGTGCAATATGTCAATGAATTGACGAGAACTACGCATCATTAAGAATATATTAACAAACCAACGGTTAAGTACGTTCTACAACAAGAGAAAAACATATCTGACACTATTAATATGCAATCTAGAGATTAAGAGGAGATTCTTTATACATAGTCCCTTTGGGCAACGCGATTCAGAGGTAGCGTCACACACAAGAAAAATTATGATGTCTGTAGGATACATATAAGGATTATAAATCAAAAATTATCGTGATAATATTTTTCTGCTGTAGCGTATGTGAAGCAACATAGCACAACGGAGGTCAGACATTGCGTTTGGGGAACGATTTTTTTATAAAAAATGAAACATCCTATGATAAACAGAAGAATGTTAAAACTTTAATGGACAGGGAAAGTATGCTATAAACGCTGTCGCATCAGTGGCGATGAAAGGAAATGTGTGGAGGACTCTTACAAAATTAGTAGATAGAATACAGTTTACACGCTGGTAACTGTTTCATCGATAATGTTGATTTCTTTATTAGCTTCATCCAGTTGGTGTTATCACAAATGGGTTCTGATAATTATTATATTTTTTTAAAGTAATAAATCATATTTTCACAGATCAGATAAAAATTTAACTTTCGAAAACATTTTACGATACATTTAAAAGTATTAGACTGGAACTTTAATATTTGTGTCCTCTCAAACTCGATTTTTTTTTATTATAACTGCTTAACGTCTCTTAACAGCGAGGTCTTTAGAGACGGGAAAGGATGGGGGGGGGGGGGAAGGAATGGGAAGGAATTCGGCCATGGTCTTTTGAAGGAAGCATCCCGGCATTTGCCTGGAGTGATTTGGGAATGACCTGAGTGCCTACTCGTTGACTCATCACTCCGTCAATGCTTCAACCATTGGAAATACCCTACTAGATCTCAACAGATTTGCATAGTTACAATTACTCGCTGATTTCAGCGGGTTGGTTTAATCCTGCTGTATTTCCTAATGTGTCTTCATTGTGATGGCGTATAGTATTAAAGCTCAATGAAACACGTCTGGTGTCGAAACAAAATTGAAATACAACATCTAGTAAGCATACTTGTCCTTATGTTGTTACGAATACTTGTCTACAGCATGTGTCTGAAGTTCTCCACTTTGAATCCATTCTCAGCATACATTCTGTACTAAGTAAAAACTACGTCCCGAGAATAAACAATTATTCATGTACGAGGGGGGACCCAAAAGTAACGGGAATTGGGCTGCGGCGGGGAGGGAGAGTGAGGGAACACATTGTTCGACCTGGCGTCTGTTACTGTCATTCCATCTGAGTCAGTGTGCGAAGTTGTGTCGCTGTGAGTGCATCAGTTCGCCCGTGATAGTTTTTTTAGTAAGACAACTTTTTCCATTTCGGCGAAAACGTGATGGCAGATTGTCGAGAGCAGCGCGTGGCTGTGAAATTTTGTTTTCTGTTGGGGAAACTGGCCACTGAAACTATTGTAATGCTGAAGACTGCTTATGGGGATGCTGCCCTAAGTAAAACCAGAGTCTGTGAGTGGTTTTCACATTTTAAAAATGGAGAAATGTTAATTGATGACCAATCCCGTTCAGGACGCCCCTCAATGACAAGAAGAGACGAAAACGTCGACAAAATCAATGCCCTCGTTCATGTAGACCGTCACCGAACCATTGATCAACTGTGTGAGATGTCTGTAATATCATGGAGTTCAATTCAGAGGATTTTATCCGAATATTTGCACATGAGAAAGGTTGCAGCCAAATTTGTCCCTCGCCTTCTCACAGACGAGCAAAGGGAGCGACGACTTGATGCATGTTTTGAGCTTCAAAATCAGCTCAAACAATTTTTCCGAAAGTGATTACTGATTATGAATTGTGGTGCTATGGATACGACCTCAAAACAAAGCAGCAATCAAGCCAGTGGAAGACATGTGCTTTCCTCATCCCAAAAAACCTCTCCAAGTGAAGCCAAATATCAAGGCAATGATCATTTGTTTCTTCCATTGCAGAGGTGTTATGCACACGGAGTTCGTCCCACCAGGTCAAACTGTCAACCACGAGCTCTACTTGGAGGTTTTTGAAAGATTGAGGGAGAGTATCTGGATGAAAAGGTCAGATCTTCGGCACACAGGGGACTGGTTCTTCCATCATGACAACGCGCCGGCCCATACCGCCCTTTCCGTAAAGCAGTTTTTGACCAAAAACGGCATGACACCGATTGTCCACCCCATCCACTCACTGGATCTAGCTCCCCGTGGTTTCTTTTTGTTCCCCAGACTCAAAGGGTTATGAAAGGAAAGTGTTTTGCTACTGGGAGTAGGTAAAACAAAAATCGCCGGAAGGTATAAAGAACATCCCGATAAGTGAATTTAAAAACTGTTTGGAACAATGGAAGGATCATTTCAAGTAGTGCGTTGTGGTCAGTGGAGAACACTTTGAAGGTGATCAAAGTTTGGTGTAAAAGTATTAAGAAATAAAGACGTTATGACGAATTTCCCGTTTTTTTTGGGTCCCCCCTCGTATTGTGGAATTAGTCTGTGGTAAAATCGACATGTCATGGAGCTCTGTTAGGTCACTTCATCCTCTGATATAACCGTTCACTTTGCACTATTTAAGGCTTTTGCTGAGCACCAATGTGCTAACACAAGTGACTGAACTTAGATCCACCATTCAATACATTCAATACAATGCTTTATTAGTTTACCAAGACAATTGTGGTCTGATAAGTTCTTGATTTAGACCATACTAAGTTATGATTTTATGTTTCAGCGACGAGTAAATTAAAATAATGAAATCAATGTTGATTTTGTAGAGAGAGAGTAACATCAAAATTTCTATTCGTTTCGTTCCTCCTATATATCACCGTAAACACCATTTTTTTCAGAATTGAGAACTCTTCAGATCTTTCTATTACAAACTATAATTAACTAAACTGACTAATGCTACTCGCCGTTTAACAAACTTGCTTTTGAATGGCTATTTTCCGCCTTTTTTTAAATTGAAATAGTCGCTTTTCGCTTTAAAGGACAGTGAAATTTTTACAGGCTGCAAAATTTTATAGTTATATTTTCAAACTATATCAAAAAGATTATAACATTTTAGAAACTTAAGTCAGATCTCTCATTGATTAAGAAGTGATTTCTTACGTAAAATTTTTAAAGGTTTTACTCGTGAATTTTGAGGGTATTTATTAGAAGTAACTATGACTTTCCAGTAATTAGCGCTAAATACATTCTTCCAATAAGCATATATGGTGGTAATCATAGTTTTCTCAACCAAATGTTTAGAATTGTGATTGAAAATTTGTGATTCAAAATGCAACACCTCTACTAGTTTTAATATGTACAAATAAGCTTTCTCTAACAACTTTAAGAATTACAACAAATATTATTACTAATTGATGCTAATACTATGGTTATTTATTGAACTCAATGATTGGGCTTTCAAATTGAGTAATTTTCTGAAATTATAGTTGGTTTTAATTTTTTGCGGCTGTTTCTAAGCCGAACTTAGATATCATACAACATGATTTCAAAAGGTTTGCTTGGCGATAGCAGCTATGATGCCAACGCAAAATTAATCATTAGCCATCATGCTGGATAGTTGCGTTCTGCTAGTTAACTGAACCATTTTTGTAAACCACAGCATTCGACCCCCCAAACCACTGTTCCAAATGAAAAACGACGTCTTCTATGTTTCCAAAGGGGCACAATATGTGTGGGCTGTACAGTTGGTACAGCGGGAAACACTTAGTTGATACCATATCTGGAAATATGCAAGGAGTGCTAAGGTTTTGTATCCAAATCGAACTTGCTTTCAAAATAGACACATCGGCAGAAAGACCTGAAGAGCTATCTGGCAAATACAACAGACTTTTATGGTAAGTCCTCAACTTCTGGGCTTCAGTTCTTCACATGATCAAGCTGAGGGATCTCAGTAATAGCTACTAGTGTCTGTTAGACCCCGTAGCAGGTAGTTCATTGGGATGACTACCACATACTCGCAGAAAACTAAGGTGGTTTATTTTTGTGTTTTTGGGTACTCTTCTGATGATGTCTTCTATCTTTAGTTGGATTATGGAGGTAGACACAGCAGTCATCCACTGGGCCAATTAGTTGCCAAAGTGTTTCTTATTTGCCTGCAATGGCGTAACATCTGCTATTAAACTTCTTCAGCAATGGTGACCCATGTAGTGCTGACACGCTTTGAATGTGTGGTTGGTAAGTTATGATAGGGCTGACCCACAACTAACATTGATTACAGCTGTTAACAAATTTGTAGTTATGTTCCTATGTTGCAACAGCAATTTCTCTGGAGGCACAAGATAATCCAGTATGCCTCAGTTTAAACTTCACTTAATCGTATGGTCTTGTTGACCTGCAGTTCATTTCTATGTAATGGTTGATGGAGGGTACCTGTATTATTGTTAGGGTAAAAGTATTCAACCAGTCACAAGCCGCGATTTGGAGAAGTATTATTTTTTCCTTCTTTATTTTTCCAATTACAATTACAATTAGAAATTAAAAAATAAATGAGCGAATTGTTAATTAGAGTACTTAATAGAACTATCTAATGGTTCAAATATAACCCAATTCAATTGGAATTTTTAATCTTTTTCCTGAGGAATACCTGTCCCATCTTCGGGGACTACAGATTGTGAATTGCTGTCCTAGAGTTATTATGTCATCGCTGTATTTATTAGTGTCCTTCAACTGTAATGTCCAGAGCCATTACAATCATCTTGTCAACTATTTTCTTAATATTATTATTTAGATGATTTAATAAATTATCATCGATTTTTAAATTAAAGTTGGTATCAGAAACTGATATACAAGTTTCTCTCAAAATCTGCACTCTTTTAATATTGTTGTTTGCTTTTGTTTTGTGGTGGCCACCTGTTGCCACTTGTCGCTGACAGCAGCGCATGCCGTGTCCGCAGGGCCGCACCGGATCTGTGCCACCAGCAGCAGCATCAGCACGACCACGGCGCCGAGCACGGACGTCCGGGAGGGGGCCAGCTCGGGGGGCAGTCTGGCCATCACGGGGGGCCTCGCGCGCCCGTGCCCTACCTGAACTACCTGCACAGCGCCACCAGCCGCAGCACCGGCGCCGTGGCGCCCACCGCCGCCAGCGCCACGCCCTCCAGCGCCCAGAAGGACGACAACGACGACGACAACAAGTCCTCCGCAGACTCCAACAAGTGAAACAAATTAGAACATAATGGACAAGTGTGTCAGCAGGTGCAATAACCACATGGATCTCTTCCTCAGACAACTATAGCGCGTTCAGTTAACAGTGGCAGCTCAAGGTCACTCTGCTCTACCCCCACTCCGCTACCCTTACCCCAAAATGCGAAGGGGAAAGAGGGCCCACTGACAAACTTGCCACTCATCTCCCTGGACATAGCTTTTTGTTCGGAGTGGTAGGCAACAGGAGGTGGTGGTTAGGTGAGGAGCGGGGCAAGGAGAAAATGACCTTAAACCGCCAGTTGAAAGTGAACAAGGTATAGTCTACTGACTTATACAGTTATGCATCAGCGAACAGACAAAAAGCACAGTCTCCCCTCCGGTATTATTTTCCCAATCTAAACATAACTTTGGCAAAATATTTAACTCTAAAGTTAAAAGGTACAACAGGTGTGTAATAATACCAGAAGGCGGTATTCTAGCTATCGTTATAACGATAGTCGTAATTCAGGATTCCGTTTTTGTCACATTTATGCATAGAGTTTCTAATGTACGCCCAGGTTATGCTTTAAAATGAGAAGAAAATACCAGAATCGTCTAGACACCGTCCTAGTTGCAAATAAGAGGGAAACGGGCGTGAAAAAGGCTAATTTATTCGCTCAAGTGCTCGCGGCCTAGTCATGGTGGCGTGTGATACTAATGCGATAAGAATAGTAATCGAATGAAATCTCTGTGTTACTTTTGACAGACTTTTTTATCAGCCAGTGATACAAGAATTCACATTGCTTCGCCATTTTACATATATTATTTGGAAAGAAGATGACAAAACAGTCATAAAACATCTTGCCGCTACATACTCTGTGATTAAATTCAATAACAGAAACTAAAGAAGTATTTCTCCATTCCAAGCAGACCAAATAATGGACCATACGGCATATCACTAAATCGTCTTAATCTCGTTTAGCAATTTACCTTCCGAATCAACAATAAGATTTTCAGCTACATATGGCGCTGTAGGCTTCGGCTCGTGGCAAAACTGAAAAAAAAAATTAAGACTGGAAAAAAATATATTAGCACATTTTCTGTAGTCATTATCACATTAATATAAAATCTTTATATATACATCTTACCGTTGTATTTTACTCCTTATGTCTTGCATCAGTGCGTCAATAAATTGTCATTTTGAAAATGCCCGTGTTATATTTCCCATTTGGAAGGGCATCAAAAGAAAAGATTAAATATTATGTTTTACGTACAAAACTATTCAAGGGGTTAGAAAACTATCCACCACAAAAACGGATAGGAAAAAAGTGCTTTTTCATAACAGATTTTATAATTTTATGTTGAACTAATGTTTATCGGGGTTAAGTTTTGGAAGTTTCACATCTTAGTTTGACAAATTATACACAAGAATTTGATAAATTTCGTTTCTTCATCAGTTGTATTTGGATCTATATCTCAGTGCCCTGGTCAATGGGCTAGTGGATTATTGACGAGAGCTGTAGTGATGCTTTGATCACGAAAAATGAATTAAGACAGACGTCTTTCTTTTCTTCTCAAGCGTTTCTTCCGCTTCAAAGTTTTGCAGGTTCTGTAGTTCAGTAGGTGCGCGGTGTTGCGATTATTGATCGATTGATCGTCGCGCAGAGAATGAACAATAGCCGGCAGGCTGCAGGAAGACAAAGCACAGCGGGGCCTCTCTCCGCAAGCTTACGTAACGGCACAATTTGTTTGGAGCGGTGTTTCGGAAATCGCACCTGTCAGCCAGGCGTACCAACCTTGGAGCGTCCCAGGTGCGTGCAGTAATGAGCGCTATCGAGGAGACTGATTACCGTAATACATGTCCTCCAAGCAGGAACTTCGCAGCGTACGGGCATTAAACAACATATTACACCGCCGTGTAACAAAATGTCTCCATCCATGAAAACTTCCTGCAGGAGCTACAAGGAACTTCATTACGAAGGGTCGTTGAGAATATATCCTAAATGAATTTTATCCCAAAATTATGAAACTTCCAAAATATTCTCAATCCTATAAAGTTGTGCAAAAGCCAAGGCAGTGTAATATACAAAACAATATTTCCATTTTCTTTTTATCATGTCTTGTGTTTAACAAAGACTGAGCAGTCGATGTAGAAAATTCTGCTTTCGCCAAAGAAACAACTATCGAATGCACTGAGCTTGTAGAATAGACTTTTTCCTGTGAATGATCTGTTTTAATATATATTCGTTTTGCACTGCCATCTAAAACAAGTACACATGTCTGTTTGAAATTTATCTTGTTAAAAGTTTAAATGCAACAAAGAATAAATTGCTTTTTATAACATTTTCCGTATCTTCTAATGATCCTGCTTCTTTTCACTAAATAAAACTTGTATGCTAAAACATGAATCAATACACAATACCCCTACCTTATCGTCCTGTCATATAGACTAGACATAAACAAATTGATGAAACACTGTTTATTCACCAGATGATATCACTGTATTCGTACAAGAGTCACATTGACAGGTATTTTCGTAAACTAATTGCTGTTTCCATCGACATAATTTTATTTCATACTGTAACCATCGATTAGCGAGCGGTAATGTAACAGTAACACGATTTTCTTTGCGCTATCTTATCAATATTCTTTTTTTATTCAATAAAAAACGTTCATTTTTCTTGTTATTCTTATTATTAACTGATTAATTGCTCTGAAGTATTTCTCCAACAAACGAATGTTCAATGCTTTTATTTTTTTTAACTTTTTCAAAACTAAATTTTCTCACACTCTTATGTCTCGTATTGATTATTGGTGTGGTTATCCTTTCATTCCATGTGCTATCACTAATTTTTCTCCTTGTATCAATCGAGGCATCATTGACAACGAATGCCTCCTATTTTCCATTGAATCACAACCCAGCTCCTCTATAATATCAGTTAGTGAATGAGTTCTGTAGTAGTTTTCACATACAAATTGACAACAATTGCCTCCTGTTTTCCATTGAATCACAACCCAGCACCTTTATCATATCAGTTAGTGACTGAGTTCTGAACTATTTTTCACATACAAATCTAGCTGCATTCCTTCGAAGACCCTCCAAACACTGTATGTAACACCAAAAATGTGTGTCGATTTCATGCTACTACTGTTGTTTCGCTGAGAAACTACAAAAATCTACAACGAATATATCAGACAAACAATCATTGATTGTATAATATTTAAAAGCTCTAACAGAGTCGGCAATTACTATATTTTTCCTGATGTATGTGCATACAAAACTAATCCGATGCTTTGAGCTCCTGATATCCATCAAATTGGTACACAGTATTCCATTACTTCCATATAAAATAATGTTCTCAGTAACTTGGTAAATAGAAGAATTATCGAAAACCGACGGTAAGCAACAACATTTTCAGGCTGTTACTCCCTCCACGTCCAAACCTTCCTTAACTGTGTCAAAACATCAGTCACATACCAACTTTTTGCCTTAAAAGTGGGTTGTTGTCGTTACACAAAAATAAGAAGTTGCTACAACTTGTACATCAGTTGTGATGTAGATCATTCTGGTCCAGAGATGATGTCAATTACTGGAAATAATGAACAGCCCTATATGGCTGGCCGTCAACACAGCTCATACCCTCACACTACGCCACTGGTTTCCAAATCTTGAAAATATCGAAAGCGGAATCATTTGACTGAAATTAGTAAACCAATTATAGTGCATAAGAAAATATCCAGGTGTCTGTATTAAGAAAGTTCGAATGAAATTATTTATCAACATTATAAAAAGATATTTATTGAAGTGATAAAAAATTCTGATGTAAATAATTGAAATTTTTCTACAGTTCATCAAGAAAAATTACTTTGAGTAGTAAATTTGATATTTCTAAAACTTAAGTTTCTGTGAACGTTTGAACAGTACAGTGAATAAATACCAAAACCAGTTCAAAAGTTATCAAGATTATTAAACTAACTACATAATGTTAATAGTAATACAATTAGATATTTGCTGGAATGAGAGGATGATTTGCGTCAGTATGAAAAAATTAGTAGTGACAGAGAAGTGGATGGGACTTGTGACAGGTGGGAAAAAATTTACTGTAGAATGAAGGTATGAAGGGGAAGACAGTAAAGAAGATAGGATCACGAGGTGACAACTCATAGTTCATAGAAGACGTCAGAAGTAGGAAAGAAAAAGTGAAAGATTTATTTTACTTGCTTTCGGGTAGCAAAAACAACACAAGAACCCATCAACATGCAATAATCAATACTAAAACAACGCTAAGTTTGATCATTGTGTTCGTAACGCCTCGATGTCACGCTTCCGGCCTTCGTTGCAGAAGTAACAAGGGCCAGAGATGTTTCTGCAGAAACGAGGTTATGTACGTTACTTAATAACCATTCCATTTGCTTAAGCTACTGCGAAGAAATACATTGACAGAATACTCCGTTCAGCCAGTCATTTTTGCCGAGTTTACAAGCTATTAGTATTCTGAAAAGCAAAGATTTGTCAACGATCTTCTTACTGGCCTTCACTGGCTATTTTCTTTGAAATTAGTACGTCTTAATATTCGACATGATTTTATTGTTACCTTGAAAATAAACACACAAATTTCAGTTTTCCTCATTGCCGGCATGTGCTTACCCTTGCCAAAGATGTAACCTTCAAAACTGCTTCTTACTACTAGTCAGACAAAGTTATTGAGAAATGAATTCTTTAAAGCTCTAACAATAAAGATTAATTTATTTCCATTTGTCTGAGCTTACAGTAATAAACAAACATCCGCCCTAATCGTAACAGTTATCTGATGTCCTTTAGTTTTATGCAAATAACAACGTCAACCATAAGGTATTATTTCAAGGTCAATGAATCTACCAGTATTCGCAACGGACAATGAATCACTCAATATAAGAATCAAGGACGTTCTGGTCTACTAGCACATAGAAAGCTCCTATGGTTTAGCCACGTAACAGAAGCAAATGGTATTACTGTTGTTGCGCTTTTCAAACAAGAGTAATTTCTTCTCAATACATAATGTGTGAAAATAAAACAAAAACAGTATTAAAAATTCCTTTACTGCACGTGCACATGGGGCTTAAACATAATCTGAAATCATGTGTGAGTTGGATAGCGTCATAAAAACATAACGTTTCGACAGCTGACTCTGTTGTCTTTATCAGGTAAAAAACGAACTACTACTAAGTCTAGGCGCTGACTTCTAGCTTACATCACCTGCGACGTTCCGCACCTGATGAAGACAGCAGAGTCAGCTGTCGGAAACTTGTGTTTTTATGACGCTATCCGACTGAGCACCCGTGAAGCTTGCATTGAATCTGAAATCTTGTTTGAGCTAGAACGCCGAAGATGAATAATAAACATTTACGAATGTTTCTAGGGAAACAAGAGCAATATTATTATTTATACACAATATTTCGGCGGCATAGCTCCGTCGCCATCTTCAAGTCTAACGACTACACCTCAAGATGGCGACGGAGTTTCATGTCGTCGAAATATTGTCTATAAATAATAGTAATGCTCGGTTTGTTTCCCGGAAAATATTCATAAATATACAACGCCGAGAAAAACTGTGTTCAGTTATAATAAAACTTCCGTGTTACGTTACAAAGCATTCCCTATTGACTACAGAGGTAGTGAAGGTAATGCAATTTGTTGTGGTATGCGCCAAGCCGTTTAGTACTGCGACGCTGGAGGCCGACTGAGATCTCAGCGAGGTGTTTCTGGGATGCTTTCCGCGCTCTTGGAACCTTGCCGTATCCGCCAACATTGACCTTAATTGCAAACGAACTCGCCGAGGGCGCAACAACGCAGTCAGATGTCTATCTGCTGTGCGCGCAGCCGTACACTTCCTTACAGCGTTGCCGCCTGCCAGTGGCTTGTTCGAAGAAAACTCAAGATCAGCCTCTTCCAGCAGCACATGATTCGAAACAGTTAAGCTTCATTAACTGATCCGTACACTCCGATAAAGACATGTTTGCAGAATTTTTTTCTAGTTATCAACACTTTAAGTAAACTCAAAGAAAATGAAATATTGTTCCTATGACATTATTATTATACATTTCCATTTCAAGAGTCGGCTTTTGTACGATAACCGTGGCGACACAATCTGATGGTGGGTTCTTATGTAATTCCATGAGAGAAATCGAAAGTGGAGAATTAAAATTTTTGATATATCGCTTAGTCCTCGAGGCACTGAACGTAAAAAATTAGCTATAGATATAGTTCCTCGTGCCGTTGCTAAGGTTTCATTCTGGTCCAGGCCGCATTTAAACGTAACCACAAGCGCTAGGAAGAGAACAAAACACCCGGTGTGCATATCTAGCCCGTAGTTGCTTGTGGTGTTGGCGAATTTTTTTCTGGTCCAGGTCGCATTTACAACTAACCACCTTAATTTTGAGAAACGATATGTCGACTACTAAGCCAGATATCAAAAAATGTTATTCTTCACTTTTGATTTGTTTTACCGAGTTACATAAGAACCCATCATCCTATTTGGTTTGGCGAATTATTTCTTCTGCACCAGGTCGTATTTAAATCCAACCACCTCAATTATGAGATATGTCCACAAATAAGCGAAAATAAAAAAAAAAAAATTTTTGTCTTTCGATTTATATCGTCGAGTTACAAATGAATCCATCACCTAATTTCTGCGCCACGGTTATCGCAGAATTCCTTAGTAATTATCAGTCTAATCTAGAAGCACAACAGTTGTCGTCAAGCCACTGATATGATCCCTAGTAATGATGCAATGATTGGTAACATTGTGTTCCAGTTCCAGATGTATTTTTCATATACCAATTGCGTTTAGCTTTAATCATACAGAAATGAACAGTTAATAAGTGACAATACCAAACGATACTCCGTTGTGTTGAAAATTAACAATTCAATATACATTTATATTAACTTTGTTAACTTGGTTTGAATTTTTTAAAGTACAAATACAACATGAAATATCACATGAATTTAAGATTGATCTAATATTAATTTTAATTAATCAGTATAATAATTGAGCCCATTATTCTTTTTTATAATGTTATGAACGAAAGATAGCCTCCTCCTCTGGTTAATTATTATTCGGTGAACCTGTAATAAAACGCTACATCAAAAAGTGAAATACTGCTTCACGAAAACAATTTATTAGACTTGAAAGAGCAAATTCTTCATGATGATACAACTGCGCTGGCATGCAGTAATATTATTTGTATTCATTACCACAAAATCATTTATCTGTTTTATTTGCGACGGTATGTCTGTTCATCTTCAGCGTCCGCCATCACTCACAAATATTTTGTTATCATACTGTACATTCAGAGCCCAGTTAATGCTCTCAGTTCCCGCGCAACAAAATCAACACTTCTCTTGCCAACATTTCTATGCGGACTGTAAGTTGGACAACAAAGGCGAAAGGCATGCCGTTATACTGCGACGTCACCGCCTGACACAGCTACAACATGACCAAGATTTGTGTTTTAAATTTATACATAACCTACTATCATGCCAGCACAGATTATGGCAGTAATTAATATACTCACTAAGAACGGCTATCTGCTTAGTACACCGCATCTTGGCACGTTATCATAAACGCAAAAAGTTCCTTTATACAAAAAGATTAGTTTAACATGTTGAGTCCCTAAATGTCAGAGAAAAAATATATACTTCGTTCAATCTCTTCAGCAGTCTTGTTAAGTAAGATTTCTGCTCATTTCAAAACAACGAATGAATGCCTTTGGGGTCAGTTAGTAGAGTTCAACTGCCTAATCGAACCATCGAAAACCATGCCCAGAGTTATTTCTGGTAACATTCAGAGAAGAAAAAATTGCTATCACCCCTTAATCCACTGTAATACCTCGTCATTTGGGAACCGTCTTTTTACACATCTATTTCTTTCGACAAAGATCACCTAGGACAAATTTCCAGAAGCGCTATCACTTAATTACTTCAACTGACAAATGGATAATCCTGGACCCAAAACATTTGTTACAAAATTTCTACATATCTTACTTTTATTAATTATACATTCAATTATTATTAAAAACATTTATCAAAAATATTAAAGTTATTCAGAAAATATTATGTAGTGTTTATGATAAATGTGTTATGATAAATGTGTTATGGTTTTCTTAATTTTTAGCATGGATCAAATGTAGCTTCAATGCTAATAATGCCAGATAACTTCACAATGCGCTCAGTATTACTTTATAGCCTTTAATCATGGGATATTCTCCTTTTACACTGTGCACTGAGCAGTAGGAATCCATTACTGGAAAGTGAAAAAATATTAGAGTTTTGATTACTTTTTGAGTAACAACTTAAGGCCAAACAGTTACACATATATTCCAAAACTTAAACCAGTCTATATTCACGTCATTATATTCTAGAATACAGGATTAGTACAGGATAGTACTAACTGATGTATGAAACACATAAAAATATATTAGAAATATCGAGCTGGTAACTGAGAGAGTTAACTCAGCTAGCCACATAAATCTCATATATACGTCCTCTGTTTATTGAAATCTTTTGAAAATTCTCACTTTCTGACATAACTAAAATCATTATAGAAGCAACAAGACGAAGGTTCGTAGTAACGAAAGTACTAAGATTAAGAAAAATATTAAAAGATGAATCTAAATAGTTGTATCTGACACCACAGATGTCTTGTGCAACATATTTTCAAACCGCAATGAAATTTATCAGACCAGACAGACTTTCAACACAATATGGGGGGGGGATCTATAAGATGGACTAATTCATTACCGTCCACAATTACAAATGATACAGCTAGCCTGGCATAGTATAGACTATACTTTAATCGAAGGAGCAGTTGTTAAAAAATAAAAATACATTTTTTTTCAGATTGATATTTAATTTCGTTAACCTGCTTTTACTTCCATGTATTAGATGAGAAACTCTTAGCAGAATAAATAACACTTTTTTTACAATTTTGTTTTCTATTCGTTTTATGTCTGTATATCTTATTTGTCCTAAGGAACTACCACTTAAAACGTGGGAGAAGAATCAGTTAACAACTACCTACTCCAATAATAAAATGTAATGCATTCATAAACAGATCATGTTTCTGTATTTTAGCTTAGATCATAGAAATAATAATGAAAGAGACAAATGACGTAGTAGAAAATACACAACAGAAAAAACTCTCTCATACATTTGGAAACCATAGAAAACTTCACATCAAGCAAAGCTAAATTCAGGACATGTTAGAAAAACAATTTTTTTGAAAATCTTTTAAATTTCTTATAAATAAAGTGTGAAAGTGTCAATACCACATGCTATATTATTACTTTCAGGACTAACAATTATAAATTTTTATAAAATAAACGACAACGTGTGGAATTCGAAGTATTTTTAACATATATATTTCATTTATACATCTTAATACATCCCCTTAGAAACACTAAAGACACAACAACAATACTTTCATATGGGAAACATATCTACGTATAAAGAGAAATAGCTTTCAATTAATGTGTGGTAAGAACAATTCCCCTTATAAAGTAGTGGCTGCCAGTAATAACTAGAGAGATAGTGCTTTCAGATGCAGGGAGAATTAAATCATTGATACCATATAAGAAAGTGAAGATGAAAGATACAAGGCAAATTTACTTTATGGAACGGTTACACTATTACAAAATTCAATTATCAGATCATTACTGGTGAACTTTAGGAGCTTAATGATTCGGTAATTGTTGGAGAGGCGGTAACCACAGGTAGTTTTCGCGATAGACCCTTGGTTAGAGGAAGTGCTGATGGACACTCCGAACTTTATAGTCTATAGAAGGATTATAGTAGATAGTGGAAAGGCATTCATATTAGTTACCGAAGAATACTTTAGTTAATTGGTATTTACAGATAATAGACATAAATAATTTGGAGCAGAATTCTGTAGGAATTACAAAGGAAAAGTGTTGATTTTGGCTAATTACTAGAGAGAATGAATATATGAATACGATGAGCCATCGGGAAGAAGCTAAGAGCATTTACAGAGTTCAGACATTCTAAAACATTTGTCATAATAAGCCGTAGAATGGTAGTGAAAAAGGTTTAAGCCACAGAATAAAATAAAAATATTCGTGTTGGATGGAAGAATTCTTAAGAGGCAAGAAGCAAAGTGTCGGGGTAGGAAATTCGATGTCAGGAGAAGTAGAAGTAAGAACTGGAGCGCCACAGCGCAGCTTATTTGTACTGCCGTTTGTCATTATTCAGATGAATGTTTCCAGCGTTGCTGTACAGCATAAAGTTAGATTGATTACAAATGACGTAACGTTGTTTAACAGGATTAAAACAAAAGAGGATTATGAACGGCTATAGAGGGTTCTCAACAGAATATCTAGTTAGTTAGGTCAACATGGAATGAAGGGGATAAGTAAAAAAGAGTCTGCTTCTTAAGTAATCAAGTAAAAAAGAGATTTGTATGAGTGATAATTATTTGTAGAAGGCATAAAATTTAAATATTATAGAACATTTGATAAATCTCATTTAGGCATGACACAACTGGGGAGATGTGAAGTAAAGGTTCAAAACTTAATCATATTTTGGAGAATTGGATGAGGGGATTCATTAAGTGAAAGAAAATTTTGGAGAGGATTTGCTTGAGTATGATGCAAGTTCATATAATGGTGACGAAATAATAGAGTTGGCGAATAGGAAAGGAAGGCAGCTAAAACTGTTTGCTGATATTTTTTCACAAAATAATCAACAATTTAAAGGAGCCGAGCTGGGAGTCGTTGTAGGAAAAGAAGACATTTATAAGATTATAAAAGGCACATATGGCGATGAGGCCAAGATGAAAATTAAGCCAAAAATGGAGGAAAGGACTTTTACCATAAAACATCTCGATTTCACTGGGAAAGTTTTTATTTGTGGGTAACTGACTTAGAGACTGGAATAATTTATAGTGGAAAGTGGTGAGTAGTATGAAATAATCTGAAACACATTTCAATTAATGCAAACTAGATTTGTCTGGAAACCGCCACACAGGTATAAACTTTATTGAAATTAATAATAATATTGATGCTATTATACAGAGTTGTATTAATCATTCATATAAATATCATTACAATAATCCCTACCAGAAGTGAATAGAAGGACTTGGAAAAAATAAAATCTGATCACTTCGCAAAATATAGTTTAATAAAAAACTATGTCGCACAGCATTATCAACAAAACTTTTAACATGTATCTTCGTGGATGATTCTTATATAAGGCAGACAAAATAACAACTTAATTAAGTTCTAGAGTAATGTGGTAGATCACGTTGCATTTTTTTTATAGATGGAATGAGAAATGTTAATTCGAATTTCGCAAACAATCGTTAATAACATAAAATATTCATTCTGTTTCCCAAATGAAGATATAAATTTTTAAGTACTGAAGCGACCTACATAATCATCATGATATAAAAACTACGACACCCTGTGGTATGCGTTTCCGACAAGCACTACTTTGATTTTTTACACTACTTTCTACTAGTGGCATTAAAATTAGGAATTTAATATTTTTTACAAATTTACCTAAATACTATTTTATTTTCACACCAAGAACATTTGGTTAAAGAATAATGCATGCAACTTATAAAATTCTGATATTTCGATATTATTTTAAATTCGTCTATATACCTAGATCCACCCAAGCAAAAGCTAGTATATGGTATAAGTAGTAATACTTTCCTGAATTTCAGCGAATAAGTTAAGTTCCTTATGAAATATTCAAAGGCATTCAGACGGACAAAAAAAGGAACGAAATTTGTAATTTCCAGTAACAATTCCAAAGTGTTATTAGTGAGTTATTTATGTGCGGTTGATAAAGACATCAAGACAATTTTAAAAACAATTGTCTGGTTCAATGCGGAAAAAACCAATTCAGTTATCTGCCAATACAGATTGTGATACGTTGGCGTGCAATTAAAAATGCTTGAAGCACCGTGCTAACTCCATATGGTAGGAAGACAATCATGTTTGGTTACTATACTTTTCCCCTGAAATCTTAGTTCCTGCGATACGTTCTCCGATGTGCTCCTTGGTGAGTTAACCATGCGAAATCACTGATAAAAACAGATAACCGGAGGAAGTATTTTAGTAAATCATTTATTTTACAATGCTACAGTGGCGTTTCATTTAGAGAAAGACTTGTTGATAATTGTATTGCAACTGAAAGATGTCTAATTTCGTTTACCTAATTATCTGTACTGGTCATCTGCCGCTAGGGCATGATATTTTGAAACCTCGTTGAGACATCTGCAGATCATGTGACAAAAATTGTGACCGAAATTGGTGCTAACCAGCAAATTCGTGCAGTATTTTACAATATCTTCAATTCCTGGAAACATGTCACCAAATTATTTAAAACGTAATTTCGTGAAAACTTAATGTCTTTAATACCTCTAATATCTACACAACTGATTTTTTTTGTTGTCAATATTATTGTAAAAAATTTTAAATTTAGAATTTTGGTCACTAGTATAACTTCAATGGAATCGGAACATCATTAGCATTTAGCGGTTAATGAGGAAAGTTGAAAAGCCTATGTACTGGGCAAGTTATCAAACGTCTCTACAGAAAAGAAATTATACTAAATTTTCAAGAAATTATTAATCACTTAGAAGAGAGACTAGTCCAAGTGCATACTACTTTTTATAAGAATTCTCATTTTTTCTGATTTTCCATCCTTTTTAGACTTCTTGTTTTCAGCCATTAATTGTTTTCAAGGAATCATCCAAATTAGTGATTTACACCCATCTTCGTAAACTCACCGAAGGTTATTCATTCGATGTAGTCAATCACTGAATTGTTGTAAGGCGATTTTGAGATGCAGCTTTGTATTTAATTTCTACAATTATCTTTGTCAGAGTAGAGCTTTCTCAATGAACTTTTTTGGAAATATAACACACTTATTAAACATTTTTGAACTTTGAATAGCTACATAATTTATAGCTAAAATTCGCAATGTTCTCACGGACGATTTTCTTTTCAGCAAAACGATGTGTCGACATCGTCTATAATTAATGTAGACTATATCGACTTCTTGAAATCAACACTAGATTAGACAGATGAAAGTCAATTAAAAATCTCGTTAGACAAAAAATGTTTTTAAATTTCAAAAATGAGTTAAATGTATCTTCAAACAAAACGATATAAATTTATGGAAATAGAACAAATACACATTTGTTGACGTATAAATACCTAGAGGGAGACATAATTTTCCCCTTAGAGCCACGAGCAAGTGGGCATTGGAGAAGTAAATTACACCATACTTCAGGACTAAAATGTTCAGAATGTATTAAAATAATAAAACATTTCACGCAGAGAAAATAGACTTGATTTTTATTTCAAATTAATGTATGATATTTTTAGCGCATCTAAATTATCTGTGTCTTAAAGAATATAAGGAAATAGACTGATCAAGACAACCGAGCAGGTTGTCGAAACGTCGTCATTTTACGACACTATCCGGCTGCACTCCCGTGAATAATTCACTGATTCAACAGATACTTCATAACTTGTTTATAGAGCACTGGGCTGTTTGGGAAGGCGTGATTCCTCCGCCACGTCCCACAATATTGTCGCGTGAGTTCAGGGCCACAGTATAGTGGCAGAGTCCCTCCGCGTCAGGGAACCTGTTTTGGAAACAGGCCGCTGCCACTGTGCGATAATCATGTCTGTCCTGCGTGGAGCCACTTTATGATATCCTCTGAGGAATCAAGTAGCGGAACACTGTACGCGTCGGCGAGCTGTCACGCTGTCGACTCCAGGGTCAACCAACACGAGACGCGTCCAAGTCAACAGCCACCGCTAAAAAGCTGACCAACGCTGTTAAACAAAATCAGATTGTTTCAATATTCAAATACCAGGATTTGAAAATTGTGCATGCAATTGGAATAACAGAGCCGGTAACACAAGGTTTTGCGTATCATGAATCACAAGTTCGAGTCTGGCTTAGGGCGTGGGTGGTTTTGATTAAGCTTTGCGTTCGTCCTATGTGTTTCTTTAATTTTAGATTATTTGATACTAACATTTTTCCGTTGCTTCACCAGTGCCGACCTTGGGGTGCTTAGTAATGCATTGGTCTTTTTTTGTAGTACGGAAGCATAGTCATTTGTAGATTCCTTAAAACCTTTTCCTTAAAGTTCGTTACCCCTAATAGAATGTTAATCTTTGATGTAGTGTTTTGATTACCGTATTCCGTGTATTCTATATTTCAGAAAACTGAGGGCATAAATAATAAAAGTTACTTATCCAAAAATAATATTAAGAGAATTCAAAGAGTGGAGGGTTTATCTGTGTGATAGCATGATCTTTGGTTGGTTTCACCTCCGATGCAGTGTGGCCTGTAGCGCTTATCTGTTCCTTTGCGTCGTTTCATGGTATCGTCTAGTCATAATATAAACCGTAGATGTTCGGTTAAACCATAAGCTTTCAGACTGTGAAAACTCAGTTTAAATTGTTTTAGTAATTTGTGCATGATGCCGGATTACATATTTATAATTGTATAGATACTAAAAATCCTTAAAATAGTTGAGAAAAACCATTAGAAACAGGGAGAGTTGCCTGAATTTCCACAACTCCTAATGAAACTTAATAAAAAAAATTGTAAACAAGAAAAAATGAAGATAATAACTATCCATGCAGCCAGTGGCGGATCTAGTATTTTTTCTGAGCCGGGGAAAAAACTGTGAGTTGCCCCCCTTCCTTTTTCACACATATTTTGCCACCCCCATCGTCACATCCCGCGTGGGGCAGTATTTGGGCTAAAAATGCCCTCTTCAAACACGATTTGGTTCCTGTACTAGAAGACTCGATACAATGAAAACCTGTGATACCAAGCAGCTTCGGCAAAACAACGTTTATTAAAATAGTTAATGAAAAACTCCTTTTACGTGTGCTGAAACATAGTGCACCGTGTTGCACATTAATCAAATTAATACATTAAACATACAAGTTCAAACTAGTAATTATAACATAAAATGAAAGAGGAATTCTCGTCATTGAAACGCGTCTCGCTAGTTCTGGGACTTATTACAGTTGCAACTCAAATTGTTCATCATTTCTGAGTGCTGAGTGTAATAATAATAATAATAATAAGTAAATAAATAAAAAGCTAATTACTTACCAGAAACCAATGAAATACTGGTTATAGAGCTGTATTTTTTTTAACTGCTTAACGTCTCTTAACAGCGAGGTCTTTAGAGACGGGAAAGGATGGGGGGCAAGGAATGGGAAGGAATTCGGCCATGGTATTTTGAAGGAAGCATCCCGGCTTTTTCCTGGAGTGATATGGGAAACCATGGAAAACCCAAATCTGGATGCCCGGATGGGGATTCGAACCGCCATCCTCCCGAATGCGAGGCCAGAACGCTAACCGTTACACCACCACTCTCGGAGATAAGGAAGATCCCTTTCTGGCTGAGACCGTGACTGTTGTAACTAAAAGCACGAGATCCCAGCGCAAAAAGAAATTGTAGTTACAATAGACAAAGATCGGAAAACCAAACCCAGGAGACCCTAGAGAGGTTCGCAAGTCCATGTGAATAATCCTGAAAAGCAACGTACAGTTGTGAGAATGGCGTTACGGCTATATGTCACCTGAGACCGAAAGAGGGAGCGATCGTAGCCTATCACAAGGCTGTATATTTTTCCTGTGGCTAAGACAGTGGAAGGTGAGAATAAATAAATAATGTGTGTATATTTTTCTATAGCCAAGCTAATGGAAGCCTAAATAGATTGGACGCTCGAGGTTGGGTGACGGGGGTGCTGAAGCTGGCTTGCTTCGGATGTGGGAGTTGTTAACTTTGATTCTGACAGGGTATGGGGTCTGCTTAGTAACACTCTTTGGCCGTATTCTGGTTTCTGATGAAACATTGATAGTATATGGAGCTATCAAGAGTGGAGTAAATAATAGGTGGGGACTCGATACCCACAACGGACGAGACGACCTTGGGGTGACTTCTTACGACGTCTGGTAGAATTGATCGACATGGGGCGATTTACTAAAGTCACTATATTAGTGTGGTAATATACCCGGCATTCAAATTGTAATCAACTATCTACTGAAACAGCTCAACTCGTGCCTAATGCCTACTATCTAGAATCTTGTTCTTTTAATCCCATACACTAAAAGTTGTTCAATAAAAGATAATTTCTTCCATTTTCATGCTAAATGATTTAAAATAATAGATAAGTCACATCATTGAATTCATGTTAGAACAAATCATAAATGTGCTAATTCTTAGCTATGCTATGGTTATTTATTTCATTAATTTAATCGATTCTATTTATCATATATACTACTTCCAAAAGATGTTTTTTGCTAACGGGCCGTCTTTCTTACGTCATACATACATAAAATCGATTGATGAGCTATCATTTTTAAGCTTATGTTCTCCGCTTAGGTAATATCTTTAATTTTCCGAAACTAAACCCGTACATACCAAAATTATGAACAATCAATGTCACGGGTGTGCGATAGTTCAGAGTCAAGTCGCCAGGCTTCAATAGTGTCTATATGGAATGACCGCCTTACCGGTGGATAGCGGAAACACATATCTCAGATATATTGATACATTGTGTGCATTTTCTTGAATAAGGATATTTTCGCATATTTTTGTTTTTGTTGGAGAAACATTTTATTATTTGTGATTGTTTGGTAAGTCTTGTTAAGTGTTTTGCTACGTACCTATTTCAGTTAACAAATAAAGAATTTTTACAAATGCTCGAGTTCTTCTTTCATGCTACTAAAAACCACCAACTTCGCTATTAATCGTATATCATTTCGAAATTTACGCACTGGTCATCTAGTAAATTACATAATTCTGAAGCTGAAGTACGTTACACTGATTAATATAAAGATAAAAAATTATTAATAAACATAATAAATCACACCAAATCGAATATTACAGTATATAACCATTTCGGGATAGTGGCAGAATCTCCTCATCATAAACTGTTAGTTTTGACTTTAATATACTCACTGTAAGTATTGTGATCGTATTAGTACTCGAATGTGTTGTTAAACTTGCAATTTTCAATTTAAAAGAGTATTCATTTCAATCTGTGGTGCTTTACAATAATTTAATAATTTATATTTTGACTTAAACTACAATAACACCTTTATTATTAACATTTCAGCTAGGATTTGATTTATACATAACACGATGGAAATTTATTCTGAACATCCTACTGGTATTTTACAGCGCGTATCAAATATATCGCATTGTTTATACATCAGTTGCTCTTTATTATGGTCGTTTGTGTGCTAGGTTTAAAGCAAATATCACTGCGCTTCAGCTATATAATCAGAAAGAGGATGTAGAGTGCGTTTCGCTATGCATAGATTGTTGCATGTTTACTAAGCGCTTTGATCTAGTTTCCATTTCGTTAAACGCCGTGCTCCAATTAATTCATGTACAATGCACTGTTTACGAGTAATTCGCCGAAGAGAATTGTAGGATAAATTGAATACTATTGGCCTATTTTCGAAAACTGCTGTAATACCATGGTAGCGCCAACCACGAGACCAATTGAAAAAAAAAAGCATGTATTTCCCAGTATCGCCAGAACGACAACTTCAATTGAGTAGCAAGATAATAATAATAATAACAAACGCGAATAATGTACTGTAAGGAAAAATGAAGCTTTGTTTCAGACATATACTACCATCTATCTGTTTAACAGAACAATATCAGAAGCAAATGCAGATTGAAATAAATAAAACAGACAACATAGAGTATAAGTTGATACTTTCTGTAAATATGAGCTTGAGCCAGAAAATTTCGAAAGTGGAGGATACTGCAATATTAATTGTGAGAGGAAACTATTAATAACATCTATTTATACAAATGAAGCAGGATTTTTTTTTAAACGTAAAAATCGGTAAAACTGATTTTTAAATTTCTGTACAATTATTGAACATTGCCGTTCAAGCAAATAATAACTGAAGACTTCAGACCAATAATGGTAGTTCATTTTAACAGCTGCTTCGAGTAATTTCTATGTGAGAATATCGCTTACGCTCATAAACGTAATAGTAAACTTGATTATCAGTCCCGGTGAGTGTGAATAAGGGAAAAATCGTACCCATCAGTGATGTAAACAAAATAAACAGTACCAAAGTATTCAAGAAAAACAGAACTAGTGGAAAATCACAAATTAGTTGGTTTATCTGCTGTATTAGCCTCGTAAGTTAATATTTTTTAATTCTGCAAAAATTTAGTTCTTACTACAGCAAATGTATTTATGACATAAAATTTGAAAAAAAAGGGTAGGTAATATTTAAGGTGAATACATCTCAACCAAGTAAACAGTGAAACAACAAATATTGTTTATTACAAATACTTTGTTTATCTACTTAAGGGAAATTGCTACCAGCTACTAAGCAGCTAATCAATGTACACAAGAGAAACTGCTAATAAGAAGTTAACAAAACAGAACGACCATTAGCAAGTAAAAACACATAGTGCAGTGCAATAAAGTGTAGTGATGTGACTCCAAAATAATGAAGACACTTCTCACCAAAAATGCAAAAGCACTGATGCTGAGAATGGAGCTAAAAGAAATGCAATAGACCACAAAATAAAAAAACAACCGCTGAAGATGCTTCTGCAAAAGAAGTGAAACGCGTACGGGAGACCAATAAATACAAAAAAGTCAATTGCTTTGGCGTAATTTATTTATTAATATAATCAGAAATTGAGGAAAATGATGCACAACATCCAGATAACATAGCTACTATAAGTGTTTCAAGACACGTTAACAGAAGTAAATAAGCGAGCGCTAATCGGCTGTGGCATCATTACGTTCCTCTGTGCAGTCCACGTCCATCATAGGCAATTCCGTACCACAACTCCCTCCCCCGCCCTCACCGGTGGGGCCCATCGAAGCTGTGGTCCAGCTTATTTGCTGGATCAGTGAAGACTGTCAGCTATCCGTATAATCAAGGGAGTTTACTACAATTCTAATAGCGTTCCGCTTGTTCTGCTCCAGCTTTATTAAATCGTACTTTAACATTTTCACATTTAAATATCGCAATTTTTTCAAATTTCTTTGAATAGTATTAATTTGTTCGCCATAGTATATTTAATATGAATAATTATTATTCTGGCTCAAGTCATATGACAAATGAGCGGGGTACACTCTCCTAGGTCACTCGGTGCTTATTCGCTATTTCGTTATTGGAACAATCGCGATCTATAACCAAAACGTGTAGGGTGGGCAGAGAGAAACTGGTTAACGAGTTTTATTCCTTTAAAACTTTTTATTTTCAACGTTGTATACTTTTTCGTCCTTTCGCAGTATTTTGAGTACTAGTCACTTGAGAATGGAGAGTTTCCTTGTCGCAAATATCAGAAAATTTCAATGGATATTTTTTTTTTTTTGTTGAAAAAATTCCACTGTTTCGAAATATCCCATCACTCATTTCTTTCTCAAATTTAATTTAATATACATCCTGTTCTCGGAATCCTCAATGCTCAAGAGGAATTCGCACTTGAATGATTTTTTTCTAAATTCTTTGTTCATTCACCTGAGGTATTAGTAAGCTAGAATGTTTCACAGATAAGGAACTTCCTAAAACGATCAAAGCTAAAGAGAACTACTATAAAACCGTTAGCAATATTATATTGCACGGTTGAACACTTTACAACACCAACATATTTAGACATGATGAATAACAACGGGGTAATGTTCCAAGGGAGGGTGCATTAACCTGGTATCTCTATTCTGGCCTCCTGTGAACCCCCCCTCCCCCCCACGTGGCTTTTGCCTTTGCCCCCCCTCCCCGCCCCCCACGTAGCACGCAGCTTTTTTCCCCTGTTGATTCCAGAAGATATTTAGCACTGTTTTCTCTTGTCAAACTATTGTAACTTGCATACGGAGATAATTAACTTAGAGAAATAAAATATTCACATGCTAATGTGAGTTCTGTTCCTAATTTTAACTGTGAAAAGTTTTATGAAAAGAAAGCTAAGAAAGCTACGTGGCCTGGCTCGGAACCCCTCCTCCCCCCACGTAGCCCAGCGTAGCCTTCCAGCCAACCCCTCCCCCCCCTAGACCAAGCCACGTAGTTTGTGCACGCTCCCAAACGAGAGCCTTTCTTAACAGGCGTCCCAACTCTTCTAAATGGTTTTCCGCTTCGTCAACACGAATGCGTGGAAGCTCTACATTTTCGTTTTAATTACTAATCATTTACCGCAAATAACTGGACTGCTACAGTATTCGCAGACAGTGACAGTAAGGTTCCTTCTCGTTCAATATAGCATTTAGATGTAACACGCATCTCCTGTAAACAAAGACTGCCAGAGAAGTGGTTAGGCCGAACTTCTAAATGTGAGAGTCCTTGAGCAGAAAATAGTACAATTTGGCTACGGAAAAAGTGGAACCTCAAAATACAAATAAAATGGATATAAGTTACCATCCTATCATGTCGTCAAATGCTTAGCTAAATACTATGCATTAACAAGCTTCCACCTTCTTCCAAAGTTTCGATCACATCTTGAGGCTTCTTCAGGAGTATAAACTCTTTCTTAGTTATTTGATTTTTACGTAAACTGAGCACTAGATTATAGCCTAGAAGAAAATCCACGACCATGATCAAAGCGTCGGAACTAAGTGGAAGCATAATGGGCGCAGAATTTTTCGTGTAAAGCATTTGGTAATATGAAGTTTGCAGTGAAATCCGGTAAATGTTATAATATTATTACGGCAACTGAAATGAGGTAATCGGGGGAGATGGTGGGCACAGAATGAGTCATTAGAAAGCTGACATCCTGAGGTATGACATAACTAAAATTAGCTATAAAAATGTATAAACTGACAACCACAGATTGGCCTATTGGACAATATACAGGGGCACAGTTAGAAGTGCAGTTAAACACAGAGGAAAAAAAGAAGATACTGGTAAGTAAGAAGAGAAGCATAGCGACATAAGTTAGTGAACGAGGCTTTGTTCATCGACTGATGGAGCAGCTGAAACAATGAAGAAGAAAAAAAAATTCAACCTATATTAATTAAAATGCGTGACTGCTATATTCCACGAGGAATTTGATTCAGTCAAATATCCGATATTTGTCTTGGTAAGATTTGTTATGAACTACAATAATTTTAGTTGTTAAGAATTTTATAAATAATAAGCTGAGGAGTACGGTACAAATGTGATTATAATTGTTTTAAAATTCTGAGTGGAGGGCTAAAATCTATTAATTACTAATTTAAGTAACCAAAGAATTCCCATAGTTTCATCCATGAAGCAAAACTCGCTTTTTTCAGAATTCGAGGCGCCACACATGTAGAAAGAAGGAGAAGAAATTAAGGTTTGTAGTGAGTCAAAATTCTCCACTATATCAAAACTGACCAACGACATTGTTAACGTGATGCCCGAAATCACTCACTACAGTACCTTATTGCAAACTTACACTGCGATGATGGTAAAACACACTGAAAGTGCAAAATAGTTTTTTACGCTTACTGGAAAAAAATATGATGATATAATAGCAAATATTAAGGTCTTAAAATCAATCCCAGCGCAGATTATTAGGATCTCATCTCGTTTTAAGATGTCAGCTCACTTACTCGTTCCAAGAGTATGTTCTCCAATACTCCACGTCAACTCCTCTACCATTTATTGTTAAATTCCTAGCTAGTGGGACAATATTCAGTCGATTGACCAAGAAGACTTGATTGTGAAACCACTTGTGCTGTGATTAGTTGAGTTTTTAAGCTTTCCGCAACAACCACTGCTAAACCCACGCAATTAATTAATTTCGAATGATCATTAAATAGATGTAAATTATAAGCTAACGCTTCACATAAATGATAATATTGACACACACCATCAGTTGTGTCTACGTCACTGCAGAAATGGGTAAGGGAAACTAGCAATCCTGGTACACAGTGTAACGCAGTTGCAAATGTGGAGTCTCTTCAAGAACTACACTTATGATAATTTATACACAAATTGTACTGACAATTTCGGCATAATCTTTACATTACCTTAGGATTCCTACCTCAGACATAAGCTACTTTTTTACACACTTTTAGATTTTTTGAATCTTGCTGAATATTGTTTAAATTAGTAGCCTGTAAAACATCGATTGCAAATCGTAGCAAACAGCTTGTGGACAGTTTAATAAATACGAAACAAATAGGTAATTTGTGAGTAGATTTTGCTTTAAGGGAATAGGAATGACTGACTGTTAACGACAGAAGCCATTAGCCCACAGTGATCTTTACGAGACACAAGCTGTGCAAACGGCCGTAGCGAGAGGGTTGCGTGCACAGTGGCGGCGCGGCGGCAGCTGCGGTCCGTTGAGTGATATTGCCCCCAGGGGCACCACATGGCCGTCGTTTATTGCGGCTGGCGTGCGGTCCACAACTTGAGGACCCCAGCCCGAAACTGCAGGTAGAGCAGACCCGGCACTGGTCGCCATCTACCTGTCGCAGCACTAACACAAAGAGTCTAACAAGTGATGGAGCTCAGCCATTTACAAACGTGAGAGTATTAACAGATCTATTAATATGGCAACACAAATGTCTGTTAGTCGCGCAACCCATTTCTGTCTAACCCTATGATAAAGCATCGCGAAAGGCATTATCGTGAGTGGTTAAGGTATCTGACTGGAGATCGATAGGTAATGGAATAGGGGGCTGTAATAGTTGTGCAGTCCACTCTGTGTGCGATATTGTAGATTTTGAGGGGTTTTTGAAGTATTAATAGGTTTTAACCTATACTCCGAGTTATAACATATTAAGTATTTGTCAGGATAATATAATTTGAACCCAGGTCGATCTTCCTTAAAGAAGGAATCCCGTGACTGCTCTAAATAGTGATATTAAGTAGATCTTACCTCATTGACATATCACCAACTTCTTCCACACGATTACTATCTGAAATAATTCGGATTCTAACTTGAGGACTGGAAATGACTTTGTAACACACACTGGATAAGTTTAACAAGAAGTTTAATTACAAAAATCTTACCATACATATATCCTCAATTACTGACTAGTTACGCCGGGAGAAAACAACATACATCCAACGCTTGATTACAGTGCTACCAACTTGATGTTGCTAAATGATTGAATGGATTCTTTATAGGAACATAACGGAAATATGGCTTTACTGAATGATTAAATAACGATTCAACCAGATATTACCAAATGAGCTCACTACGAGGCTTTACAACATTATTACGAAGATTAACAAAACTCTTTTAAGTTACGCAGAGGTCAATAATTTATCTAACATACCCAAGAGTACTTTATCTACCCAAATAACTAACATTACCCACATGAGACAATGTTGCGTGCAAGCACGGCTTGCCACGTTGCTCGAAAGCAACAGTCATACACAGCTCTTAACTGTTCCATGACTTCTGGCAGAATAGACCCCATTTAACATGGCGACAGTGTTTTCTGGTGAGGTGGGTGAATCCACTTGTTCATGTGCACTGCACATGTATATACGCTAAGCTGCATTGCCGTCAAATTGGGTTCTGAACTTGCAAATCTGTAGTTTCTACTCACATAGGCATCTCAGTTGCGCTCGCTACTGGAATTCCTATTTTAATCCCCAATATACAGACTGCCCATTACACCCGGTTCGAATCCTAATCTCGTCTGGGATTTTCAAAGACCCTTATCCCTACCTTCACGGCTTACTGTGTAATGTGAATTACGCTAGAACGCTTCCGTGGTTAGAACTAAGTTTTAGGTCTGTTTTACCCGGTCGGATTGCCATGATAGGTTAGTTAAGGAGGAAAGGAACTGACTATCCTACCTCTGATATCAGGTTTAGTGTGCCTCTTTCGGGATGATTCATCCATCGTTCAAGTTGAGGACCACGAATAGCTTATCATATTATAGGTCTGGAGACCCTCCAAATGACAGAGCATGAATTTACCGCAGAATAAATATCTGTCTTGGTATGCTAACAGAACCCGATTAGCCTGCATTTTAAAGGGGGCCAATTGTTCATCTGGAATCCGAACGTAGTCTAATTCCAAGTAAAATCGTAACCATACCAACGAAAATCACGTGTCCGGATCCACTTTTCCAAACGTGAAATATAGGTTAAGGGTTTCAACAATCCTATCAGGCAGCAGTATTCAAATCATTGATCTTTTCATCTCTAGTTACAAACCCTACTTTGAGCCGACAGAGAATGAGTGATCAGAAATACAGCTGACAACTTTTTGCAAATATTTCAAAAAAGACAGAATTTATTACGCTCATGAGACAAAGTTCTTTTTCTTTAGGGGGTCCAGGCGTTTGCGACCTGTAAGGTCATTAAGGAAGATGGTAAGTACTGGTCAGTTTTCAATTGCGCTTTCTGCCTGTAAAGTTTTAATATTAAGATAAAAAAAGGGAGGGACGCTTTGGCCTCGCATCCGGTAAGACACTGGTTCGAATCCGCATCCAGCACACAGATTTGGGTTTTTCAGCTTTCCCAAAAGTCATGGCCGAATTCCTTCCAGTTACTTCCCCCCTCCCCCAAATCCCTTCTCGTCTCTAGTGACATCGACGTCAATGTCGACGAGCAAAAAAAAAAAAAATATTTATAGGTGGGGTGGCAAGACGGGTTCAAGCTAACATTCATTAAGTGATGGGGCAAAGTGCAACAGATCGGAGGTTTAAGAGATATCCTCATCGTCAATATGAAATATCTGATATAATATTCAGTTATTAATACACCGTTTTCTTAAATACTTAGCGCCAAGTGAATACAGTAGCTAACTTATTCTTTTTTCATCTCTGTGTTACACTACTTCCGGTAATGGTCTCGGAGAAAGCACAAGCCGACAAATGTGAGAATTATCGCACAACTAGTCTAATATAACATAACATGCATTAAAATTACTGACCAGAATAATATACAGAAGAGTGTAAAGGGTAGTAGAAGAAATAGTATGTGAAGATCAGTTGTGGTTTAACAAAATCCTGTTACAAGGGAAGCAATTCTGGCTTTAATATTAATTACTGAAGGGCAGATCAAGAAAAACAAAGATACTTTGATGGCGTTTATTTATTTATAAAAAGATTTTGGTAATGTTAGATGGGACAAGATGTTCAAAATTTTGAAGAAATCAGGTCTAAAATATCGAGATAGAAGAATACTTTATAAAACTATATAAGAATCAAGTGGCTATAATAAAAGTAGAGAACCATGAGAGACACGTATCAGCTGAAAAGGGGTGAGACAAGGTTTTAGTCTATCCCCGGTAATATTCAACTTGTATGTAGAAGATGAAATAAAGGAAGTAAAAAATAAAAATAAAAATTCACATGCCATAATTGTTCAGGGAGAAAAAAATCAGAATGCTACGATTTGCTGATGACATTCTCTTTTCAGCAGAACAGATTGAGGATATTGAGAAGTTACTGAACGGCATCAACAAAATACTGAAGGAAGATGTTGGACTGAATATAAATCAAAGCAAGACAAAAGTGATTTAATGTAGCAAAAATGATCCCAATACTAGTAGATTAAATTAAAAATAGTATCGGATGCAATAGGAGAAATAAGTGAATTCTGCTACTTGGGAAGCAAAATTACAGTCAATGGCCGAAGCTGGAATGATGTTAAAAGCAGAATAGCCTACCAAAGGAGCCTTCATGAAAACAGAAATCTTTTCGTTTCAAACATTGATCTAGGACTTAAAAAGAAAATTTTAAAACTCTATGTATGAAGCACAGAACTTTATGGTAGCGAAACTTGGACTTTACGAATACCAGAAAGAAAGACAATTGAATCATTTGAAATGTGGTGCTACAGAAGAATGGTGAAATTTAAGTGGACAGACAAAGTATGAAATGTACGAGTTTTGGAAATGATGAATGAAGAAACAAGTTTGTGGAAGAACCTTACAGAAAGATCAGACGGGTTGGTAGGTCATATTTTTAAACATTTTGGATTGGTTAATTTGTTAGTAGAGGGAACAGTCGAAGGTAAGAACTGTAGAAGAAGACAGAGATTAGAATATATGAAGCATATAATTGAGTACGAGGGTTGGAAGGAATATGTAGAGATGAAGAGGTTAGCACAAGAGACGAGGGGATGGAGGATAAAAAAAATAAAAAAAAATAAAAAAATAAAAATATCATGTGTTGACAACTGTACGTAGATGCCAACCTTTGCTTGTATGACGATGTTTGCATAGTCACTGAAATCTGGTTGAATATCATGAAAGTTTTCCTCTTGTGCGCGTCGAAGATGGTGGCAGATACACTACAGCTCGGTTGAATATTTCTGATTAAAGTGAAAATAAAAGCGTTGATTTCCATCTCTCACTAACATAGCCACGATTCAGGCGAGTGACACTATCAGCTCGCTTGGAAACGTTTTGCGCATGCGTTTGAAGCCTTCCTACTTTCTGACGACAGAGAAATGTGATGGTTCCATATCACCAGCAGCGCACATTTTAAATTTTCAATGTTTCAATATAATTTTGAGAATTTATCAACACCTTACAGTATTCGTCATCGTATTTCTCTGAACAGTTATCGGACCTGATTCTGGTGAGATTTTAATATATTTATTTGTTTTGAAAGATCTTTCTTTTTGAAGAAGCCTTTTAGTTCTGGCAAAATTTGACTCGTACAATCAAGTCTACAAGAGGTGATCACACTGACTGGTTTTCATGCAAGTATCGCGGCTGTCGACAACTTAAACACAACAGGATTAGATGTATCAGTTCAATATCACTGACGATTAAACGTTTTCCAGGTTAAATGCAGGTTTGCCTCTGAGATTTCGGTTTTGGATCGTATCTTGAAATGTTGCAAATTTTCCTACAAAAGGCCAAGGATGAATTCCTTCCCTACGTTTCCTGGTTATAATGACGTTCACGTCAACGATCCTGGAAAAAATGTTGAATCATAATTTCCACATGGCATGTTCTATGCCCTTCCGTGTCACTTGGGGTGTGGCCACTGGACTTGGAATTTTTCAAGCGGCGAGCATAGTGTTGCAAATTGGAAAAAAAATGTTTTTTTTCAGATTTGTGAAAAAAAAACACGAAAAAAACCTAGCACCCTTGTTTTTTTTCTAAATTTTTTTTTCAGAAAACAATATAATTGATACATTACAGTTTTATTTTAGGAACTTACATTTTACAAGTGTGTTTTAAATCTTACTGAATCATATAATGTCTTACATAATGATTCATAAATGTATCTATATAGGTAACATAATTTTTTCCATGGTCTATGTCAGTACCACATTCACTAGTATCCCTACGCTCAGGGGGCCCCAAAACATACCTCAGGGGTCCCCAAGCGCACCTCTGGGAGCCCCAAGCGCAGTTCAGAGGGTTCACGGACCTTCACGGCAAACTAAAGACCTTTTTTTTTTAGCTCTACCGTCGCCTAAGGGGGCCCCTGAGACACAGGGAGCCCCTCACTAAGGGCACTCACTGCTCAGGGGGCCTCTACCAGCAACACAAACCAAAAAAAAAAAAGGTCACCCATCTGGCCTGAGGGTCCAAAATAATTTTTTGCATCGGGGCCCTTGTTGACCTAGCAACGCCACTGCTAGTATCAGCACCACCAACGCTAGTTCGGTCAGTGTTGGACTTTTCTGTTTCTTCTTCTGTCTCCTCTAGATCCATAAAATTTTCGTTTACTGGTTGTTCTTGTATTGTACGCAAAAGATTTTGGGATTGCAATTTTAAATTATGAACAAAGGACCGAGCGTAGTGGTGTAACGGCTAGCGTTCTGGCCTCGCATTCAGGAGGACGGCGGTTGGAATCCCCGTCCGGGCATCCAGATTTGGGTTTTCTATGGTTTCCCAAATCACTCCAGGCAAATGCCGGGATGCTTTTTACAAAAGGTCATGGCCGAATTCCTTCCCACTCCTTGCCCCATCCTTTCCCGTCTCTAAAGACCTCGCTGTTACAGAGACGTTAAGTAGATAAAAAAAAAAGTGAACAAAGTACACACTGTGCATAAAGACTGCACCGATAGTTCTGTATTACGGTCTTTTTATTTTGAATTTAAATCTATTATCATACAAACTAGGAGCTTTACTTCTTTTCAATCGTTGGTTTACACCAACGGTCGCAAGGAAACGGTTCATAATTACTGACAATTTAATGAGTCAGTACCACTATACTCTGAGAGTTTAACAAGAATACGAACATAAGGAAAGCACAATAAGTAATAATAAAATAATTGTTTTAAAAAAATAAAAACCGCCTTCAAAAAAAGCATTAAAAATTTTAAAATAACTTTATACCTTGCTTAGGATAAAGTAAATCTAAATGGACAATATTTTACATTACTGTCATTGATATTTTTACATTAATTAGTTATTTTTGGAGTCGGTGCCAGCTGTCAAATCGCAAAGATCGAATTACTGAACTTTTATGGTGTTAGACGCGAAACGGGGAGTACGAACAAAAATTCCCAATATTTTACAGCATGTCGTGAGGCAGATAGTGTTACAGCGGGAGACAGCTTAGGGAAATAAATTAACAGTATTTTAATCTGTGGCTCGGCCTTATTGGTCATCCAGGCATTTCTCTGACGCTACAGTGTCAGTTGGTAGGCTGCATCATGCAGTAAACGATTTACAGTTAGTATAATATCGGCGTATCATCTGTATGTTTCAGTTTTGTTGAAACATTTTTCTAGCATTAATTGTAGGTAAGCAGTAACATGATTTTTTATGTATTATTGTTATTTCTCATTGTTTTTATTTTTTTTTTCTTGCTTTCGCTGGCACCGACTCCAAAAATAACTAATTAAAAAATATCAATGACAGTAATGTAAAATATTGTCCATTTAGATTTACTTTATCCTAAGCAAGGTATAAAGTTATTTTAAAATTTTTAGTGCTTTTTTTTTGAAGGCGGTTTTTATGTTTTTTTAAACAATTATTTTATTTTTAAATTTTTAGTGATATTATAGTTTGTTTTGTATTTTAAATATGCCGCTGTAGTTCCCATTTTGCGAACTTCCTGGTAGCTCAGAGATTAAAGTGCTTGCTTTCAAAGAAGAATTCTGTCTTTATATACCACACCAACTTCCAGAACGGGGTGAATTGGGTGTTGTGATAAGGAATGTCAGTTTACATTTGTCCATGCTATGTTTCGATCGTATCATAACATCTGTTAAAGCTGCTGGTCGATAACCGAAACATGTAACATCTGGGCATTAATACATCCCACATCTGTCTCTGGAATATATCTGTCTGCTCCGGCATCACACAGAAAATATAGATTTTTAATTGGTTTTCACAACGTGAAAGCTTGGGATCCAAGTTGAAATCTGAAGTAAATGTTGAGACATTATGACACATTTATTTTATAAATATTACGCCATGACTTAAAAATAGCTTAACTGATTTTGACGGGATTTAAAGCTGTGGATTTTTGTAAAGAACATTGGAAATTAAAAGGGGTGAGGGTAAAGGGGAAGTGTGATTGGGCTTTGTATACCAAATGTAGACTGCCTTTTCTGATTGATTTAAAGTATACGTGTGTAAATTTCTATTGATATCAGATAAAACTGTAGGTATGTATAAAAAACAATTAAGGGGTGTGGAGATGAAGAGTAGTTTGGTTTTTGTAAAGCTAGTGTGGGCAGTATTTTTCTCTTTGTTTTAAAGTATACATGTGAAAATTTCCATCGAAACCAGATAAAAACTGTAGCTTTGTGTAAAGAACATTTCAAAAATTAAATGGGGTAAGGGTGAGTGGTAGAGTTTTGTAAACAGAATGTAGACACTATGTTTCTCTTTGTTTTTAAGTATACATGTGCGTGTTCAATGAAAATCTGATAAAACTGTGGGTATCTATAAAGAATATTGGAAATTAGGAGGGGTGGGGGTAGAAGGGAAGAGGGGTTGAGCTTCTGCAACCTAATTTAAACACAATTGTTCTGTATGTTTTAAAGTATACGTGTGCAAATTTCCTTCAGAATCGGATAGAAATTGTAGAATAAAGGATGGAAAGGAAGGAGTGTAGTTTGGACTCTCGAAACCAAATGTAGACAGTATTTTCTGTTTGTTTTGCAGTATACATGTGCATACTTCCTTCAAAATCAGAAAGAAATGGTAGCTTTGTATAAAGAACATTGGCAGTAATTAAAGGGGTAGAAAGGGGGATAGGGTTTGCGTTTTTGTGAAAGTTATGTGGACAGTATTTTTCTTTTTCTATTTGTTTTAAAGTATACACATGCGAAGTTCCACCGAATCGGATTAAAATGTGGGTTTTGTACAAATATTAAGGGAAGCGGAGCCAGGATAGTTTTTTTATTTTTTGGTCAGAAATCTTATTCATAAAAAATTACATATATATGCGCCAACTTTCATAAAGATCGGTCAAATGGTGTCGACTGTAGCTTTCTAAAAAGAAATTGACAAAAACCAAGGGGGTGGAAACGGGGAGAGGGGTTCAGTTTCTGCAAACCAAGAGTTGGCATTATTTTTCTCTTTGTTTTATAGTAAAAATTTGCCAAGTTCTGTCTAAACCGGATAAAAACTGTGGTTGTGTATAAAAATTAAGCGGTTTAATGGGGAGAGGGGGTGGTTTTTAGATCTTTTGGTCAGACATTTTTCGTGAAAAAATACATATAAGCACCAACTTTCATGGTAATCGGTCAAACGATCACGACTGTAGCTTTTTATAAAGAACATTGACAAAAGTTAATGGGGTTGAAGGAGGAAAGGGGTTGAGCATTGGCAAACCAAATATTGACAGGATTTTTCTCTTTGTTTTAAAGTAAAGTTCAATAAAAATCAGATAAGAAATGTAGATTTCTATAAAATTAAGGGGTGTAAAGGGAGACATGGGGTGGTTTTTATTTATTTATTTTTTTTTGTCAGAAACCTTCTCCATGAAAAATTACATGTATATGCCAACTTTAATGGAGACCAGTTAAATGGTGTCGACTGTAGCTTTGTATAAAGAACATTGGCAAAAATTTAGGGGTGGATAGGGGGAGAAGGCTTCAGTTTTTTCAAACCAAAATTTGACAGTATTTTTCTTTTTTTTTGACTAAACATGTCCAAAGTTTCATCGAAATCGGATAAAAAATGTGGGTTTGTATAAAAATTAAGGGGTGTAAAGGGGAGAGGGGTGGTTTTTATTTATTTATTTTTTGGTCAGATTCTCCATGAAAAATTACATGTATATGCCAACTTTGATGATAATCGGTCAAATGGTGTCGAATGTAGCTTTTTATGAAGAACATTGACAATAATTAAAGGGGTGGAAGGAGGGAGGGGGTTGAGCTTTGGAAGACCAAATGTTGACAGGATTTTTCTCTTGTTTTAAAGTATACATGGGCAAAGTTCAATAAAAATCAGATAAGGTATGTAGGTTTCTATAAAATTAAGGGGTGTAAAGGGGAGAAGGGGTGGTTTTTTATTTTTATTTTTTGTTAGAAACCTTCTCCATGAAAAATTACATGTAATTGCCAACTTTAATGGAGATCAGTTAAATGGTGTCGACTGTAGCTTTGAATAAAGAAAATTTGCAAAAATTAAGGGGTGGATAGGGGGAGAGGGTTTCAGTTTTTTAAACCAAAAGTTGACAGTATTTTTCTGTTTATTTTTGACTATATATGTCCAAAGTTTCATCGAGATCGAATAAAAAATGTGGATTTGTAAAAAATTAAGGGGTGAGTGGGGGTAGAAGGGGTGGTTTCTCAATGAAATTCATATGGGACCACTTTGGAGGTATACCCTAGCCACTAAAAAAATTTCATTGAAATCGGTTCAAAATTGGCGAAGATATCGCTGAACATACATACAAAAAAATACAGACGAATTGAGAACCTCCTTTTTTGAAGTCGGTTAAAAAGCGGCAAAGAACTGTAGATTAATTTTAAATTCCTAATTTTTTTAAAAAAGATCCGTAGATCCACAGATAAATTCGTAGGGCTGGCAGCACTAGTTCAAATAGCGAGTATCAATCCAAAACACGGGGAACGGGGAACAGGGATTCCTTCCCGCACAATCTAGCCTCTTCGGGAAATCCCCATTCATAAATGAAAATTTCAGCCAATGTTGCCAATATTTTCGTTTTTTTTTTTTTTTACTAACAAAAATATGTAGATTTAAAAATTAAGATAAGTACTTAGAAATAAACTCTAAAACAGTCATATTAAACGTTAACTGCCTTACAAATTTGAAATTTAGTAGTTGTGGAAAAAAAAAAACGTGTCCCAGAAAAAAAAATGTTTTTTTTTCTAAATAGTTTTTTGATTTTTTTTCAAGCCAGAAAATAAACGTTTTTTTACAACACTAGGCGAGCATTATACTGGTTCAGGAAAGGGAATCTGGAACACGGAGCACCAGCAACAACAACTGCAGAAGTAAACAAATTGTTATTGTAAGAATGGCAGCAAAGGTGGAACGTTTAGAGCAAAGGAAGAGGGACGAATGATATGTTTCCAAGTGTCTGTGAAACGCTCAAAATCTCGCATCCTCTCCCATCGCCTGGGCTGGTACATTACATATCGGTAATTCCCCTTACAATAGTGAACTGCAAGAAGAGGAATAGTGGACAGCGGTAGCTGTGACTGCGGAAACGAGGGCACTCCAGAACATGTTGTATGGGAATGTGTTTCAACAGCGGAGCAAAGAACGCCATACCAGCAAATATTACAGGGCATGGCGCATTTTTGACATATGCGTGACCAGGAATTATGGTATTTCCTTGATGCAGCTTGCAATCTGGCCTCACAAGCAGCCAAAGAAAGGTTCTTGGCACTTAGAAACAGTCTAAACTGACGGAAGCAGTTTCAACCGACAGTGACCAGCGACCGAGCAGTGACCAGCGACCGAGCAGTCATTCCCGAAGAAAGAAACTCCCGATGGATTGAAGGAGGACATCTCTACTTCCAGAAGTCATCTCCTGAGGGAGGTAAGTTACTCCGAAGTGGCTGTGCCGGGAGTAAATGTGTAAAAGTGTCATAAACGTCCACAGTGAGAAACAGTGATACAACAGTGCAGTAAGTGATTTGTGTATTGTACCAGTATGTGAATGTTTCTTTGTTTAATTATATATAGCAGTATCTATGTGTGAACGTACGAGTATGTTACTCATATTACTAATTTACATTATATATCCATAACAAAAACACTTACACATAACAAATACATTCTTACCCATAGTTAATTTAATTATGTAACTAATTTTAGCGAAATTTGATACGTTTATGTGTTACAAACTAGTTTTACATCCTGAACAATATTTATCTATTATCTTCAAATTAATTTTATCTTGTGTACCACTTGTAATATGTTGTTAATATGGTCCCAGAGTTGAATCTAGGTGCTGGGCTATTATGTACCAGGATATAAAAAATAAAATGGCATGTTCTTTTTTGTAGTGAACGTAAGTGTGAGAATAATATGATTTATTTGTGTCGACATCCAACAACGTCAGTCCTATCTAGAGTTCAATAATAATTCTCCTGCTATTATTGTTTCTTATGTCTCATAATTCTGTTCACAACCAACATACTTACTAAAAAATAAATTATACCCTTACGAACAGTAAACCTAAATTAGCACCTAATTTGCCTGGAGCGGAATACATTAATATAAACAATGCCATTTGGGTGCCCCAAAATATTTTTAACCGTCTTTTTTCAAGAGATGCTTAATTACGGTCCTGAAAGCTGGAAGGCTAATTGCAACTAATTCCGAGAAAATTAATACGGCAGACAGGCCAGATGCGCATGCTTACGCGCCTTTGAAACAAGAAATTATCAGATTTATACTTCCACTGATTTCGCACGATGATTACAGACGTTGAAGGCTTCGGCACCTGCTTGCGTAACCAATTAATATCCTTGGAACGCTAATTACTTTGTGTGTTTGTGACTCTTGAGGGTTTCCATCGTAAAGTTTAACTTGTAATGGATGTTTACACAACAGTGAGCTGTATTGAAAGTGTAGAAAACCAGTGTGACCAGTGAGCGGTCAATAGTCAGGCCTACGGTATCATTCCAGATGACTCCGGTTAGGTTTCCGACTCCAGCTGTTATCTCAGCATTCCAAGTTAATCTGAAATCACTACTGATGATTGACGAGATTGCTCCTTTAAACGAACATGGGCTAATTCCTTCCGGTTCCTTATCCCCAAAACTTTTGGCTTGTGTAATTCTGTTCTCATCAAGAAGCCGCAAACACAAAACAAAAAAAGGAAATATATTTATTTCGCTTTTTTAAAAATAATAATAATAAACAAGATGTATGCCTTCTTGATTGTATTATAGTTCAACAAAGGTGCGTCTAATCCCTGAGATATAAGTGACTGTATAATTAGAAATAGTACTTTAACACAGACTAGGAGTACAGCTAATAGGTAAGAGCTTGGTCGTAATATTCACGGATATCGGTATTAGTCCCATTCTAAAGAAATCAGTGTAATTTTCTAATTACTTAACAGAAAAATATTTTGGTGCAAATGAATAACTACTCATGTATGTGCATCGTATTATAAAACATACAATTTTGCAGAAAACTTTCCGGAAATACTGTCTCACATGAGAAAAAATGTAGACAACTCACGGCTGTATTTGCTATAAGGGCAATAAGTACCATCTAACATGTTGAGATTCCGGCCTTTTCCTTAGCTGCTTTAATAATAAGGCTTCTGTGACTTATCCGTCTAGTGCAGCTAAATAAAAAACTTCGTTTTTTGGCAGACGCGTTTCGATTTATTCAATCATCTTCGATGCCCTAGAACAGTTTTATTTACATTCTTTGATCTTGTTTAAAATATGTTTATAATTCTAATCTGTTAATAAGTGCAAGGAATGTTACATTCTACTTACAGTTTTTGTTTCTTGTTTTTACATTGAAGTCAGGGGAAGTTCCATTTCAGTGCTTTTTCTATTGCTTTTGTGTGTTCCGCACATACACTGTGGTGTGTTTATATTCGCACAAACTGTTTTCATTTTTTAAAACTCACTATTGTTTACGCACTTCTTGTCTGTGTAACCACTGTACGAGCATTTGTTGTTGTTTTCATTACTGCGTTCGGAGACGCTTATTATTTCCGGCAAGTATATTATCGATTTGTTTGTTTGTGTTTTAAATTATTTATATGCTTTGGAGTTGTGTGTGTGTGTTTCGTATATATTATGGAATTGTTTTAAGCGTTTTGAATATGGTCTGATTCGTGAGGTGAATGTAGTCATTGATTATATTTTGCCCTTCATATATTGCTTTCTGTATGTAGAAATTTTCTTGTACTGTCAGCATGTTTTTGTTGTGGTTATTAATTTTCAGTATTTGAATTTCTTTCCATATATCAGTGTGTTCATGTTTGTTCTCAAGTAGATGTTCCGCAAATGTAGAGTGTTGGTGCGGGGAAATTTGAAATCCGATACAAAGAACACTTGAGGGCATTAAGGTGCACCAACCACTCTACATTTGCGGAACATCTACTTGAGAACAAACATGAACACACGTAAGTTTATTTTTTTATTAATAATCGCTGGCCACAGACCACATTTCTACTTTAATCTTTATATGTCACAAATTTTTTTATTGTAAGCGGAGCTTAGTATGCTCAACTAATGCGTAAATCACCTTACTTTGGAAGTTTGTGGAATTAAAAACTCTTTAAAACGGCTACAACATTCCCTTATCTTAATTCCACACAACTGTCATTTGTCCTAGAAACAGGTAATTTGGTACACATACAAGGTTTCATATCCAAATCATAAGAAAAGTCCCTTATTATCCCTTTAATGGTCCAATGAAAAAGATGAAACGTCTTTGAGCAAATTTGTACGTTAATTGTTTCATTTTGATGAGAGTATTTGTATTAAATTTCTGTTTTGTACGAAGATCAGGAAGCTTAAGAAACACATTTAATTATACTTTGTTACTATTGATACACGGCCTATTAATATGATGCGGCATCACTCGCGTAGAAATAATTGGACCCGAGCCCCGTCGTTTGGAATGAGCATGCCTATTGTCGAGGGAAGTATTTCGACATAAAAATCTGTTGTAAGCGGGATTATTTGTAAATGTAGATAACAATTACATAATTACGTAGTTTTTCTCGGCGTTGCAAATATAAATAATTTTCTCGGGTGACTAGCCGAGTTATATGAATGTTATTGTTACACGATATTTCGGCGCACTGAATAATCGACGCCATCTTCTGGTGAAGTGAGGTCAGGAACGTGCGAAGTTGCTGAGCTAGACCAGATTACCGCTGCTAACCTCTGATTGGTCGGCTGTAGAACCAGTCGTAGCAGGGGTCAAATCTCGTTGCGGCTTGAATCGATGCTAAGGTGGAGTTACGGCTAGATTTGATGTCAGTTTTTACATGGCATGTAGCGGACGGGCTTAAAGTCATCGCTCCTTCGAAGATGATATCATAAAACAAAGCATTCAGCATAAATTGTTTATCAAACTGATGGGTCAACACGAATCCGTTGCGGGCCTCATATTGAGCCATGCTGCCACGTGATTGGTCAGATTTGTAACCAATCGTAACCGGGGTCCTGCCTCGTATCAACACATCGTTCCATAGAAGGAAAATTAGAAGGCAAAAACTTTCCCGTAAGCTGATCATTAATGCCTGAGTAACAAATTGCTCACTTATGTTACTACCGAACTTCCCGTTGATCTGGACGCGCCGTGTAATGCGTCCCGGTCGCGCTGTCGGCGAATAGTATTGATGACTGGCGTCCAGGCTTCACTCAGCTGGTACCCGCTGTCGCGGTTGACGAGGTTAGACGCGAGACGAATTTCTACTGCTTCTGTAAGGATGCTGTTCCAGAAGCTCCCAGTATGCGCCAGTACTCTGGTATTTTCGAAATCAAAACCATGGCCATGTTCTAGACTGTGTTCCGCCACCGCAGACTTGTCTTTCTTAGACATACTAATAGAAAGGAAACCTGACGGGTCTCTAGGACATTCTGTGTACAGAAAACCGACGCACACAGACCTATACCTGAACGCGCGAAGCCATCACCATCCGGCACAGCGCAAGACGGTACTCAGCACGCTTGTACATAGGGCGCGAGCGATATGCGATGCTGACAGTCTACCCGGTGAATTGAGTCATCTGCGTCAGACCTTTCAACGCAATGGGTACACTGATTATCAGATAAGACTGGCATTCCGAGAGCCGACACGTAGGCTCAACAACACCAACAAGGAGCCACCTGATCGTCTAGCCTTTTTGCCGTACTCTGGCGCCACAACGTCCAAGATAGGACGGATTCTAGCAAAAACTGGAATCAAGACCATTTTCCTGCCACCACCAAAGGTGAAGAACATCTTACGCTCCCCCAAGGATGACCTTGCTTTGCGGACACCTGGGGTATATAGCATTAATTGTGAATGTGGTAAAAGCTACATTGGCCAAACGGTGCGGTGTGTTCACCAACGTTGTCTAGAACATGCACGACACGTTCGTCTGGGGCAGAAAGACAAGTCTGCGGTGGCGGAACACAGTCTAGAACATGGCCATGGTTTTGATTTCGAAAATACCAGAGTACTGGCGCATACTGGGAGCTTCTGGAACAGCATCCTTACAGAAGCAGTAGAAATTCGTCTCGCGTCTAACCTCGTCAACCGCGACAGCGGGTACCAGCTGAGTGAAGCCTGGACGCCAGTCATCAATACTATTCGCCGACAGCGCGACCGGGACGCATTACACGGCGCGTCCAGATCAACGGGAAGTTCGGTAGTAACATAAGTGAGCAATTTGTTACTCAGGCATTAATGATCAGCTTACGGGAAAGTTTTTGCCTTCTAATTTTCCTTCTATGGAACGATGTGTTGATACGAGGCAGGACCCCGGCTACGATTGGTTACAAATCTGACCAATCACGTGGCAGCATGGCTCAATATGAGGCCCGCAACGGATTCGTGTTGACCCATCAGTTTGATAAACAAATCAATGATGTTCAGGCAGCCAATATCCAAGTCAAGAAGCAAAACGGCCGGAGCACTAAGAAGAATCCCCGCAGGAAGAAATCATCATTGTCAACTGTTGACCAATGCTTCAGGTGCCAGGGATTCTGGCATCGATCGAAGGATTGCCGGAACCAAGTTCGGTGCGTACGCTGCGGGGAAAATCACAGTGTGTTGGTGTGCACCAGACCACGCGAAGCGACACCAACTTGCGCCAACTGCGCCATGGACCACGCGGCTAGCTACGGGGGCTGCCCACTGAGGAGGAAGCTGCAAGCGGCTATCAACAGGAGTCGCCCCCAAACCAGCACAGAGAAGATCACGACGCCACCCAGATCGACGAGGGATAAGACCACCCACGGCCATGTGATCAAGCATAACCACCTAACCAGACACGATGAGCATCTACACAACAACCGTTGTCAATGCCAGCCACAAGAAAATCAACTAGGGATGGTCGTACAACTGCTCACGCAGTTGTTAACTACGCTCATCCCCACCAGGCGATAAGAATAAGCAAGGGTTTCCCTCTAAGGTCATTATATAATGGCCAAAGCCGGGTTTTTCCCTAACGTGTATATCATGATCCCAAAACTAGCCAATTTGATACAGTAGATAAAGCTACAGACAGTAGCGGGGCTACATAACGCCGTTGAGGCAGCGAAAAAAAAAAAAAAAATACAATTTATGCTGAATGCTTTGTTTTATGTATATCATCTTCGAAGGAGCGATTACTTTAAGCCCGTCCGCTACATGCCATGTAAAAACTGACATCAAATCTAGCCGTAACTCCACCTTAGCATCGATTCAAGCAGCAGCACAGCACCAATTACTGCCTTTTCTTAGAGGGCAGGTGGAGGTGGAGGATATTGTCCGTAGACATTGCCTCCAAAAGTATATGGGTTGTGCAAATCTTCACTGTTGGGGTGGCTTCACGGCGGTGTCAATTATTTGATTAAATTTAGTGGTCTCTTGTGACGATCAATTGTTGTATCATAGCGACCGATGTTGTGGACTTCAGGGTTTTTGCTTCTATGAGTACTTTTGTAGAAAATTTCGGCTAGTTTTTTGAACCTGTCGTGAAGATATGGAACTACAGTGGTTCAAGCCGCAACGAGATTTGACCCGTGCTACGACTGGTTCTACAGCCGACCAATCAGAGGTTAGCAGCGGTAATCTGGTCTAGCTCAGCAACTTCGCACGTTCCTGACCTCACTTCACCAGAAGATGGCGTCACTCGACCAGTGACTCGTAGAGACAACGTGCAGTATGGTGAAGAAGCGGCGTCCTGTCTCACCGCTGCAGACACCGTCACGCCAAGCTGAGTCGACATCAGGCGAAGTTGCTACGGCGCAACATGGGACCACAGCACATGAGCACAGGGAGGCTCAGTCTACTCCCTGCGCAGCCACTGCCGACGTGCGGTCTCCCAAGTGCGTCACTCCTACGACAGCTAACGCGGGCAGCTATGTTGGAACCCGCTCACGTCGTTCCCAGGGATCAGACACCGCAAACTCATCCTGGACAACATGGTCGTCACCAAGAATTGAAGATGGATTTGACGACCCCGACTTCGAGGAGGCGGAGACCCTGATCTATATCCGTTGTACATCCGGCAAGTACAGCGAAATCTTCATGGCAAAAGGACAGCACACATCCCGAAGCTGGTGGAAGAAATACCTAGACGCTCAGGTTCAACCATGCATAATCCAACTCCGAGTCAAGTCCGGGAGTAAAGAGTATGCATGGGAAATACCAAGTAACATGTTCCTGTGCATCCTCAGCGACGAGAAGTTCGGTCACTTCACCACGCCCATCACTGACAAGAAGAATGACTGGTCACGGTTTGTCAGCCTTCCTGTCATCCTCAGCAAGGATTTCAGAGAGGATGACTATTTTGAAGACCTACATCGGGTGCTATATTGCAAACCACACCAACTATCATCTTCGTCTAGCCAGGAAGATGAGTCTCAAACCTCAAGAAAAGACGGAACTACCGCCGGCCTTAAAGGACCGGAATCTCCAAGAACACCGTCCTTGCCCATGCACCTCGACGCCACGCCTAGTCCAGACCACCAAGTAGTGGCATCGCAAGCGCCGTCAGGGTTGACACCGGACAACCTGCTCGTAACATGTGCGAGCCCATCAGAGTTAGCGGCGGTTAAGGATTTCCTCGAGAGCCATAGCATTCAATTCCAGCTCGTCCAGTATGGAGGCGCAGGGCTTCCGAAAAGTGATAGCATCCCAAACACTGCTTCGCCAGAGGAAGCAACCAACCGAGGAACGGAGGTCACCCCAGATGAAAACCTCCCACCACCTACAGAACCCAAGCAGTCAACGCCATCGGAAATCAATGATGTTGAGGCAGCCAATATCCAAGTTAAGAAGCAAAACGGCCGGAGCACCAAGAAGAATCCCCGCAGGAAGAAATCATCATTGTCAACTGTTGACCAATGCTTCAGGTGCCAGGGATTCTGGCATCGATCGAAGGATTGCCGGAACCAAGTTCGGTGCGTTCGCTGCAGGGAAAATCACAGCGTGTTGGTGTGCACCAGACCACGCGAAGCGACACCAACTTGCGCCAACTGCGCCATGGACCACGCGGCTAGCTACGGGGGCTGCCCACTGAGGAGGAAGCTGCAAGCGGCTATCAACAGGAGCCGCCCCCAAACCAGCACAGAGAAGATCACGACGCCACCCAGAGCGCAGAAGGATAAGACCACCCACGGCCATGTGACCAAGCATAACCACCAAACCAGACACGATGAGCATCTACACAACAACCGTTGTCAATGCCAGCAACAAGAAAATCAGCTAGGGATGGTCGTACAACTGCTCACGCAGTTGTTAACTACGCTCATCCCCACCAGGCGATAAGAAAAAGCAAGGGTTTCCCTCTAAGGTCATTATATAATGGCCAAAGCCGGGTTTTTCCCTAAAGTGTATATCATGTTTCCCAAAACCAACCATTTGTTACAGTAGATAAAGCTACAGACAGTAGCGGGGCTACATAAAGCCGTTGAGGCAGCGAAAAAAAAAAAAAAAAAAAAAAAGATGGCGTCGATGATTCAGTGCGCCGAAATATCGTGTAACAATAACATTCATATAACTCGGCTAGTCACCCGAGAAAATTATTTATAGATAACAATTGTTTGCTAAGGTGTAAAAATTAGATCCAAAAAAGTAAGAAAGAATAAGCTATCAACCTACAAAAAGAAATTCCACATAAAAAAATTCTTGTAAAAAAAGTGACTTGGCCATGATGCATGCTATGGCAATGAAACTTCTACCTAAATAAATGCGAACTTCCTCTACTGTTGTTTTATCAGTATTACAAATTCACAAAAGCCACGACTTCCCTAGTACCTCTTTCGGGTTTTAGAAGTCTTAGAATAAATAATATACATTATGCCTTTCATTTTAGGAAAAATGTATTATGCTTAAGTCACAAGTTTCTTAACAATAAATACGTAATGCCGTAGAAAACCATCCTGTTTGAAAAATTGAAGATATGATTCAGAAGAATGTCTCACAACTTTTTATCAGTAAATAGCCACAAGATTCAGTTATATTTTTATACAATTTGCTTTTGTAACATTGTTTCTATAAAATTTGTCGATATATCAATACTTTTTCTTAGATATATTGAATCCGATATTGATATTTTTAAAAATGTCGATATGTCGAAAATCCGATATTTTCATCCATGGAATATGAGGGATAATAAGAATAAGGACAATACAAATTAATGATTCCACGTGCTCCTTATTCTAAACGATAATAAAATAGATAAATAAATGATGGGATAAACAAAAGTAAGAGTTTTAATAAGAGCAACAACACTTCATAGAATTCCTAATGCAATAAAATATGGTCAGTTATGCACAAACCTGTTAATCTATAAATTCTACATTCACATTTCAAAAACAATATTCTATTTATATACATAGCTTTAAAAATTCGACTGCGAAAAGAAACTTACGTTTCGTTAGTCGTAAGGCCCTTCTCACACAATGCTACTCAATGGAAACGGAACTTACCACAGTCTGAAATTACTAACCAGTTAATGACCAATGTTCGCACACGACGCTACTCAAATCTCTGAAAGTTCAGTCACTCGTGTGATTTGAGCGAGGCGACGATTTCTTCTGGTTCAGATGAGGCTGTTATATTTTGTTATATTATTCAAAGAAGCAATAGTAAATTAAAATATATATATATAAATAAAAGCTTTTGCCTGAAAAGTTACGAAGTAATAAAAAATATCAACGATTTCCCATTCTATTTTATAAGGGAGGCGATATTTAATGAGACCATATCCACAAAGAACTCATGATTACACAAAAAGAATAATTAATTATAGACTTAGTAGAGGAAGAAAAATTATAGAATGTACATTTGTCATGATAGAAAAATTTCAAGTGTTTAGCAGTTCCATATGCAGTAGTGACCCACAAAAAGTGATTAATATAGTAAAATCAGCTTGAATACTGCAGAATTATGTCAGGAGTGGGGAAGGAGTCCCGAACATACCGAGTAAATCTGAAAATAATCTAACTTCAACTCCACACATAATTCCGCTGTCACAACTTAAAATAAGTTATCGTTCATCAACATATGACACGAGAAATTATTTAGCCAATTACTTTATTAGTCCACAAAAAGCACTTCTTTGGAAATAGAATTATATTATGCAATTTAATTTAAGAAAAATAAATCTGAAGTGTTTATATAAAATATTGTTAATTTCTCTTTACTAAAAATACGTTATCATAGCCGATAAATTAGCTTCCTGTCCTATAACATTCTATGTTTTTTATGTGGCATCTTTCCGTGAATATTCACTCAACTTGTAGTTATATAAACACAACTGGATCGCAGCGTCACTTAGTACCAATCACGGACGCGTTACGGACTGGTTACTAACCGATCACCCCGAATAAGAGTCTCCATACAAATACTAGTGCCGTGTCTCAACAGAAACTGATTTGTGATTTGAGTTAGTGACTGGTTTCTTTTCAGTAGCGCCGTCTGAGAAGGGCCTAACTGGCTGTTTCTACGAACGTGATTCACGGAAAAATTACCACTCCGGGTGTAACATATAGCCCATTGCCTGGGGATAAAACAGGGTTCGTTTCAGTTTGATGGGAAGATGAAAAGCTGAGAGATTTTTAAAGTGTTCAAAAATTAGTATCGTTGAACACTACTAACGCAAAAACTACTTGTAGGATTTAGTTACTTCTGGCAGTCGAAATGTTTATTGCGATGTCAGCGTACGAGTGGACTCCTATTAATATCTTGGTACTCCTGGTGGAGCCGCGTCGGTTTGTTAAAACAAAAAGGTTTTAACAAATCGACGCGGCTCAACCCGGAGAACGAAGATATTACATACAGTGACCGGTTCTCAATTAGTCTGTTTTTTTTTTTTTTTTTTTTTTTTTTTTTTTTTTGTATGTATGTTTAGCGATATCATCGCCAATTTTGAACCGATTTAAATGAAATTTTTTTAGTGGGTAGGGTACACCTCCAAAGTGGTCCCATATGAATTTCATTGAGAAACCAACCCTTCTACTACTCCCTTCCACCCCTTAATTTTTATGCAAATCCACATTTTTTTATTCGATCTCGATGAAACTTTGGACATTTATAGCCAAAAATAAAGAGAAAAATCCTGTCAACATCGGTCTGCCAAAGCTCAACCCCCTCCCTCGTTCCACCCCTTTAATTATTGTCAACGTTCTTCATAAAAAGCTACACTCGACACCGTTTGACCGATTATCATCAAAGTTGGTATATACATGTAACTTTACATGGAGAATCTGACCAAAAAATAAATAAACAAAAAACCACCCCCCTCCCATTTACAACACTTAATTTTTTTACAAACCCACATTTTGTATCCGATTTCGATGAAACTTTGGTCATGTATAGTCACAAATAAAGAGAAAAATACTGTCAACTTTTGGTTTGAAAAAACTGAAGCCCCTCCCCCTATCAACCCCCTAAATTTTTACCAATGTTCTTTATACAAAGCTACAGTCGACACCATTTAACTGGTCTCCATTAAAGTTGGAATTTACATGTAATTTTTCATGGAGAAGGTTTCTGACAAAAATTAAATAAATAAATAAAAAACACCCTATGTCTCCCTTTACACCCCTTAATTTTTGAGAAATCTACATTTCTTATCTGATTTTTATTGAATTTGCCCATGTATACTTTAAAACAAAGCGAAAAATCCAATCAACATTTGGTTTGCCAAAGCTCAACCCCTTTCTCTTCTTCAGCCCCATTAATTTTTGTTTGTCAATGTTCTTTGTAAAAAGCTACATCGCGATCGTTTGACCGACTACCATGAAAGTTGGTGTTTATATGTATTTTTTCAAGAAGAAGATGTCTGACCAAAAGATCTTAAAACCACGCCCTCTCCCCATTAAAACATTTAATTTTTATACATAACCACAGTTTTTATCCAGATTTGTCAGAACATAGCAAATTTTTGCTATAAAACAAAGAGAAAAATAATGGAAACTCTTGGTTTGCAAAAACTGAACCCCTCTCCCCGTTTCCACCCCCCCCCCCCCCCGATTTTTGTCAATTTCTTTTTAGAAAGCTACAGCCGACACCATTTGACCGATCTTTATGAAAGTTGGCGTAAATATGTAATTTTTTATGGAGAAGATTTCTGACCAAAAAATAAAAAACTACCCTAACTCCCCTTCCCTTAATCTTTGTACAAAACCCACATTTTAATCCAATTCGGTGCAACTTCGCATGCGTATACTTTAAAACAAATAGAAAAAGAAAAATATGTCCGCATAACTTTCACAAAAACACAGACCCTATCCCCCTTTCTACCCCTTTAATTACTGTCAATGTTCTTTATACAAAGCTACCGTTCTTTCCAACTTCGAAGGAAGTATGCACATTTATACTGCAAAACAAACAGAAAAATACTGTTTACATTTGGTTTTGAGAGTCCAAACTCCGCTCCTTCCTTTCTATCCTTTAATCTACAGTTTCTATCCGATTCTGAAGAAAATTTGCACACATATACTTTAAAACATACAGAAAAATTGTGTTTAAATTAGGTTGCAGAAGCCCAACCCGTCTTCCCTTCTACCTCCAACCCTCTTCATTTCCAATGTTCTTTATAGATACCCCAGTTTTATCAGATTTCCACGGAACACTGTACATATATACTTAAAAACAAAGAGAAACATAGTGTCTACATTCTGTGAACAAAACCCTACCACTCACCCCTTACCCCATTTAATTTTTGCAAATGTTCTTTACACAAAGCTACTGTTTTTATCTGGTTTCGATGGAAATTTGCACATGTATACTTTAAAATCAAAGAGAAAAATACTGCTAGTTTACAAAAACCAAACTACTCTTCGTCTCCACACCCCTTAATTGTTTTTTATACATACCTATAGTTTTATCTGATATCAATAGAAATTTTCACACGTATATTTTAAATCAATCAGAAAAGGCAGTCTACAATTGGTATGCAAAAGCCCAATCCCTCTTCCCTTTACCTTCACCCCTTTTAATTTCCAAAGTTCTTTACAGAAATCCATAGTTTTAAATCCCGTCAAAATCAATTAAGCTATTTTTAAGTCATGATGTAATATTTATTAAATAAATGTGTCATAATGTCTCAACATGTACTTCAGATTTCAACTTGGATCCCAAGCTTTCATGTTGTGAAAACCAATTAAAAATCTATATTTTCTGTGTGTTGCCGGAGGAAAACAGATATATTCCAGAGACAGATTTCTTTATGTGGTATGTATTAATGCCCAGATGTTATATGTTTCAGCTATCGACCAGCAGCTTTAACAGATTTTATGATACGATCAAAACATAGCATGAACCAAAATGCAAAACTGACATTCCTTAACACAACACCCAATTCTCCCCGTTCTGGAAGTTAATGCGGTATATAAATACAGAATCCTTCTTTGAAAGCAAGCGCTTTAATGCCTGAGCTACCAGAAAGTTCGCAAAATGGGAACCGCTGCGGCATATTTATAATACAAAACAAACTATAATGCCACTAAAAATTTAAAAATAAAATAATTGTTTTAAAAAACATAAAACAACATAAAAACCGCCTTAAATAAAAAAAGCACTAAAAATTTTAAAATAACTTTATACCTTGCTTAGGAGAAAGTAAATCTAAGTGGACAATGTTTTACATTACTGTCATTGAAATTTTTACATTACCGGTAATTAGTTGTTTTTGGAGTCGGTGCCAGCGAAAGCAAGAGAAACAAAAAGATAAAAACAATAATGAATATCAATAATATATAAAAATTATGTTACTGCTTACCTACAATTAATGCTAAAAACATGTTTCAACAAAACTGAAACATACAGATGATAAGCCGATATTATGCTAACTGTAAATCGTTTACTGCATGATACAGCCTACCAACTGACACTGTAGCGCCAGAGATATGCTGGATGACCAATAAGGCCGAACCACAGATTAAAATACTGTTAATTTGTTTCCCTAAGCTGTCTGCCGCCATAACACTATCTGCCTCACAACATGCTGTAAAATATTGGGAATTTTTGTTCGTACTCCCCGTTTCGCCTCTAACTCCAAAAGAAGTTCAGTAATTCGATCTTCGCAATGTGACAGCTGTTTTTATGTTTTTCTAAACAATTTAAACAATTATTTTATTTTATCTTTCCACCCCCTAGCGATGTTTTAGTTGAGGCATGATCGTTTTAAAGTACGCGAGAGCAAAGTTGTCCTTAACAGCGAGTCAGACACACAAATGGTATTAATTTCGTGGAAGTTAGATCATTATTATCCAGGGTGTGTTTTCACAATAGGAACCAACATGATGGATGCAACATCAACACTTGTTTGTTGAACCTTTTTTGCATTAACAGTTCGAAATCCTTGCTTTCTAAAGCGAAATTATAAATGTATTTAACCAATCTTAAATAAAACTATTTATGTCACTTACACCTAAAACAAGCACAATTTATGATATGACAATATTTAAACCAAGTACGAAACACCAAGATCTTAAAACATGCTTTATAACTATGGAAGTGAACAGAAATACTGTGTTCAAAGACTGAGCACACGTTGAAAATACATGTATGTCATCAGCTTATTATTTGTATTCTGATGCTGATCTCGGCAAAGTATCAACATCATCCGACATCAATTTCTATTGTATTAGTCGGAATATATACATACTCATCATCTTAATTGTTTCGTATACAATAACACACGACTGTGATGAAATCATAACAATACCCAACTACCTACTTTCCTATTTTACTGGATGTCACCATAGTACTAATTGTTAGTGAATAACAAGAAGTAACAAATCACGTTTTCCGAAAGAAATAATGAGTCCATGAAATTGTACAATAATCCCATACAGCCTTGATACCGGTATCACAAATTCAACCAAATGTTTATTTACTTTAATAGAAATTCCTATTAGTATTTCTTCTGAAATATGCTAAGGGTAAATTTCTTATCACATCACCTTTCAATTACTAGGAGATAATTTTTCTCAGTTGAAGTATCTGTATGATATATTCAACTAATCAGTTAGCCCTGGTGACTACCATACACTAAATAAAAACTAACACAATAATTATTTTTTAAATTATATACTTTGACAATATCGTTACCTTTTGATGGTGATCATTTCCATGTTGCAGTGATTACCTCGCCGATGAGATCACACCTTCCGTTCCACCTACCTGGCTAGTGACAAAGAGGAAAAATAATATTGCACTCTCCATCCTTCATATGAAATTAGAATATTCTGAAGGGTGCAAGGCTACAATAAACCAACTTGGTATATTTTTAAAATATGTTATGCTCACTCTAATTTAAATAAGAAGGTTGTGACAACACGGGATATTTCTAGATTAAATATTCGCATATGTTCGTATGATTTCTCTCTGAATAGTTCCATTACAGTCGTCACCTATGAACGTCCAATTCACTAAACCAATTATATCGACCATATCTTGATTCCGTTATTGCACTAGTCATTGATCCACCCGTGATAAACACAGAAGTTGCTAAAGAAAAAGCTGCAATGAATATCAAAATACAAACGCGTCAGCCCTAAGCAAAATGACGAAAGAACAACAGAATTACCATTCCCCAATTTTTTTTACTTACTGCTTTACGCCTCGATGACGTTTTTTTTTTTTTTTTTTTTTGTAACAGTTTAACGTCCCTTTTTAACAACGTGGTCTTTAGAGACGGGAAAGGATGGGGGCAAGGAATGGGAAGGAATTCGGCCATGGCCTTTTTGAAGGAAGCATCCCGGCATTCACCTGGAGTGATTTGGGGAAACCATGGAAAACCCAAATCTGGATGCCCGGACGGGGATTCGAACCGCCGTCCTCCCGAATGCGAGGCCAGAACGCTATCCGTTACACCACCACGCTCGGTCCTCGATGACGGCTGAGGTCATTACAGGCGGGCCCAAATCACTCCAAGCGAATGCCGGGTGCTTCATTCAAAAGGTCATGTCCGAATTCCGTCCCGTTCCTTATCCACAGTCCCATCCCGCCTTTAATGACCATGACGTCGACAAGGCGAAAAAGTCATAAGGTTAAAAAAAAAAGACTTACGATCTGTGACTGATTAATTACTGATTGGTGAAATACAAAATAGCAAAATAATCTCGCGAACAAAATATGACGATTGTCCTCATAATAATATGAGGACTATTGTGCTACATCTTCGAATTTCGGGTCCTAAAAATGTGGCACAAAATTCATGAGGTAAATGTCTATTATTCGATTCTGACCGAAGCATACAGTGATGTTATGATAAGAATAGCATCTTAGTGCATTTTTCTATCGCTTCATGTCACGTCTTTCAAATTATGGCCCAAGAATTACAACATCCCCTCGCAGCTTTTGAAATTGCACCAGTCTACAGCATTAATAACTGTACTGATTAATGGGTATCTAAAACCCTGTATTATTGCAGTGCGAAATCAGATTGTAAGGAGCACATCGGAAGTAGTCAAAAGCATAGTGCCAACGTAGTTCGAAAAATAAAATAACAAATTGTTCCAAAACTGAAAATAATCTTATCATTCTGTAAACTAATCTACTTTTTTGAACATTAGATTGTGAAAAATTTGTATGCACACGAAATAGTAAAAAATACAAAGTGTTAAGAGGAGTGAAAACAATTGTAAAATTAGTTTTAATGACAACACAGTTCTGAAAACTGTAAATTAGAGTTTCCATCCAAAAGATTTGAACAGTTCAAAAAAAATTAATTCTTCTACTGTTTTTTAATGTCTTGGAATAAAATTAACTGTAAAATAGCGGGAATTCTTGATCTCTGTTGTAGGAAGGAGTCTGCAGATTGCTCAGAGATCTACACCGCCACAGATGTTTAACCTGTTTGGCGAATATGTCTCACCTAGAGCGCAAAGTCTCAATTTCAAGTGTTGCCTGATACCTAAATATTCCTAAATTCAACTGAATAATATACTAGTTATCTTTAACCTTAATTTGATTTTATAACATGTTTCTTGAGACATGGGTAAACAGAATTAAATAGAATTTTGGATCGAATTTATTATTCAGTTTCGCGATCTTAGAAGAAGGGGAGATGTAATAATACGCAGGAAGTCGAAACAGAACTGTGGGGATAATGTCGTTATCAATAAATAAATAAAAAAATATTAAAGGCGATCTACGAATGAGATAGGGAAGTGATCTGAGTACCACCTGCGTTTAGGAACCTTGTTTTCCTTAAAAAAAAAAAAAAAGAAAAAAAAAGAAAGAAAAAAAAAGTTGTTTCTACTGATAAGTTTTTTTTAACTGCTTAACGTCTCTTAACAACGAGTTCTTTAGCGACGGGAAAGGATAGGGGAAAGGAATGGGAAGGAATTCGGCCATTGCCTTTTGAAGGAAGCATCCCGGCACTTGCCTGGAGTGATTTGGGAAACCATGGAATACCCAAATCTGTATGAACGGACGGGGATTCGAACCGGCGTCCTCGCGAATGCGAGGCCAGAACGCTAACCATTGCACCACCATACTCGGTCTGATAAGTTGGTGGCGAAATCATTTGAGAAGAAAATGCAGATCACTGGGGGCGTTCATTCCTCAAAGTGTAATGAAATAATTAGTGCTCTGCCCATATATTTGTGATTTGCAATAATCATCTCTTTTCAAGCAATGTATTCAATACAGTTAGAAATACTAACTGGCTGATACGGTAAATAAACATTAAATAAAAATAATTTACCATCGGCAGTAAGTCAATCAGAACAAATAAAATCGAAGAAGATGGACTATTTTTAAATCATTGACGTTCTTATATTAACAACACTCAGACTAAGGATCAAAACCACAAAATTTATAACACACAAGTAACTGATATTGGTAAAGATTATTTTGACGATTTGTGTGTTACAGGTAGTTTCACTGGAGGCGTTAAATATACGAAAATATAAACAGACTTATTGACTCAAGATTGGTTTGCTATTAATTTTTGCTCCAGGGACTAACATTATTTGGACCGGACTAATTTATTGAAATATCACTTTGTAATGTCACATCCTGTGGGAAATTTTTGGAAGCAAAGATTCTGACACGACGCATTACTGATGCTCGGTAAACTAAAAGATCGGTCCTTGTCAATGAGCAGACGAATAGCCATAGTCCACAAGAATGCAGGTGGAATTGTAGGTCAAACTAAAGAGCCGACTCAAGTCGAAACACTTATACCCACGTCGCGAGTGTTGGCAGACATGTGACACAAAAAACTTTCCAAGATTCGCAACGCAAACTCGTCACGCCATTACAGATTCATTATTCAACATGGACATCGACGAGCTTTTACATACTTTCTACGTGAGTACCCCTACGAAGCCATGTGTGCCCATCAAATGACACTCTAATTTACAGCGATATTGTTAGCACAAGCGGACGGGGTTTACAACTAGGAGTATAATAATATAAGGTCACCGTAAAAGTGTAATTGTAGAAATAGACCACTATGGGGAACGCAGTACGACAGCGAATAGTATACCCGGTGATGCAGAACCGTTCGAAAGGCAATATTCACTATCCCCATCCGGCCATCCAGATTTCGGTTTTCATGTTTCCCGAAATCACTCCAGGTGAATGTCGGAATGGTTCATTCAAAATGTCATGGCCGAATTTCTTCATGGTCCTTGATCTGTACGAGGTGTATATAAAAAAAAAGGTGCAATTTATAGCACATATGTGGCCTTGGCAAGAGGAGGATCAGGATACAGCATTAGGAAACAGACTTGGATCTACCAGGATGCATCTTGGCCCAGCGATACCACCAGCTAACATCTTATGTCTTCCTGATGAGTACTGCTCACCCCACCACGAAGCTGTATCCATCCGTAAGCGAATAAGTTACAATCATCTCATTCTCACGTCTGAGCAAAAAGTCGATTTCAGTTTCATGTTTATGTTACTCACATTGAATCGAAATTTATATATTCTATTTTCGTAATCAAATAAATTGGGCTGCCTTTATTTAATTTACCATCAACCCTTTGCTGCTAAATGTGGAAGAATTAATAGTTTAATAAGTGATTTAAAATACAGCCATTCAACAAGTGTAATAAGTGAACTTAATTGGGTCTTACAGTGATCAAATGGAATTCCCTGATACTATTTTTAAAGTTGGAGAATACTCGGAATTGTATAGGCGTGAGGGTACGAGAATCCACTTCCTCAGCGAACCGGTATAAGGGAAGAACCTGCGACAATATCCAGTTAAGGGAAATAAGGGCTATAAGGAAAAAATCGTCGCTGTTCTTGTTATTCCTTAGCGCAACGAATAAAAACTTCCAAACAGCAATGAATCAACCGACTCAAGATAATTGACATGGGACTAAGGCGAGGCTGTATCCAATTTCCAGTGAACGTGTAACTTTTCTTTTCACTTCCTTTATTTCACTTAGTTGTCACACATAAAGCGTAGAATTTCTTTTGTATTTTAAATCGTGTTGACAGTTGACAGGTAGAGTCACTAAGGCGATGTGCAGAGTTTCAGTTATTGGAAAAACTGTACACATACAGAGTACAATCAGCTCCTTTCTTGTTATAAAGGGTTTTTGATTAATATGCTTAGCTTTTTTTTTGCATTGAGAAAAGTTTATTGAAAATTTCAATCAATCGTAATTAGTATGTATTAAGAAAGTACCAATTAACAACCTAAACAGATATTGTCAGTTGATACTTATTTTATAGAAATCGTTAAAATTGTTTGTACTTTATTAAATACCTCAGTGATTAAGGCTCTGGCATTAAAGATTTAAAGTATCAGGTTCAAATTCCAGTGCAGCTAGAAATTTATACGGGTTTAGCTTCTTTATATGAAGAGCAGCAGAATGTTGCGTGGTTCAAGTTCCATTATAAACAATAGGCCCAGCCACGGCAGAGGAGTAATACGCAGCAAATCAAAGTACGGTCATTTGGCGACCGAATTATTCGGTGATATCGCGATTAGTAATGTTATATGTAAACAGAAAATACGTGAGGAAGGACCATCTGTGCATCTGGTGGCACGTTCACAAGCAAATCGATGTAGAGGAGCCATAAAATGTACAAATGCATTAATAGAAAGCATTAAGTAATTAGTATTTGGAAAAGTACAATAAAAGTGTGGAGTACCTGATCATGTTATAAGTTTCTTGTTTACACACCATAAGAATATTCTGGAACTCAAGAAAGAATAAAATCTTGCCAGATACTAAATAAAAACCAGTTCTTTATTTCTTAACACTTTTAACGTAGTTACTGATATGTTAAATTGATTGTAGTGAGACACATTAGTTAATCTCTATATACTACATTGGTGAGAGTTTGATCCGGCGTACTTTAGGTCTAGCGTAGTGAAATACATCTTTCTACAACATACGTGAAATCAAGTTAAAAATGAACAAATCTATTCAGGCACTTCCAAAACCTGGGTAAAAATTTGATTGAAGGATGCATCAGAAATAGAGAGAAACAATACCTGTCTATAAACAGTCTGATACACAGCTAAAACACAAGGGCAGACATTCAGAGAAACAACTGGTCAATAACACATCTTTTATAAAATCTAAAAATCACGTTTACTGATTAAAACATTCAATATTTATAAGTAACGGGCAGTGGAGAAAATCTCCACACAATATTGCAAATAATACTCATTTTTTTCTTTGTTAAGTATGACTCAATCGCTTTGTGTATTGAGAGGCAGATATAACGGTAGCATACAGTTGTTGGTATTAGCTATTATGTCGTCTAGTTCCGGACAGAGTACCATGTCTATTACATCAGTAGCTCACACAAAGCTATAAACCCGTCAACCGACCGCTAACATTGTTACGCTATTAACCACAACACGAGAGCTGGTCGCAACAGTGGATTTTATCCGTTTCCATTAAAGGCTATAAAAAGAGTGAAGCAGCTTAATGCAGAACAATTTCCGTGGATTCCCGAGATAATACACGTACCGACCTGCTTGTAAACAACCATTTTTATTCTTTTCACACACAAAAGCTGTATTTTATTCTATATATTGAAGGATATCTTGCGGTAGTCCCTATTTGAAAACAACAAAAACGTTATTAAAACGATAAAGTGATTAAATAATACTTCTTTAAAAAAGACGTTCATTTTATTATTTTTACAACAAAAAGGTTTAAGACCTGTTATTTCTTTCCTTTTTTTTTTCGACTTCTTAGCCTAATCTCTCAGGCATCGTTAGTAATTGATTAGAGCATAGTTTTCGATGGAAGTTTCATCGTGCGGTACTAGGATAGCAGGTTAGGAGAGGCCTTGGTGCACAATTCATAGTTATCAGACAGTGTATCAGAAAGTTGGATTAAGTCCTTAACTACTCCACTGTGGGTATGGAGTGAAAGCATGGGACAACACCGATTGTAACTCGTCCGCCTAATGGGAAAAATAACTGGTGATCCCCGTGCAGTTAAAACTATCCCTGTCTTCATCCATAATCAACAACGTACACAACACAATAGACTGACCACACACACATGCACACATACACTAATATTCAAGAACACCTACAACTGGGTGGAGACATTGTAAAACAAACCCATTTTCATTTTCACTTCCCCGGGTAGTGGCTACGGAGTGACACCCAAAATGGTAACCTCATATAACCCCATATTGACATAAGAACATCGATATGTCGATTTCAGCACCTCAATTAATCAACTCTTAAAGAGCAACCCAGGTAAGGGAATCGAGAATCAAACATTCTGGTGAGCATTGTTATCCGCTTGGGTGATTAACTTTGCAAAAATTCTTTCAAAATCATCCAGATCTTCTAATCACATTAGCTGAGTTTCTGGCGTTATCCAGCAGTATTTTGAGTAGCTCGATGAGTAACTTGTGAACCACGTTTTCGTTAAAATAGCATCAACCGTTCGGAATTGTTTGTTGGAACAAACTCATTCACATTGATTAATTAACATACAGATAAAATGTTATTAATTGTTGTTACAGTGTATTAAGAATATGTTAATAGGAAGTGATTATGGGTCAATTGAAAATCATCTTGGTTCAGTACCTTTAAATCGCCACCATACTGAATTTAATGGAAAGTGATAAGCTTGGGTTCCATTCACACCATCAATGTCTTTACCAAGCCCAGCCGGCTTTTCGTGTCCAAACTAAAAAAATGCTGAGTATTATACCACATTTTTCGCTGCAATACATTAACATTTAAAAAGAAAAAACACTCTGCTTAATAATCTCAGTCTTAAATGCTAATTTTGGAAAGAGTTAAAAAGAAATCCATCTCAGATTCCTGGAAACTAATTTTTGTCTATCGATAAAACTGGACTTTGGGAATATCCAGTCGGATTACAAACAGAGTCCTTTTAAACGCGGTTTCAAGCACAGGCTGTTGTAGCTGATGGAAAATGCTGGATGGAACTTGCATACTGGTCCATTCGTTGTAACAAAGGCGTGAAAGTGGAGATCTTGAACGCCAAAAAACAATCATTTTTTTCTCCCTGAGTGGGGAGGATGTAAGGGTATGAAAGTAGGCTGTGGTCTGTCATATGGCTTTTAGTCATATGGAGAATCTACGCTAAGCCATACCCGTGTGTCCCCATTCCCACATTTACACTAATCATAATCTGCATCTGTATTCCAAAATTCACAAGAATAGTGGTGCCTATGATTTATTATCACCGAAGATATGTTGTGGTCTGTGTTTTCTAATCCCTAAAGACAAATGAGAGGAGAGAATACATACATGCATCTAATTTACCAAACGTTATATTATTGTTGCCGACCCTACTGGTGCGAGAAGTAATTTATTCCAGAAGTAAATGAATTTAGAAGTTTACATGTTAGTCAGAAGGGGTTAAGACAAATACGCAGCAGTTTCCGGCACTTCAACAGTACTACGCATCTCAGGTACACTACAGTAGCATAAATAAGGACGTGCAGGGGCTTTTTACGTTATCTGATCAATATATACGTTACATTTTGTCAATATTATATCTGTGATTTGCAATTTAAAATTAGCTATCGTCTCAATTAAGGCAATGTTTTTGTCATTTTTTATGTGTATTTGCCCACACAGAAGAAAATAGCCTTATAGATAGTTAAATATTTTATTTTCTATTCATAGATAAAAAAAATTGTTCATAATGTGAATTTGAGTTAAATTTTTAACCGACTTCAAAAAGAGAAGGTTCTTTTATTTTTTATATTAGTATACATCTGCTACTCAGGAACCATGCTATCGATATTCGTGAATTTTTGCTTGAAAGAGGATACCGTTGATTTGGTCCTACTTAAATTTAATCAGTAACTTTATAAATTTAAGAAAAGGAACGAATAAAATAATTCAATGTAAGTACACCGATTACTTAGAAACCACGGTATCGATATGTTACTTTCAAGCAGTAGTTAGTTGATGTTAGTTGCAACAAGATAAAATCGCGAGAAAATTCGTTGCAATGCTACCACACGACGGTCAGTGTGGTAGCTAATATTATACAGCCCACGAAAATTCTTTTTGGGGTTCCGTATCTTCTGAATGGAAAACAGAACCCCTAAATATTCTCTTATTTGTTATTCTTTCCGTCCATCCATCTTAAAATCTTTGTAAGTTCTGAACCCTTTTCTTTATATGGATGTAATTACGCACTATTTTAGTTTTTAATAACTTTAACAGGCTAACAAAAGACTTGGAAAATTCACAAGGGGGTGTAACCAGCCTGGAGCGAACTGGTAAAACCATGGAAAACCCAAATCTGGATGGCCGACGAGGATTCGAAATTACATCCTAACGAAAGCGTAACCACTCGCCCACCACGACGGTTAATGGGTATCATCAAATCACAGTTGATACCGCGGTGGCTATCAAACCGTTGGATTTTCCTTCTTACCCTTCTACTGGTGCAAGCTACTGGCGAAGAACTACAGGGCGTTCGCCGGGAAACGCTACCCTCCCAGTCAGTTGCCGTCGGCAACTTGCTGGGATAGTGGAGCCAGCAATTCCCGCCACACGGCACCGTGAATCACCGCACTGTTTAACACCTCCACTGCCCCAACAGTGTTGTGAATAAACGTTTCTTTGCGGTTTGGGGCTTCATACTTTTACTAATCTGTACCGTGTTTGAGTGTGAGTAAAATTATGGTACGTTACAGTTTGCAACAAACAATATTTCTCTACGATACATATGTGAAGAAGAAGTCGTTTAAAAAGTGTCGCAGTAAATTTCGTCGCGAATATCCTGGCGCTTTACTGCCAGCTAAATCAACAATTCTTCGTCTGGTTAAAAAAGTAAGAAAAACGGGTTCATTTTTTAACAAAAAAAGATTGTCGGTCAACCGTATTCTCACAGAGTAGAAAATTGACGATATCGCTTTTCGGCTAGAACAGTCACCCAAAAAATCATTAAGTCAGTTAGGGCAGCAGGCAGGCGTATCTAATACGTCAGCTTGGAAAGTAACAAAGCTAGTTCACTTAAAGCCGTACAAAACAATTGTGGTGCATAAAATTACAGAAATAGACCAGGGGCCTAGGATTAGATTTTGCAACTGGTACCTGCAGGGTGTCCACGATGGCACTATTGATCCGCAACTGACGTCACATTTAAATGCTTAGCACATACAAGTTTATGAAGCGTAATTATTATGAAATAGTCCGTGGCCGACGGTCGAACAATGCCGGAAGCTGACCGCTCGCTCGCCGGGAGCAGTTTTTTCCTTGTAGCGCTAACAGTGGGTAGCGTTTCCCGGCGAACGCCCTGTATAAGGAAATAATATCCTCTTCCCATTTTACTTCCGAAACTACTGATTCCAGAATTCTTTCAATTTTTTTGGTGATACACAGGGTATCCCCATGAAACCTCCCTGATTTCAAAGTACAATACAAAAAAGTATTAAAAATAGAACCTTGCCGTTTGCACCATAGTGTAAAGCAACTAAAAAGTTTAAGTGCTTTAAATTTGTTTCATGTGCTGAATAATTATAAAAAATGACTACTTCACAAAAGAGGGGCCAATCTGTGGTGTGGTATTGTTGAAATATCGTCACCAATTACTGTCCAAAGAAATTTCTGACGTGTGTTTTGTGTGTTTGATAGAGTGGCTCCAGATGTACAGACAATTAAGGCTAGGCATAAAAAAAATTACGAGTGCAATCCGTTCCTTTGCTCCAGACATGACTGGGCTCACACGAGCAGAAATTTGATATTGCTTAGACATTTCGAGGATTACAAAAGGTGCGCACGTAGAGGTACAGTACAGCACACTGATTTTCTGTATAAAACTTTTTGAGTTGCTTTACCGGATGGCGCAAGCCGTAATGCTTTACATTTTTTTTTTATATATTGTGCTTTGAAATCAGGATGGTTTCAAGTGGATATCCTGTATAGCAGGGCTACGTTTACAAGAAAGCTATAGCATTCTTTCTGCAGTTTACGGTTTTAGCTGGTTATAACATGTATTATTCTATGAAGAAAATAATGAATCCCACAATAAACATGTCATGAAATTACTTTTTTGAAAATAACAAAAGTATCCAAGATTCACAAAACCTTTTTCAAATTTTATTTATATATAAGTCCACCACCTGAAACAAAGTTTCTCAAAAATTGTAATAAACTCTGTTTAGAAGTCACTTCATACTGGTATTTTTAAGTTTTAACTTTTTTAGTCAATTGAACATAAAACACCGTTTGTTTGCGGAAGTCTCAACACGCAAGACATGCTGCTACTTGACGGATTGTAGTGCCTCCTTGCGATTAGGATGGTTTTTTTTTGCTTATGGCTTTACGCTTTGTCGACAGGCGGGAATGTACTGGGGACAAAGAACGACGAGGAATTCGGCCTCGACCTTTTGAAGGAAGCATTCCGGCATTCGCCACGAGTGATTTGGGGAATCCATGGAAAACCCAAATATTGATTCCCATAAGGGGATTCGAACACGCGTCCTCCCAAATGGGAGGCCAGTGTGTTACCAGTCACCCAACATGCTCGGTTTAAGATTTGCGCTTAATGGAATGTATTTTTAAGCTTTATTGTATATTAAAGCGTTAATCCAAACATCTACGTAACATCCAAGAGCTGAATCTTTACGTTTATGTTATATTATACCTTTTTCTTTTGGATTTATTTTTATATGTAACTCAAACCAGTTATTTATACTTTAAGCTGGTATTATTTTCAGGAGACGCTAGAGGACTTGATTAGTAGCTTCTCCTCAGTTGTTTTAAAATTCATCTCTGGTAATTCTCCTTGGCGCGCTATAAATGAGACTTATTCGAGACGTCTGTCTCGAAAAGGTCGCTGCGCCCATCCTCCAACTTGAATTACAAACCACGGTGGCAGTGCGCTATCGATTGCTCGAAACAACTGCTGTTGCTGGCTGCTTTGATCTCCGCAACTCGACTCCACTTGCCTCGATGCGATCGACTCGATTCTCGGACCTCTTTGTTTCTCAAGTGGCGGTGGCGACGTTTTATAACACTGTGCTCTCCACGCGAGAGGTGTCCGGCTCTCTCCGTCGAGTGCAACTTACAATGGAGACGCAAAAGAAAGGCGGACGGCAGTAGCATGAAATTATGACTTCAGAATTTTGCTTCCTTGAATGCTTAAAAATACAAATTACTTCTGAACGATTTTTGGCTTGAGCATAATATAGCGTTTTCTGTACATCAACATTGTCATATCTTGTACAATTTTCTCAACAGTAAGCCTGGACTTACGTGAAAATGTAACTAGTAGAATTTCGATATAAAATACGATTGTTAATAACCAGGAAGATCCAGACCGCATTAAGATAAAGATTTGCCAAATGTTTTAAAGATCAGATATCTAGACAGTCAGAAGTAAAAAAAAATTGATAAAGTGTAATGTATCGACGGAACAAGGAATGTGGACGTTTCTGGAAGAAAAAATGGAGAAACTTAAATAGGAGACGGCGTAACCTAATGAGGATCATAAAAAATAAAGAAGAGGAAACCGTTTTGTTTACGTCAAATACTTCGTAGAAATTTTCTATACGATACGATCATAAAACAGAAAGAAAAAGACAAAGAGGGAATAAAATTTTGAAATTTTAACATACTTCAAAGGAGGCAGAAGCAATAAACAATCGAAGAAAGACACTCAAGACAAGACTAAATGGAGAAAGTTCAGTTGACGTCTATATAAAGACAGATCCAGTGAAGAATAAGATTTGAAATTTCTCATAGCATTGTATCAATGTTACTTGTATACGCTTAACTCAGATATGTTAACCCAATAAAATATGAAGTATTTATTTATACAAATTAAACGTGAGTGATCAGTATTTACTTCGGAAATTTGTCATATATTTTTTTTTTCTAATTCTTGCACACAGTAGGAGAATGATTTTTTGTATTGTGGTGGGTTATTTCAACAGGGTGCTAGAATCAAACTACTTCACCCCCTCACACATCCATCAACCAATTTTCCTACGAACCAGACGATCTGTCATTATAAGTAACTTTATGATTCCAACTTTGCTCTTTTTTATGGTTTCAAAGATATTGGTTCCTACCGCTACCAGTAATTATAATAATAACAGTGGAGATACCTCTTCACTAATGAAACACATGGTTAAAAATACCAGTTCTCTACGTAAGGAACATAACTTGTTGCCCCAGTATGCCACTCCGTCAAATGGGTTGGAAGGCGTAAAATTATTCACAGCGCTTACTGCAGAGCCGACATATGAGCCTTCTCATGGCTGACAGGCCTTTTTTTTTACACTCTGCAATTTTAAACGTCAGCTTTTCATTAGTTAGCGTATTAGTGTCTCACTAGACAGTGATCTGTAGCAGCAAAGCACGAGGTACTCCACTCGCTTCTAGTCCTTTACAAACATTTTAAGAGCAATTTTATCATCGGCTTGGTCTTTCACATCTTGACACCTAATGATATGACACTACATTAATATTAACACAATTTCTTTACTCGGAACAAAGTAGATTAATTAGTGTTGAGGTGTGATAAATATGTATACATATAAAATGTATTCAAACTGCATTGATTATCAGGACACAGGTTGCCTGACAGAAATTTAAGTTTGTATTAACTTTTTCTGATTAAAAAATCTCACTATGTTTCTTAGTGACTAGCAATCATTAGAGAATTGAGAAACAAACTTCAACCCTCTTACCAAATACATTTGATTATCCGTTGTTTGTTATAAAAGAGGTCTTAAAGCAGCCTCTATTCTTCTAAACACTAGTGGACACAGCACACCATCTCCTGCGTAGTTTAAAATATGTCACAGACCAACTATTAGCATATAACAAAATCCAGAACAAGAACGGGACATCAGAAATTGATCGTGATGTAACGAAAAATGCTTGATTACCGTATTTATTGCAGCTTTGATTCCTTCTAACTGTTATTAGCGGATTCAAAAATCAAGTAGTAAGGTGCGCAGGATTAAGTTCAAATTTATTATTTAATAATAAAGGATTCAGACAGGATAATTCATTAATTTTCCTAAAATTCAGTTTGCTTAAATATCTTGTAATATTCCAGATGAAGATACCATGTGACGACTAGTAAGTAAATGACTGCAAGAAATGATCAGGACTAATAAATAATGTCATAATATTTATTTAGATCATGCTGATAGTTAGGATTCAAACTGTCGGTTGAGAAGACAAAATATATTCCAACACTCCAGTATTCGCTGAAAGATGACACACATACTGAGCAGTGAGTGAAATAACGTGATTAAGCATGTTACTGAATGATAGCAGAATTCAACAGGAAGAAGAATCGGAGAGATTACTTAAGATGGTAAGGTAGCATCACACTCAATATGCCATAAAAACCTCTAATGTTGGATAAACAACCAAAGAAACAAAGATAGATTATGTAAAACTGTTGATAACCATTTACTAACTTATTGTATTGTATTATATGCATTGGTAGATAAAAGTGGCGTACTGAAAGAAAACCAGCAGTTAAAGTTTCAGAAATGGTTTTTTTAAAAAAAGAAAGGTTAATTAAAGATAGGGAAAAAATACCAGAAAAATATGTCCAGTTTATAACATAGTAGAAAACGATAATTAAAGAAAGGCAGTAACAATACACGAAAATTATAAAAAAATACAAAATATGGAGAGTTCCGAGCAAAAACAGGAAAGACTGTGTGCCTTTGGATGACGCAACGTATTCATATCAAGAAAGAAGAAGGGGAAGTTCGAAATACCAGAACAAATCTTTAGAACTGTGCAAACATTCATTTCCGCTTATGTCTGTAGAACAACAGTATATAAAGAATCTACAGTTTCTCACTGTATTCTGCGCAATTTCCATTTTTAATCCCAGAACCCTTCACCGATCGATACCGCACTTCATTTCTACAATTACTGTAAACCGCTACATAACTATAAGTTCATCTCCATTACATGAAAATATGAGTTATTAAAATATTTTAAATAAGGGACAAATAAGGAAAGTGTGAGTTAAGTGTGAAGCGGATTTCAGAGTGAAGATTCATTAAAATCCCACTTCTATTTCAAAATGTATAGCCCATGAAAATTTACTATTAGCTGTCAATAAACGGCATTATAAATATGTAACGATGGTTTTGTCAAACCTGAGAACAAATATTAAACACACTTAACATAAATATTTTATTTTGTTTGTGAAGATTTTTTTTTTTTTTTTTTTTTTTTTTTTTTTTTTTTTGTAACAGTTTAACGTCCCTTTGTAACAACGTGCTCTTTAGAGACGGGAAAGGATGGGGGCAAGGAATGGGAAGGAATTCGGCCATGGCCTTTTGAAGGAAGCATCCCGGCATTCACCTGGAGTGATTTGGGGAAACCATGGAAAACCCAAATCTGGATGCCCGGACGGGGATTCGAACCGCCGTCCTCCCGAATGCGAGGCCAGAACGCTATCCGTTACACCACCACAGTCGGTTGGTTGTTTGTGAAGAGATGTGACTTATTTATTGTCACAGAACATGTCATAAACATGAATAACTGCTTCAAAAAATCTTCTTGAAACTTTTATAAACTATCCAACTGAATGAACATAATTGAAAAGAAACCATATGTACTATAAACTTAAACAGCAATAACAGTTCATTTGCAGTGAAATATAAAAATAAAAACTACTGAAACCATGATTTGTAAACAAACGTCATACTGCAAGGTGAAACACAGTGTCCTGATCACTGTGACCTTTTGCAATTAATATGTTGCTTTTGTACATTATCACTGTAAGAAATTAAAGAGTTTGTTGTTGAAAATATGAAACCGAAGTATTGTTTAGAAACACGAGCAAAGATAGCCACCCTACCAGCTTTGGTCACTTTGTTCTTATTGCATTAAATATTGTGTCTAATTTCTTCTGAAATGAGATTATGCGATTGCACATTATAGACATAGCAACTTTAACACAACAAGTAAGTATAATCACTTACGTTAGAGAACGAAATTATTGAGGATGAGAAATCAGATACAAGTTAGCAATCTGGACACAAAATTATCATGAGCCGACCAAAGTGAGAGATATCTAAAAGCCAACCAATTAAGGTTACCTACTCTAAATGCTGAGGCTTATAATCAAATGCAAGTTGGTAAGATGAGAGCTTAAGTGTAGGAATCAACCGATATGAGTACATCTTTTGAATTCGCTGAAAATATTTTACAAAGGATTACATGGATTCAATTATGTTAACCATAGAGAAGTTTTGATTTATTCACCTTCAACCTCGCCACACCATAGGCATTGTGCATTGTTAAATTTGGCAACCGTGAAACTAATTTCTTTTTGTGATCAACGTTTTTATTCTCCAATAATGGAATTAAGTTTTTGTTCCAAGGGATGTAGTTGAGAGGTGATTATAATTATTTCATGTATTTTCTAATACCTGGTAACAGCAATCCGCTTCTGTCGCAACCACCTAAACCTACAGCGTAAGGGGGGGGGGGAGATTTAAGTTTACAGTTTAAAGTAAGGTCGTAGTGTCCTTTGTATCAGCGAAGCAATGTTATGCTGAATAGGAATGTCAATATCAAGGCCTGTAATATTCCAGAGGAGACCTCTCTTTCCCCAGCAATGTGCCTTAACCAATTTTTAAATTTATTTTTGTTCAATTATATTTACTGAAAAATCTAACAAAATATACTCAGCAAAAAACAATTGCAGTTAGAGCAGTAAAATACTAGAAATTTAGCCCACATTGCTGGTGAAATGAAATGTTAACGAACTATCGGGCATTTGTGATACTGATCTGGTAAATAAACTCCCATTTATGGGGTAAACACTCCATTTTAATAGGGATATTTAGGTTCGTCCAAAAGTGTTCTTTAGTTTTTTTGCATTTTGGCAAAGGCTTTTAAGGTTCCAGTTCGGCTCCGTTCCTTTCGGTTCCGTTTCATTGTTGTTTAATATTCAGGCAAACCATGTGATTTGATTAGTTATAAATTTGTTTGAAGAAATACTGAGGTTCTGTCTGAGAATATTTCCTGCTCTGAAAGAATTTGTGCTTCTACTTTTGTAGCAAGCGATCATGAGATTTTGTTCATTTGCATTCTATGAAGCGAGAGATGGCACTTTGATGACGATTTCGTTTGAGCTCTAGACCGTCAGCACAGAGACAGAAACCATGGACTAATGAAACTGATCTGCTACAGCTGTCAGTTGTACGGAGCTGCTCGTGAATAAAACATGATGCAAGCGTACGAGGTGCCTTGTGAAACATCTGAACCACCGAACGGAGCGGTAACAAAGGGATTCCACCGGTGAGGTGAGGTTCGAGTGTTGCGTTAAATTACACTGACAATGAGCTTGCAAGCTCGGTTCCTCCAGTGAGAGCTGCAAGGGCGAGATTAGTGGCCAAACGAGACGACAATCGGTCCTGTAACCTTGATGAGAAATCTGATGGTTCGCAGCCAAAGCGCCGTCAACTGATACCCAGGAAGATTCCAAGGGAGCGTTACTGCTAACCCATCAAGCGGTGGTGTATAACACAGCCCACGCTTGGTCTGTTAAGCAGATGTCAAACCAGATATGGATAAAAATGAAGATCAAGATGATACAGTTTCTTAGGAGCACTGGTGAAAAAATATCGTTTGTGTCATAGTTTCGTTTATGGAGAATTTCTAGATGAAGGAATGAAATGTAAATATCTTAGCAAATCATTTGATTAGAAACTCAATTGGCAGGGCGCATTTGAAGGTAAAGGTTTGAAAAACCTCTATCTATTGGTGAAGTTTACTAAGGAATGTGCATGGGAACTAGGAGTACTGAGATGTAAAACATTTGTAAGACTTTACTCGGTTGAGAGCATAAGATGCTACTCAAATACAGGAGATGAAGATGCACAAACCGAGTAACTAGATTTATCTGTGTAATTTTCAATATATGAATAGGTGTTACTTTTAAAACTATATATACTTTCTTATTAAAAAGTATTTACAAGGGGAATCTGAGTCAGAGTGTTACCGCTCAACCTTCATGATTGGTCCAATATTCTTACTGCCGTGGTAAAAAAAAAAAGTTAAAACAATTTTAAGAGCTTAGTCTTCGCAGAAACTGCTTTCATACATTTTTATTTATCATCAGTAGTATTTTTATTTATGAGATTAGTAGAAGCTCCTTTGAAATCAAAATATATTTCTCTGTCATCTTTAAAACGTCTTAATATCACATTATTATTACTGTTCTTATGTAATATAGTAATGCGTTTGCATTTTGATTTGCTTCCGGTAGCGAAGGAGATTCCACAATTTCGTTACACTAATTGGAGTGTTAATATTTGATGTAGTGATTTGATTGTATTCTAACATACCATACTTTAGATGAACGATGAAGTCACGTAGAGTTATAAGGTATACCGCACATTTTAAGTTAGACATTAAGCTGTCGTACTTTGAAAACCGAAGACAAACTTGTGCGTTAATTTTTCCTTTAACTCTCAGAAGAGTTGTGGCTATCGCGCTAGTCTTGGTGGATTCTATTCTAGGGAAAAGGTGACATTAAAGTTTTGTTTGTTTCCTGCTGTTCGAACTGAGCCACTCAGCTTCCAAACGGAGAAACTCTTAATCTATACCGTAACTAAATTATAGAAAATATTCATATTAAAAATACTGATTGCAAAGTATACTATTGATGATAAAGATACCAACACCACAAACTTTTAATGAGTGTCTGGTATTTTTAATTTTTCTGTCCAAGCGTAACGCAATAACTAATGGACGTATTTTCAAAAATCTGTACATACAGATAGCTTATGTCATATGTTAAGGTATAGGATACTTTTAATCCCGATTGTACAGAGTCATAAACGCCAAATTTTGTAACTTCTGCGGGCCTGTCGATGCATCTCACAAAAATTAATGAACGCATTTCAACGAAACTTCTCAGAGCGAGATCTTATGTGATCAGTTAACTACTGGAATACGTTTTGCTTAGTTGAATACCATAATTCGCAATGACACAGACGCCAAGATAGTGAATTTTGGACTCTGTGCCTGTGCGGGGGCGCTTTACACTAAACTTACAAGTGGAGATCATTGAAATTGCACACAGTGACAGCTGATGGCATCAGTTAACATGTGGAATACTTTTTTTACGTTTAGTTCCCTAATTCTTCTTTGGTATATAGGCATTGAATCGTTACATTTAAAGTTTTATATGTGTGTGCAAGGATCAGGATTTAACGAAAGCGTACATAATCACAGCTTATGTCCTGTTGGTGATAGATTACGTTTGGCTGTGACATCAGTATGTTGAGAGAAACAAAACGGTCCCCTAATTTAATTATTCCCTAAAAAATCAACGTAATATGGTCAGACGCCAGTCTTCTCGCAGATTAAATGCTTAAAGTTCATTATTATAATGCAGTGCGGTCATAAGCGTCACCGAGATGGGAGGAGGCCAATATTGGCCTCCTACCTATCATTCGGGAGGACCGGGGTTAAACTCGGTTCGGCCATCCTGTCTGAGGTTTTCCGTCGTTTCCCTCAGACACTTAGGCGAATGCTGGGATGGTTACCTACAAGGCCACGGCCGACCTTCCATCCCCTTCCCTCCCCGTAGTAGTAGATTGGCTGAAAAGAGTCCCCTATGACTCTCCAGCAGCCGGCCTCCTAGCCTTCTGCTGGGAGGAATGAAATGTTAAAAAAAAAAAAAAAAAGAGAGCGTGGGTAGGGTTATTATTACACTTTTGTCTTGTTTTTACGTTTTTACGTTTTTTAAATTGCATTATATTATATTTATTTTGCGTACAGTTATATCTCGATTTTGATGCTTGGTGATGAATTATTACCTTGTTCCCGCACACTATTGACAAATTAATGGTGAAAAACCATGACGTTCGTAATTGTGCAGAGTACTTTCGTTTTACTGTCAAACATCATTTTATTGACAACTACCCCTGATGTAGATTTATCACAAAATTTGAACAAACTTTAATAAATTAATTATGGTAATTTACAAATCGAAGGAAAAATATCACTGGCACCGCGAGTACCATTATAAACCATTTAAAACAGTTGAAGTCAGATGAATTGTCTGTTTTGTGCCATTTAAAATCATTCTACCTGAACAATAAAATGAGACGGCAGAGTTTGGATTAATTATTTTTTTAATTTCAGCAAATATTCTGTAGCGAAGCATTATTGATAAACTTGGTTTTGATTAACATTTTTAAATTACAAGACGCCGTTTACCTTATAAGAAGAGACAACACTCGGTACAATGAAAGTCTACTCTGTCTTCGCGAAGTGTGGTATTATCTCTGACCACCGGATCCGAGAGAATGCACTGTCTATGGACCTTACCACTTTGATGCTAGATTTCCGCCCCTTCTGAAACCCAACTCCATCTACTGCAGCAGTGGGGGAAGCTTGTGATTGATTGCATGTGTCAATAGCACCACATCACCATGGAAGCGCCAGAAAAATGCGTTGAATCATTCCTGCCATTTGTGGACGCAGTTGTACGTTAAAATCACACTAAATATCTAAGGTTTTGTGGCCGACGATGAGGCTAGATTTCGCAACAAAACATCGTATTTCATAGTTTATAAGCCCAGTAAATAGTCGAGAAGACCTACAAACATCGTTTTTAATTCTTTTTTACCTTGAAAAGTTTCTGAAGTTGTATAATGTAAACAATAACATTTACTAAAAAAAAGAGACGGTTTTAATTTTTATTTATGTGTTGAAGTTTGTAATGAAACATTATTACTTTCATGACAAATGTGTTATTTAATTTAAGAATCGTATGCATAGTTTTTAATTAATTTTTGGGTTATTTACTGTTCATATTATGATCATTTTGGATAATTTTACAACTTGGAGTGTAATGAAGCTATACTAATTATTTAAATATGCTTGATTTCTGGTAAATTAATAAGCGTTACAACAACAAGGGATTATCCAGTGCCAGAGCTGAGTTTCAATGGGTGTGGTGGCATTTTTCCCGCCCTGCCACCCTATTGTTATGCTAATGAGATTGTCATAACTGACAGGGCCGGCGGCGCTAAGAATTTCGGGCCCGGGGTAAAATAGGCGACCTTTTTTTTTCCTTAGCTCTACAAACTAGCCGGGCTCGACAATGGGCCCATTCTTGGCTTCGAGGCCTGGAGGCCCCTGCAGCCGGTGGTCGGGGCCCCCCATCAGCTGGCGTCGGGCCCCCCCATCAACTGGCGTTGGGCCCGGGTACATTTGACCCGCTTAACCCCCCCCCCCCTAACGCCGGCCCTGGTAACTGATTACCTGGATAGTAAACCTCATGGTTCAGTTTCACCTTGTAACACATTCTTAATAGGTGGACGTGTCGAAACCAACCAAGAACTTTCATTACTCTCTGAATGGTGGAATTTAATTTTTTCACTTTAAGCACAGTGTAATCTTCATGGATGCAAATTTACTGTAGGATACAATTAAGTAACTACATCTCTCCCTAAGAATGCAACATATAGATTTAGAATTGTAGACGTAGCAGTTAGTTTGAATAGTTATTATATGAATAATATAAAATTTTACGATGATTTTGTTTTTAGCAATCCCTACTAATAGGCCTACTTACTAACCATTAAGAGTAAAACTAATTAAAATTGTTTTGATTAACTAACTGCATCTTCTTCCTAATACGGTGTATGATTTGATTTCCAACAGCAATACGACGACAAAACAATCATTTAATTTCTACGCAGTTATTTTTTATTCTTCTCCCAACTCATAGTACAAGAGTTTAAAATCTGTTGCATTAATCTCTTATTAGGTTAGCAAAATACAATTTCTTCAACCTCGGTAAATCCTACTACAGTACGAGGTGATATCTCAATTCTCGCATCAAACGGCTCTAGTAATGCATAGCAGGGTGAGCCTCCATATTAATCATGTCATCATGTGATGACATAATCCAGCACCCGGAGACACAAGCAGATTAACAGATAATCACATCTGACCAATCTCCCGCGCCGTTAATGAAGAGCCCCGGAATATTAATTAAATGTCGTTCCTTCAGTTTAGCCAGATGTTACTCATTACATTAGATTACCGTTATGTTTATCTTCTTTGATGTTATGCTTTGAAACCGCGTTTCATTTAATGTACGAAATACTAATTGTAAGGTGCTAAATCCATGGTTCGCCATCCCATCCTTTGTGTATATTTCTGTTTCAGATAATTACACCGGTTTAACGACGTATAACATTTAAACTGGAGCTCACGTTGCTGCTTATCATATAAGTGTAGCATCTATATTATAATTGCATTATGGACACAAGAGTAACAGACTGTAGTATCCAGTTATGCAACGCAGAATCAATTCTGATAATAATCTCCGATAATTAGTCGTTAGATAAAGCTCTTTGCCAAGTTATTTACAGATTGCGTTGGAAAATGTGGAATAACTGGGAAAGGCAAAAGCAAGAATCTAAATCATCTCTATAGTAAATAATATTCGCAATAATTACACAGGCCTGCATTGTTTCTGTTGTATCATGTTTTTCAAGTTCTGGTGATGGATTTCTATGAATCCAGAAATGACATTAGTTTTTCTCCATCACGTCAGAATTTTTTGCAAATCGTAATCTGTTAAAAAGTGTCATATATGGAAATAAATAAAAAATATAAGACGTATTGCCTGATTTAATGACATATGAAATGATGCCATCTGTCGGTTTACGATGGAAACAAGTCAATTTATAATTTGTTCTTCAGAAAATTAAGTACGACGATTATAAGTGGTTCATGAGTGGTGATCTCAAAGTATTATCGATGTTCTATGGAAAGCAAGGCGGGTACACAAAGTTTCCATGCTTTTTATGTGAGTGGGATAGCAGAGACAAGGAAAATAATTGGAAAAAGAAAGAATGGCCACAACGTTTTTCACTGGAACCTGGAGTAAAAAATGTGCACCAAAAAAATCTCATCGAGTCGACGAAAGTTCTCCTTCCACCCTTACACATCAAATCAGACTTTATAAAGCAATTTGTGAAAGCCTTACCAAAAGATGGTAAACGTTTCCAGTACATTTGTAGAAAATTTCCAGCAGTGTCAACTGCGAAACTAAAAGATGGTATCTCAACGGGTCCAGACATTAGAAAACTTTCTGGAGATGGAAATTTTTAAATAGAAATGGAAGTTGCTTAAAAAGAAGCATGGGTCGCCTTTAAAGACGTAGTAACCAAGTTTCTGGGCAATATGAAGGATCCTATCGTTGAGACATTGCTACAGAAGTACCAAAATATAGGCCGTTACAGGAGTTTGAAGGTTTATTTCCTACATGCTCATTTAGACTACTTTCCTGAAAATCTGGGTGTGGTTAGTGAAGAAATGGGTGAGTTATTTCACGAGGACGTGGAAGAAATGGAAAAGCGTTACCAAGGCAGATGGAATACTACAATGACGGCGAACTATTGCTGGATGTTACGTCGAGACTATCCCAGAAGAGCATATGTTCGGAAAAACCTGATACAAAGCATGGTTAGTCCCAAGAGAAGTCGACCTAACGGCTAAAATTGTGATTGTTCTCTTTTCTAATTTCTATTATGTATTCGATTTATGAATTATATTACATTCTATTGATTATTATAAGTCACAAAATAATACGTTTTATACGAAACAAACCTATTTCAATCTCATATTTGTGATATTTTTCTGGCTCAATGAGAATCACAAAAAATTCTGACGGGATGAAACTGAACCAAGGATTTTTTCGGGTTCAGCGCACCAAGATACATGTGAATCAATCATCAAAAGTTAAAAAACAAAACCATCGCAGACTAGTGTTATGAATGAAAAGTTTTGCTTTAAAAGAATCAACTTGTACGTATAAGGGGGTTCCATTCTGTTATTTCATAGTTCGTTGATGAATTTTCATTTTAATGTTTCAGAGAAAATATTAACCACGCTGTCGGAATTTTTAACCAAAGTATTTAAAATTTCAGAATACTTAAGCTAAAAAACAGTACACTGTAATTTTTTGTACGGTAGTTGACTAAATGACAGAGGAAACACCAATCCAGCTTCATTTTTCAATGCCTTCCCTTCGTTAAACTCCTTTTTTCATTCAATACTTACTTTTACGTGACTATTGCTACGATGGAGGATATTTTATCAACCCGGATTAATTTTAACTTTCTGTATGTGATTTATCGTTTAACTTATCTGAATACTGATCCATGGGATTGAGATTCTGAATAATAATAAAAAAAGGAGGAAACCTTAGACATGCTGAACTGGAACTCCAACGAAAGACTTCGCTCAGTCACAATTTTGAAAGCTACATTGAGAAATCAGTTGCATTTGATACTTACCCTTACTAGAGATTCAAACAAATTAAAGAAAAAATAGTTTATTCAAATTTGATATTTAAGCATTTTAGCTTTATTAATATTTTATAATTTTATGTTTAAAGATAAAGGAATCTTACTTCACAAGACTTGAAAATTGTATTCCACAACTCACTGCCTACATTTCACATGGAACAGTTTTCAGAATAATGCAGTTCTTCGAATTGTTCGTACATACTTTGATGTGTGACGCATGACGCAAAAGCGATTAGCCTTGTTAGGCACATATGTATCATAAGATACTTTAATTTTCTTTTTTGGTTGTTATCGGCTGCCCCACATCAATGATGTTTACCAAATGAAGCAAGGCGGCAACTAAGTCATCAAATAATTATCTGTCTGCAAACATATTCAAATTGACGTCTACACCTGTTTGCCCGTATTCCACTGAATTCATTCAGATTTTTACTCTTCATGAACATTTGTATTCCTTAATTAGCACGCGCGTGTGTACGTAAAGTTTGTTTGCTGTTTTTTTGGCGCTTTTTTGACACGTAATTGTGGTAGAAAAATCCGATCACTTCGTACAGATTATAATGATGGATTCTGATTAGGTATACGAGATTAAATCATTTGAAGCTCCTTCCTTGTCAGTTGAACATTGAGTTAATGATAGCTCAGTAGCGTTGCAAATTGTAACTATCACATTCTGTTCACAGATTTTGCTAATACTCTAAGTAAAATATAATTCAAGTTATGGTGGCATAAAGTATAACTAAACTCTATTTGTTTTATACATTTTGTTTATAAATGAAAGGAGATCTATGTGATCATTATAACAAACAAAGGTGATAAAAATTTATATTAAAATTATTTAAAAACACAATTTTTGTAAAAATAAAGTTCAAACAAATTTATTTAATAAAAGATAATAATATATAGTAAAATTTTGGTGACTTAGCTTAATATTATCGCTTTCCCTCCGACAATTAGTTTTGAAATAGGACATAATAGCGTTCACATTATCTGTACCAGCAAACACTTTTCAATGAGACAAATGACTAAGGCAAAAATGTATTCCATGTATACTATGATTTCAATTTCCTATACGGTAATACTTAAGAAATAAAAAATTTTCATAGGCTACGTATATATGCTATGTTTTTATGTTGAACTGGTACACTGTATGGTCACGCTGTAATTAAGAATGCATTCTCATCACTGTTTCTTTTTCATCCAGATTAAAAAGATAATTTTTGCCATTCTTCTTTGATATGAGAACTTGTTACTTTTGTTGATAGGTTTGTAGGAAAAAAGGAACTTCCAGAAAACGTAAAGATTCTTCATTTATCCTTTCTACTCAGTAAACTCCCATTTTTCAATCAATTTTAGCTTAGAGATCAGTGGAATCCAACAGGTTTGTATGCCAAGGCTCCTATTAACTCTAATCTCTTACAGTTACGGCACCGAGGGTGGTGGGTGAGCGGTAACGCACTGGTCACTAATTCGGGAGGGCGTGGGTTCGAATCCTCGCCGGGTCATTCAGATTTTGGTTTTTGCGGTTTCCCCAAATCGCTCCAGTGAATGCCGAGATGGTTAATTTATAAGGGTATGGCCAAATTCATTGCCTCCGATCCTTTCCCGCCTCTAATGACCTCGACATCAACGAGGCGTAAAACCATAAGGAAAAACAAATCACTTAAGTTGTTAGTTTTTACTTGACAGAATATCATAATATTGATAGGAAATCTCGATCAATCAGATTATATATATTTATAACTATCTTTATGCCAAAAGAATGTGTTTGTTGCTCTTCAATGACTCTGTAAGAGTTGGTCAATCATAGTTAAACGCTGGTTGTACATTCTGTTCAACAATTCCATCTACAGGCTAATTATCAAGTATCGCATTCAGTGCCAAAAATTTCGTATTGTAGTATCTATAGCAGTCCGTGGTTTGTTGTAAAAGTGTGGCATTTCTTCTTTACCTAACTCATCTGTAAATTGAATACTGAATGAATGTAAAATCCCTCTCCCGATATTCACACAAAATACTGGTTTTGTTTACTACAAATGTGAGAATCAATAAAAGATTTCAGTTTATTCCTATCCGTTATATAGGTCACTCAGCTCATTTGTTGTCAGATATTCTGTTGGAAAGCAAGATGTAATCTTTCATTTCTGTAGAGCATTTCATTTTTTTCAAATTTTTTATTTTTTTATTTTTTGCTTATGGTATCGTAACAAAATAAAAAATTATAGTTTTCAGTCCACTTTTCAGTAAAACTTTCTGAAGGCTCAATTATTTGATATTGCAAACCGCTAGGCTAGCTTAATGATTTGCTCTTTGATGTTTGCCCGTTTCATCGCAAAGTTTGTTCTCTTCGAGTAGTAGGACTATTTCTGGTTTTAAAATTTTCAGTACGCTAGTTTTTACGTAATAATTTGTAAACATTATGAAGCATAACCCCGTTACTAGAGGCACTACAAAATTTTCTGAAGGAGCTGCGAAGTCAAAGCCCTTAGGGTGCAATTTGAAGTGGAGTCTCCTATCGCATTGAACGGATACACGGCTGTCACCTTCACGGTCGTAGGAGTGTAGTTTCCTGGCATGTATGCTTAGAGATCGCTGACGAATTATTAAGTAGGCAGTGACTTTCAAAACCGAACAAAAAGGTTTTTTTTTCACTTTTTGTAAACAAAGAGGATAAGCGCTGCTTTGAAATTGTGCCTTTACTGATCGAAATTTTCGTATGCCACATGCACCACGAAAAAACGCCAGTGTGGCTCGTTGTGCTGAGGCGCCGCACACTTGTTCGTGGAGGCAAAAATTTGACCGATCACGAGCCCAAACCACCGCTTTCAAGCCGTCTAGAGGGCGTTTTATTAGGCAGTTCTTCCGTAACCATCAATGAGAATACCGGATAATTTCCCAATATCTGCCTAAAGGATTACACATTTCGCAAAGAAAAACTACCAGCACACTTATCAGTCACAGAACATAATTACACATTTTGCAGTCAGATGGCAGCAGTTTACTTCCTCTATCAGTTCGTAGTACGACCTGACTCTTGGAGTCAGCAAGGGCATGCGGCTGTAAAATCAAAGGTCAAAATTGTACCAGAGAAATGATGATTACGAGTCATCAAAGGAAGCCGATCCTAATGTTGGGAAATATGTAGCATATTAACGATGCTGTCTAATTACATTGAGTATAGAAGAGAAATCCAGAAAAATACTAACGAATGTAATTTTCGGGAGGGACTGGATGATACACGCCGCTCGTTACGGAGGCTTGGCGTCCGCTGTGTCGGCAATAAGATCTGAGGGCTCAGCTAGCTACCACTCTGCCCGGCACTAACTTTTTAATGGCGGCAGCCACAAAAGAAAGCGCTTGCTCCGCGAGAAAATTTAATTTAGATTTTAATATTGCGCTACGGTAAACAATGCGACTCAAATTGACCTCGTAATTCCCTTCTCTCCGCACCGCGTCCTCGCTAAAAAGATTCTCCACTCAAATGAGGAGGAGGAGGAGTGGAGAAATTTGCGGCATAATTCTTCTAAATACACTTGATCTTGGCGCGCCGTAACTGAATATTACGAAGCCATTTTTCAGCGAGGCTGTCTGCCGGTTTTAGGTACGCTCGTGGCGAGGTTAAGGAACGGCCGTGGCGGGCTTAAAGTAGGATCAGCTTCAACAGGCTAAATTTCAACGAGAACAATGTCTGTGATGTCAAAACCTGAGTCGCGATTTAAACTGAAAATTAGTCTCGAAAGATAGAAACTATAAACTTTGTATAGCCTTGAAAGGCGATTTGACTGTGAAATTCCTAATTAGTTTTCCAGCTGTATAAAAGATTCTTGGGCCTTCCATCGACTGAGTGCAACAATCTGAGACGTTTCGAAGCCGCTTCCGACTCCATCTTCTGGAGTGTCGGGTTCCTGCAGCGCTTGTTCTTATGGTGCACTCGCTATATGCCGAGGCGGTGGAGCCGGCAGCATGTGGGGTATGGAGAGGCACTCAGCGCACGTGACTATGACGTCAGCGGAAACGACCAGTGAGAGCTACATAAGAGCAAGAGGAACAAAAAAAAAATTATGATATTAAATGAAACTCACCCATAGAGCAAATAGTACTGGGCCAGCCCAAAAATGTAATGTATATTTAGTACGAAAGGAAAATTTAGGGGCAGATATTGCCAAAGGGCAATAAGTAGGCCTATCCCTCCCCTCAGCAAGAAGGTGCTTGCCTGCCTGCCTGAACCCGACACTTCGCCAGAAGATAAAGTCGGAAAACTTCTTCGAAACGTCTCAGATTGACGCGCTCTCCGCCCAGTATGAACATAGAACGTTTCATACTGTTGATGGATTGGAAAAGTCTTCATATTTTCTGCATTTCATAGACTACCATTGTACGTAATTCAGCCGTCATTACATGAATTCAATCATTTGAAATGCTTTGCGAAAGCATACATTTGTAAAGTATCTATAACGAAAACAACTAACGTTTTGTTTTTTAAGCGATCTCCAACATGATATGTAGAAATGTGATGTAACATGCTGCTCATATTTCTATAGTTTTCAAATATTGATTTTTAAGAATTGTTAGGAAAAGCAACAGCTCGCAACAACTAATCTCAATTTCTGATTCAAACTGTATAGCCAGTCCCAGAAGCAAACCTACTTGATCTGTCAGTGCAGGGCGAAAACCACTGCATGTCAGTAGCTTCCTGGATACTGCAGGAGTGTCTAAATTGTTCATTAGTGTGCCTAAATTATTTATTATAGACGAAATTTTATGCGGAAGATAAAAGGGAGACACTGAGTTGACAACTCTTTGAACTGTTTCGATATATATCGTTTTTAAAATTAAGATCATGATGTGAGCTCCCTCGCAAACAAGACGGAGAAGTTGAATTAGTTGCTTTAATGGAGGGTGATATTACGATTGTTCACCAATAAACCGTTTATAATAAAACTTTTATTAGTGGGAGGCTGCGATAATAAATTATAAATTAAATAAGGACGATGTAAACTACATTGACACATTTAAATTCATAAAAATATTAACGAAGAGTGTATCAGTTTCTTTAGTGGAAATACAAAAGCCAATACAAAACTAGTCTAAATAGTGAACCAAAATTGCATCTTCTTCATGATGCCATACACGATTCCGTACGTAGGTTTCTACAATGGATGAGGAACCCCCTTCATGGGAACTTTCTTGGGAAGATGAACTGGGATGGTTTCTCGTTGCGTTTCCCATGTTTGTCATGATGCGTCATAACACATAGTATGGTCTTATTAACGGAATGCCATTCGGAAAAGAAGAATACATAAGCTATCACTTGTGCAGATTTATTAATATCGTGTCATTAATTTTTGCATAGTGCGTGCTCGACTCGGTTAAGGAGGTGAGCCATCTATAGCAGATAAAGTAATCCCTGCAATATTTAATGGGGAGGGGGGGGGATCTCCTTCGGGAGATTTGACCCCTGCGACAATTACGTCGTAAAACGCTCAGGAAAATAATGCCCTGTGATTCGGTTTTCTTTGGTATTATTGAAGACCAATTATCTTTATTGGAAGATCAGACCTCGAAATATTCCGTCCCGATTTCGGTTTTCCATGGTTTCCCGAAATCACTCCAGGCGAATAGGCCATGGCCGAATTCCATCCTGTTACTATACTCTGTCGGCTATCCACTTACCTTGGGCGGAAAGTAACTTGGTGCCAATAATACCCTATGGTGCCCCTAGGCTTGCCCGGGACATCACGAACCTTCATTAAAAAAAACTGGAAGTTTGAATGTAAGGCAAATACAAGTCCTTAAGTATAAAGAGGCTGTTATTAGACAATGTGTCATCTGAATGTCCATAAGTTATCTGTGTGGAATTTGTCGCAAATCAGATTTTTTCCTACGTGAATAATTTCTTCGTAATTCGTTACTTATGATTTAACTTTGATTTAACCAATAATTCATTTCCTGAAGTAGATTAACAGCAGACATAGAAACAAAATTTCCAAGTCAATCTGTCACATAGTTTGATGCGGTAATATATATCTTTTCATATGTTGTTCCTAGTATAATTGTTTCTCGTATCTTCTAAATTCCTAGAAATTCAACATTAAGTGATATTGGTTTGAAGAAGCTAATTAAATTTGTTTTACTTCATTCGTTAATGACATATAACCTTTTATGACATTGCACTTGGTCGATAATGTATTTAAAGGTCCGAATGTGAAGTGTTAGCAGTAGAACTTCCTGCAGAGAGCTGTTTGAAAATAGTGGCATCTTGTATAAATACATAAACTGTCATCTGCACTAACTAATGGTGATATGTTTGAAACAAAACAGGAACTTATTTTCAAGAGGCAAAAATAATCTTTCAAGAATTATATATCATTAACGCTTCTTCAGAAATGAGCCAGATATTCAGAAATACATGTCTCCAAAATCTGCCTACACATGTTTGACAGTCGCTCAGGTTGAATTTAGAGAATTTTAACTTGGTAATTCGTTTTATTTCCAAGAAGAAATTTTTCACCAAGATACGCAAAAAGTATGTCTATAGCCGTTTGATTGCCGATAAAGCTGAGACCCATACAGTACAGTACTGCCATGCATTAATGCAGCAGGCAACTTGGTCCTACTATGATAATCTTCAAGGGGGTTCGTATGATCGACAGACTAAAAGAAAGTACACTCCCCAATGTCAGTGTAGCATTGTCGAAGACCGTATGGATCAATTCAGAGCTTTTTCTGCAATGGTTCAAAAAGTTTGTTGATGGAGTTGGAGCTGAAAGACCAGGCTTTCTGATCATGGACTCTCAGACAAGCCACTTAACACCCGAAGTGCTTGATATGGCATCAGAAAAACAAGTTATTCTTACAATACCCTCTCACACCAGCCACATCCTTCAGCCGTTGGACGTTGCTGTGTATAGGCCATTGATAGTGTCCTGGCAGAAACACCTAAGACTCTTTCAAGAGGGAAATTAATTAAGAAGGCCTGGTCGTTTTTATTTTCACAGGATGTTCATCCTGCCCTTCTCGAAGTATTTTCAAGGAGAAACATCATCTCTGGGTTCACGAAAACTGGGATATTTCCACTGAATCGTGCATCGGTGCCTGATAAAGCCCTCACTGCAGCCCAGATGATTCCTGAAAAATCGACGGTAAATTCAACTTCTATTAAAGAAAAGATTCCCTCCAGCTCATGCGAGACAAATTATATAATTGGTATTTTAAAATTACCAAACTTGACACTCCCGCAAATCAAAAATCCGCCAAAGACCAGAAGAGATCTTTAATCACAAGTATTTCTTCCAAAGGAGCGGCAACGCTCCAATGGATCTGCCCCTTCAAGTTTGGATCAGGGATCTCAGCCTGGAACAAGTGGACTGAAACGAGGACAGCAAACGAATCAGATGATGAATATTTCTGCCAATCATGCAAACAGCGCTATGGATGTGGGAAGAACAGGAGCTCATGGATTCAGTGTTGTTTCTGTCTGAAGTGGTATCATGAAAATCGTCAATCCATAGATTCAAAACATCCACCAATTGTATTCATGTATAATGTATGTGGAAGACAAAGCGAAAATGCCAGGGAAAGTGAATAAAATGAGTGAAGATTGACTATCACGAAGTTGAGTATATGGACTCACGAAATTAAGTAGATTGTCACGAAATTAGTCATATTTTACAGATTTCAATTACAAAGTATATAGTTTTCATGTTATTGGTAATAAATGTATTTTTTTAATTAGAAATAAGAAAATGGTGTTTATTTCTGCAGTAAAAATGAATAAAAAAATATTTGTAATAAAAATGTATACATTATTTCAATCTGGATTCTTAGTATCACGAAATGGGATAGGTTTACCCTATTTGGTTTAGGTCCCAGAACGGAAAATCTTTTATTACTCTACCAAATGATCGTTTAAAAATATTTTGCTTAAAACGCAAGTTCCTTTCTGCTGTTTTATTTTGTGTGAAAAGCAAAAAATGAACTAATTCCTTTTGCGAGTTTAGTGACAGTGTAGACCGAACTTTAAGAAAAATATCATTAGTGAACGCGATAGCTAGGACCATTACGTGGACATAAAGTGGCTCACTGGAAGCTCGTGAAGAGAAAAGATGGTTTTGAACTCAAACATACAAACAGTAAAAGACGAAGAGTGCAAGGCTTGTTTTTCTGGAACGGACCTACGATCAACTTGATGTAGTGTGCTTCTCATTTACCGGAAACTGGATGTTAACTTCTATGAGTCTAATATTGAGGCATCCTGAGTCTATTGCATAAAGTTGGAGGTTCCCAGTAAACAGGATTCCTGTTATTGCATTCTCTGAGTATGCTAGTTCCAAACAGAATCAATAAATCGTTTTAAGCAGTCTCACACGTTTGTCAAAAGGATGTTAGAATGTTTCCCGATCTCTAAGCGAAATTTTTAAATAATATGTTCCAGAAACCGAGTAATCTATTGCAGTCAATTTCCATGGTTTTCAAGAAACCAAGAAAACTAATTAGTGTTACCTCAAGAAAAGTTCTTGAGTTTCTGATTCAACTAAAACAGACCAAACTTTCTTATTCACACTGTTTGAAATGCAAACTCTTTATGCGTATCACGAAGGAATTTCCTCAAGGAGACGAACTATCGTTTTTGTTTAATGTCGTGCTTTCAGAAAATAATACGCAGAGTTAATGACATCCAGAACAGTTAGCGCTTAGTTCTATACAGAACCTATTTCTAAAGACAATCGTCACTGACCGTGTAAACGGATAGAGTGACTCCGATTTTGTGTCTGTGTTTCTAAAAATACGGTACCATCCAGAATGTGTCGCATATCTAAATGTCGCTTTTGTGGTTCCATTCCACATTGAACACTAAATACCACTTACCGAAGTTATCACCATAAGGTTAGATAAGGGGTGAATTACGTGACCTCTTAAAAAACTTTGTCACTAATGTGGCCGAAGTAACCGTAACGGTATACCAGCTAACAAAACGACATGAATCATATTTATTATATTTACAATTATTATATTTATTTAGCATCTACCAACTGAAAATGAGTGGTAAAATTCGACAGTAATACAACTGTAGTTATACCAGAATATCAGGGTTAGAGATAAGAGAAAAATGTTAACAACTCCTGTACTCGAGAGAAAGTAAAATAAAAAGATCTCAAATTCTTAAAAACAGAAACAGAGCCACAATTGAAGTTAGAGAAATCGCCTAGCTAAAATATTTAATAAGACTGAGAAATCTCTTAGACTTTAATTTACGAGTAACTTTTCGTTAGTCATTGCTGATTATTTCAGACCAAAGATTATTTTTGTAACAGTTTTTTCAGGAAAAATCCTATGTGAACAACCCCGCGGAGATGAATAAAAGATGCAGACAAAGATGCATAACGTATCAATAGGTATAAGGTAATAGGCAGATGACTACAGGCAACAGAAACAAATAGAAAGACACGACAAAGAAACGTGAGAGATGCACCCTTATGTAGAAATAAGAGGGTTTTACCGAGCGTGGTGGGTGAGTGGTTAACGCTCAGTCATCACATTCGGGAGGACGCCAGTTCGAATCCCCTTCCGGGCATCCAAATTTGGGTTTTCCATTGTTTTCTCAAATCACTCTAGGCGAATTTTGGGATGCTTCCTTCAAAAAGGTGATGGCCAAATTCCTTCCCGTTCCTTGTCCCCAGCCCTATCCTGCCTCTAATGACTTCGACGTCAATGAGGCCCAAAGCTAATAGCAAAAAAAAGTCTTAACATAAAGTGAAATTCTAAAGATCTGATATTGCCTTCAAAGAAAAGCCAAGTGTAAAAGTGAAACTAAAGAAGGAAAAATTTAACTACCGCTTCAGTTTTTTTCGTTTTTTTTTTTCAATAATACACAGTTTTCTAAAGAAGCACCAAGTAAACGTGAATGGTTATACTCATTTTTATCTAAAATACTATAAAGCAATACTTTAAGCGAATAAAAAAAAAAAAAAGATTTTCTAAGTTAGTATAAGCTGGAGTGCGAAGAGTTGGCCATCAATTTATTTATCTCTCGCATTCACATTGACCGCCAAATTTTAGTGTGCAATTTTGCAGGTTATAATGGCAACAGATATACTTGGTATTCATAGTTGTACTTTAGGGTGGGGACCGAGCTGGATGGAGAAGTCTGATGCTCATTCTTTATTACGCACCGTTACATCTACCTTTTGACTAGTTAGAGGAATTGTGACAAGCTGAGAGAAAAGATGTTTTTCACCAGTACCTGCTTACACGGTACAAACAAGTTAGAAACTTTAATGGCATTCGTGGTCGATAGATGATATCATCGAGAGCTACGTCGTTTATAAACAGAAATTTAGTCTATTAACAAGCGTGTTACAAAACAACAAAAATGTCAGTCTAAGGATGTTAGTATCTCTTATTTGTAGAAATTGTTTCAAATTGTTGCCTCAGAAATATATCTATCACTAACAATAACAATAATAAAGTTGCAAATTTCGCATATAAATGCCAACATTTATTTCTCTTTCCCAACCTTAGATACACATTCTCATCGTATACCTTAATTGAGGATAACTGTTCCTTAACTTTATTTTCCGTTCTTTTCTAACTGTCCCTCCCTTTATATTAGTTTCCTGGGCAAACCTGTATTATACATTCCTTATAACTTCGCTTTTTATTTCATCTCGTCTTAACTCCATCCACCTCACTGTACTTCACTTCAGTCTCTATTCACAACACACCAGTAGTGAAGGAGCCTCCTGTCCCAAAACGTTTCTGGAAATTGTTATAACTCCAGCTGTCACTCTTACTGCATCGCGCCTTATTATATCTCTTGTAGTATCCTCCAACATCCACCCCATCACTTTCATCTCCAACTTCTTTTCATATGCCTTTTTTACGTCTTGCTACAAAAAAACCACCAAGTTGTACAGTTTAATCTTGGTCCCTGTACTCCCGCAGCGTACCACCTGTGAAATTTCTCTACCCTTAGATATTTTACTTAATGAGCTAAGCCGTCGACTGGGCACTAAACATTAGACAAAATAACTAATTTTTGTATTTGGAACTGTTGTTATGCTACGCAGTGTTTGGCGTTTTGTTTGCTTCTCCATTCTCATTAACAAGAGAGGTAAAAACGAGAGTACCTGAACGCTGACGAAAAAGAGAGAATGAAGGTTCTGCTGGGTTACTACTTTGCACGCTCTATTTCCCAGCGGGCCTCTCTTTTTCTCCCCTTTGAGCGGGGTGCTCGCCGCTACACCTGACCCCTGGCGCCGCCTCTTTCAGCTCCCACCCAGAGCCAGCAGAGATTCAATTTTTGATTGAGGTAAGCCACTGGGCTGCCGAGATGGCAGATAACGGTTCCGCGGCAGCTAAGGAAAAGCTGGTTAGGGGGTATGGCGGTCGGTTCTTTTTCCATCTCAGTCTCACGGGGTAAAGTGGACAGATCGATAGAGGCCGCTCTGCAACTGGTTATTTATGCCAATCGGCTCCGCACAGTTCTCCCGGAAGCCGCTTCGCGCTGAAGTAGTACTCGCTTTGGCAGATATCCATATGTAACAGCCGCCAGATTTACGGGCAGTACGGATAACGGCGGCGCTGTTTCCAGTGTTTCACTCGTATCTCTGTTCTACTAAAAACTAAATTATGACGTAAAAAATAAAATGAACTGTGATAGCCGCTGAATATTTCCTCAGCCATACATAGCAATTTCTTTCGCGCAGTTTAACACAGAATTTGATAAAGTCTGAGCACCTATATCTAAAATGTTGAAAAGATACTGATCTGCCTGCCTGATACTGTATAATCTACCTGCGTGGAACAGAATCTTAACCCGCCACACACAATACACATTTGGACGCGCGAATATTTGTCGTACACATCCGATGGTGCTAGATATATTTCTTAATCCATTTTGCGTAATTATTTACACGAACTACGGTAGTTATGCAGTTTAGTGATTTTTAAGGAAGCATTTATAGACTCGCATTAGCAGTAAAGTAATTTTCTTTTTGTATACTGTCTCTATGTATGTATGATCATATCTTTCACTTCTTTTCAACATCCACTAACATCTTGATGTATGCATATCGATTACAAGCTGCGGCCCCAGTTAGCTGCCTCAGTCAGTCTTCCTATACAATTTTCGTTCAAATGTATCCTGTATTAAAAAGTTAATTAATAACGTAACACTTAGCTCCAGCATCTGTTCTTTCCCAGAATTAAACAGTTCGCACATTTCGTCCTTCGTATTTTCTAGACTGGTTTCGTCTTGCCATAAATTACGAGAATTCTTTGATAGAACCACATTTTTACTACTTTCTGAATTCCGTATGTCTAAACAAAAATTCGGTTAGTTTCTTACTCCATATATACGGGGTTTGAAAGTTCTCAGTGCATTGTTTGATAGCAGACAGTTTTACCCTTCCACATAGGGTCATTATTAAAACAATAACTTGTAAATACTCCAGCTTACTCCTATCTGTTGTAAAAGTTCATTTACGAGATGAAAGTTTTCACAGCGTTTGTTATCAATTTTATATTGGATCTGTTATTACCATTGTTATTTCTTTGCATTGCTTTTTTGTTTTTCTTTATGACTAAATCAGAACCCTCTTCATGACGTTTATAGAATCAGTAATTTTTCTGTATCTTTACTACTACCACTCAATCCGTCTTTCATTAGTGAAAGTTGGTACATTTACGTGGAAAAATGCACAGTCTGTTATGTTGCTCCTGCCCTTTGCTGGCCGTTTATTTGTATCATCTCGTTTATTTTTTCATTCTTTTATTGCTATTCTTATTGAAACTCTTCAATGTAATCGTTGATATAACACTTTTGCAAGAACCACAGGTATTTTTTCAGTTTATCTCAGTTCCGCTGAATGGGATGTCACAACAAGACAGTTCCTTTTTCACGTTTAGTTCTTCTAGGAGGGAAGGGAATTTTTTTTTTTTTCATATGATCATATCTTCGACATCCTTTTGCAAACTGAAATCTTAAACACGTTTATTTTATGGAATATTCCCGCTTGAAGCTCCGTGTTTCTGCGTCATATGATTGTGAAATCGTAACGGAATAGTTTCTTCTCCCTCAATCCTCATCTCAATATTATTTTCCTTTCAATTGCTCAACTGATTATTCTGCAAACAATTATAACATCAGTTGTCAGAATCTAGAGCTTCACCTCACTCTATCTTTTATTTAGAGTCTGTGACTTCCCTACATTGAACATACTAACTCAATTATTTTATTACTGAATGCGATCTAGTTATTCTAAAATTTTTATATATATTGTAAAATTAAGATTGCCAGAAGCATTTTATAAATCCGCAGACGCTTTTACCTATACTTATTGAAAGCAGACATCGTTTTCGTTGTTAGATGAAAAGATGAAGTATATTTTCAATGGATTTCGCCAATAGCTGACGCTACCCTAGCCTCATTTAGTCGTTCTTTCCGGTAAGTATCAGGTAAAATGCACTTAAATACGATAGATAGCCTTCAAATATTGATATGACACACACTGATCCATTGGATCAATACTACCGAGACCGGTAATTACACACAAGCATAATACCTGAGAAAAAATATGTGATTATGAGTATCAGCATAGGGTGAATAAAATAATAGCCATCAGTATAGAATATGTCAAATTATAATACCTAAAAGTGACATTCATCATAACCTTACTTCGTAGATGCTTTTGACATCAATCAGCTATCCAAATCTTTGCATTCTGCATTGTACAAAATAGATCAATAATCCTGGAAATAAATTCGACTGATACAGCGTCCTCTAACAAATCTGCGTTTTTGTGTTACTAAAAAAAATATAGATCTCAAATAGCTTATCATAACTATGATTATTATTGAATAAACATTCATATTCCTTTTTATACTGTCACCCACACCTCTTTTCTTTTTGTTTCCATGGCTCATCTTAGTTGATGTTTTATAAAAACATAATTCGAAGCTGTGTTACAGTACAATTTTCAATTAAAGTTTGACAGGTTTCCTATCCCCTAACCTCTTGATATGAACTGAAATGTTAATTCAATCTGATATATTTATGCTGTCTTTTCTCAGTCTAAATCTTCCAAGATTCTATCAGATTATTTACTGCAAAACGTTTTCTAACTTCACCTTAAGAAAGTATCAATTATTCTTATCGTTTCCGTTCTGCAGCTCTCTACTATTATTTCTAATGACTTTAATACTTTTTTCACGTTAATTGCTTGGATAATAAAAAATCTTAAGCTATTTCATTCTTTACTTAGTTAAAATTTCCTTGAAACCATTTTTCTTTAGCGTTTTTGTATTGTCTGCTTATTTAATTCTATTAATGGAGGCAATATCATCAAGTTTCAATTAAGATTGCAACACATAACTATCACTTAACAGGTACTAAACATTTCTAAATAATTGGGAAGAGAAAAAAATACATTTCGGGATTAAATTTGCAACTAATAATTAATAATATTCTAAAGTGTTTAGATGAAAGTTCTCTGTGAGCCTGACCTAGTTAAAACACAAAATGGTATATATATATACACCCTTTGAACCCTATTTTATCGAGAATGGCGGAGTATCTTTATAAACCCCAAAAAAGTGTATCTGTATTTTTTATGAAGAACATCTGCACCAAATTTCATCCAAACAGCTGATACGTACTATGTGGATTCCCTTACATGATTGAAATGTATGACATAATACTCGTGAAATTCAATTAATATAAAATCAGCTCAGTCAACTGATTCTTTAAAACGCAGAATTATTGTTATCTAGCAGATTGTATTAAGATGACTTTTACCTCTGTAGCTAAAATACAAGCTCCAGTGTTCATTATTTCCAAACATTCAGCTGTTTGTACAAGCTTATTATTTTCTCTGGCTTTCTTCTTTTTTTTTTCGTTTAAGACTATACGAAAGGTTGTTAAAGAGAAAGCAGGGACACTACTAACAAGGGAACGAAAGAACAAATAATCTGAATCTTCCATCTGTAAATTGAAAGCTTCTTAGCAATTCTTTTTTACGATTGTAATAAGTATTTGAGGTATTAAGAATTCGGCTATTTATTGTCTGAACGAACAGCGCGGTGGGCTAACAAAGCTAATCGCTGCTTTGCAAATAAGCCTGGTAATCTCTCTAACAGAGCTTCTGATTTTTTTGTTGTTGAAAAAACACACCATCAAAAATTAAACGAAGCGACAGACTCAGATTTACTTACCAAAACGATTTTCCGCTATTACAGGAAATCATCCTCTATTTGGGAAAGAGTATAGTACGTCTTTTTTTTTTACTTTTGGCTTTACGCCTTGTCGACGTCTTGGTCGTTAGAGGTGGAATGGGAGTGGGGACAAGGAACGGGAAGGAAACATCCTGGCATTCGCCTGGAGTAATTTGGAGATAGTATTGTGGTGTGACAGTGTCACCCACAATGAATATATTATTAATTATATTCATAATTTTTTTTATTATATTCAAATTTATTAATTATTTAGTCTTGCAACGTGTAATTAATTGTAAATAATGAGGGTTGTCTGGATAGGTTAAATGTATGTTTAAAACCAGGGCGGCCAAAGGTATATTTTATTGTAAATCAATTTTTCTGTAAACGCATGGCTCAGGAGGGCTGAATATCGAAGGCTAGAAACTGCCATTTCGGCGGTTGAGAGAGGAACAATGGAGCAGGCGAGGCGACTCGATGGCGCCGGGACAGCCCGGCTTGAGTCCCGTTCGAAATCGGGCGGTGACCTACCCCTACCCCGCTACTACCCCGAAGGCCACGTAGGAAACGCGCGAAGGAAACGGCGAATGCGACGCATGATATTAAACACGTGACGACGGAAATGTGTAGATAGCCAATCCTGAACATTTATTGGGGTCTACAATACTAATTCCGTGGAGTTCTTTTACATGTGGCGAGCAACTAGCCGAGGAAGAAGAAGGAGCCATTTTTAGACATCACTTCGGTCCAAGACGAGCTGATGAACGGACGTGACTTCTGTCCAAGACGAGCTGATGAACGGACGTGACTTCGGTCCAAGACAAGCTGATGAACGGACGTGACTTCTGTCCAAGACGAGCTGATGAACGGACGTGACTTGGGTCCAAGACGAGCTGGTGAACAGACGTGTCAGCCGGCACGCTCTCTGATGATCATTGTGGTTGATCATTTCTTGCTTTGGAAAAGCGAGATGTCGAGTGGCATGCTTGCCATTATTTGGAAGTTATGCTAATAACGCGGGCGTAGCCGCTTATTTAGCTTCCATTGCTGCAGTGGCATTGTGTTTGTCGCTCACCATCACGGCGATGATTCTATGGTAATTTACCAGAAACGACGGTCACTATTCAGTGGATTTTAACAGACTTATGAGCCCTTAAGCGACGCCTGGGTTAAGACTCTGCTCCCGTCACTTAAATTCTGAGCTAGCTGAATTTATATTTCGATTCCATTTTTTTCTTAAGCATCTTGCTGTTTGTTAATTCAATTTTGATGCTTTTCATTCACTTTATACGGCGCCCCCTGGGATTTTCCTTTGTACAGTAAAAATGTTAGCTTCAATTTGATGGCCTGTGTTGCCACGTTATTTCAATGTTAACTTTGCTGTTTTTATTGCTTGTTTGAGATATTTCATTCAGTTTTGTTTGCTTACTCCGGCGAATTGTAAACGTCGGGTATTGCTTGTTTTTGCTGATCTAATTGTGTTTAACGTAACGTTAATTACTACCCGACCTTGTAAGGCCATAAGACTCAATAAATGAGGTTTTATTTTGTGTCTGAAATTCATGGTTCTAGTTAGCAACCTATTAGATCCCCTTATAGCATATTATATATGTAATTTTCATTTTTCAGGAATTATATTAGATTTTAATAATTCCCCCCTCCCTTTTTTGGCAACTCACGTTTTTCTTAACGGTAGCCAACAAATGGTCTCTTTACAGTATGGAAAACCCAAATCTGGATGTCCGGATGGGGATTCGAACCGGCGTCCTCCCGAATGCGAGTACGTCATTGGTCAACATCATAGTATCGACGTGCTTTGTGATGTTTTAAGTCTCTTTAACCAAACTGTTTAACAAATTTTCTTCTCCCGTGTGGTGAAAAACTACCAGTGTAACGGTCTCATCCAAAAACAATATCGTTTCGTACCAACTACAGTAAAGACTAGCAATCACCTGCAGCTTCACCCAGGTGGCGTAAGGTGTGTCGACGTATGCGCGAATGTAGACTCTTTTTATGTATACAAGTAGCCCTCACTAAACAAGCGCAGGAAAAAAAAAAAAAACAATCAATTAGTAGTATCGATCTAAAGCATAAACTTCCGTTAGGCCTCAATCTATGGTTTGTAATATAGTATCTTCGCATTTTGAAGCCGACTCTTTAGATCTTTTTTCATCCAGCGTAGTGAAAACTATGCAAAAACAATAACACGAAATCAAACCTCAGTATCGACTTGGTGCAGGAAATAAACCTGTATTTTACTCGTAGTGTGTAATTTAGCATCTTTGCAATATTTAAAGTACAGGGAAAAAAAAAAACAAATTTTACTCACGTCAGTCCCTCATTCTGACTAGGATTTTACATAATATTTGAGGAGAGATTTTTCTGTCATCAGAAGTGGAAAAATATTAATATATTTTAAGTCAAACAATCTCAAAAAAAATCTTAACTCTCAACTTTTATAATTTCTAGAGGGTGTGTTCACAATACGCAGCCACAAATACAAATCATAGTTTCGTGAAGGCTCAAACTTTTTTTAATACCAAAAACTAGCAGGGGTACAAAAAATAATATGCTTTAAGTTATGAATTTTTAAGGCAATCGGATTGTTTATATTTAACATTGTGTAAAATCTCCGGTTGCGATTGTATTAAGAATCTTTGGCTCGCATCTGCTTACGTTAATAATGGAATATCATTTCTTGCTCCTAAGCCAAATCACGTAGAATCATGAGAGAAAAGCTTTCAGACTGTGAAAGAACTCTAGGTTCGGTAATTTAGATTTAAAAAAAAAAAACAGTTGGCAGTGATTGGGGACTGCGAACAGAAGTGAAAACTTAAAACTATGAATATCATACGCGCAACGTGTCATACTTACAGCTACAGATATACTAAATAAAAATAATTCCGTGTGGTTGTAATGACCTAGTGACAGAGTTTCTATTGACTGCGCATCCCGCCCCTGTCTTCGCCGCCTTAACCAAGCCCTATAGTCATACCAGGTAGGGGGGCCCATAACGTTAAGTGGAATCCAAACCGTGGAAGTATTATGGCGTACTTCACGTTACTCAGAAAGATGTATCTATGAAAATCTCCCAGGAACATGGATTAGAACCGGGGACCTTTCGTTGCCAAACTAGACACCTTAGCCACTCAACCAACTAGACCGCCTTGTTTTGAAGTATACGTGTGCTAAATACTATCAAAAACGGATTAAAAACTGTGACTTTGTGTTAAAAACGTTAACAGAAATTAAGGTGAGCGGGAATGGAGGAGAGGGTATAGGTTTTTGTAAATAAAAAGTAAACTGTACTTTTCTGTTTCTTTTAAATTATACGTATGCAAAGTTTCATCAAATCTGATAAAAATTGTGTGCTCTAAATACCGTCTAACGCCCAAATCATCCGCGCAACACGTCGCACAGCATGTCGGCACCGCGAATACATAGTTTTACCCCCAGTCTACAGCCCACCTATAGATATTTTTACTACAAAAAGAGTAGTCAGTGACGGTACATTATAGATTTATATAAATGTGGCAATTCTAATGAAGATTGAAATAGGACCAATATAGAAAATAAGCATGGGAGTTCCTCTGTGTTGCCTCACTACAGTATACCAGTGGTCGAACTGCTGGGTGAACGCGGCTCTCCACATAGTAGGTCGGACCCAGGGGAAATGAGGCACACAGCAAGCCTAGTTCTTTCTGCGGCGAAACAGCGGACCGCAAATACACCACAACCGGATACGGTGCCTGATTAATGCGTACACTGCACGGAGCGTGCGTCGGAAATTTAGTTTGTTGACATTAGTAGCCGCCTACCAATTCCCCGCGCACCCTGAATATTCGGCAAATGATTGTGGGCTGACTGTTACGATAAAAGGTAAATGGTTAATTCAGGATTTCGGGGTTTTTTTTCGGTGATGAGGAGACGAAATCTATTACATAAATATAATACATGATCCTTAAAAAAATTTATAGTTTCTATTCCTGCTAATGATTTAATGTTTGAAATGTTTTGTAACAGCCCTAATACCTGAATTTTGAATAGCATTGTACTGTATGAAGTATTTGTAGTGAGCTAATGTTTGGTTGAAAGTGATTTGATATGTTTGTTTAGTAATTTCTTGTAAATCAGTGTATATAGACTTTGTTTTAGGTAAGAAAATTATTCAAAGGCCATTTAATATGTTTAAGAACCGAATGATGCAGGAGAGTTTCTTGAATGTTTGTAATTACATGTATTAATGTAAGTTACGATGTCTACAGGACAATTTTCTACCGTTTGAAAGGATTTCTGTAAATAATTTTGTATTTAAGTATCTATAATTACCATTTCTGATCATTTTGTAATGTTGTTAATTAATTTTGTATTAATTCCGATTGTTTTTAATATGTTAGATTGTTTGAGTGATTGTTAATGATCGAGAAATATCGGGCGGATGCCTTTGAAGAATTCGAGTAATTTCGATAAAGACTATATAAATAGATCGCCTGGACAGAGAAATTCATTCACGCATTCAGTTAGTAAGTCAGTTTAGTTGACAGTGTTACAGAGAGTTTCAATCATTAAGTTGAGTTTGCGACTGTGCATCTCTGTATTGTACCTATACTAGTGAATATCGCTGACTTGTTGTTTGGGTCATAATAAAACAGACATCTTCAAACATAACCTGTTTGGTGGATTTTTTAATTAATTAATCAGTAATTAAACCACCTACAGAACCCTAACAGTTTCTGCACTGACACAGAAGTGCTAGTACACTTTTTTAAATTCTTGAGTTTCTTTCATAGCTGATAAAATAGATTTTTAAAACTTGAGCTTAAAACATATGTTAGTGTCTTCTTACAGATACTATAAACATATAGAAACCCACCAGTGTGGCTGAGGTACAACAACCTCGGGTACGAGCCCAAGTTCCCGCGTACTGACCATACTAATTACACTTTTCAGGCGATTTCCTGCACTCATTTAGGCGAATGCTGGGACGGTCGTCAATTTCCTCCTCATAAACTACGCATTTCACAAACGGAAAAATAGACTTATCTTATAGAATACACAAACTTGCACGTTTCGCAGACAAATGGCAGTACAGACTTACCTCCAATACATTTGGTACGTACCGACGTTTTTTCTTAGTAAAAATACGCTCGCTCTTTTTTAATGATTGTCACGATGAAGTTTTAAAACATATTTCGGAAAAATCATGCTTAAACTAACCTTGAGATTCGTCAAAAGCAATAGCAAAACACAAATCACTACTAGCACACTGGAACACAGCGTATTCATCGACCAAACTCAGTGGAATGGAGCATTTGATGGGTGGATCACAAGAAGCGCATAGTTAAAACTATTTTTTATACTTTTAGGCATGAATTCGTGGAAAATAAACCTTTGTTCATAATAATATGGTTTACCTACTTTGAATATAAATAATTATTTTGCCTGCGTATTGTTAAAATTGACTTTTGTCCCTCTAGATTTAGAAAATATCACACTGTGCGTTGGGCCTAACTGGCCCGATTACACTTCGAACAGGAAGTGAGTTCCACCCCTCTCTCATGACTCACATTGGCCACCTGTTTATACAGATCACCAGTGTCCACATAGTCCTTGGTGGCCGAATCGAAGAAATAAAAGCTTTGAGTATCTAGTCATGCTAAAAACATTGTTAAGCTAATCATCTCAGTATATCTGTGTTAAATTAAATTCTGACCTCTTTGTAGAAACGTACAAATTATGGTACCGATTCTAGATGCAACCTACAACTACAGTTCCTACACTCTAGGTGTCGGAACTGAGCATGAGATTACATCTAATTACATTATACCTGTTTTGGCCACCTACAAATGAAAAATTCACTCGGTAGTTAAGCCCACAGCAAGAAAGACGTTGCTACCTGGTACAGAAAAATCCAACAAATATTTTCTTAAAATAGAGACATTATTATTTCCGAAAGCATTGCTTGAAGCTGCTGTAACGTCCTAGTACAAGGAACGTTTAAAAAGAAACGAGCCGGAGTCTGGAATGTACAAACTGGTGACAGACTGGTAATATCGTTGCATCAGTAAGAAAGAGGGTTTCCGACAAGAACGCGGAAGTCCACATACCAGCCGCTAGAGGGTCACGAGTCCAAGTCACGTGACTACAAAGCTAGCAGAACCATGCGTCAGTCGTCGAGCACTCATTCGTGTTGTAAGCAGTGAAATCGAGGCGTTAATAGAAGAACAAAGAGGTGTTGTTCGTTTTCTGACAGCGGAAGGAGTAAGGGGAACGGATATTCATCGAAGAATGTCACAAGTGTACTTTGAACACTGCATGTCCCTTGCAAGGGTCAAGGCGTGGCACGAGCACTTCAGGGAAGGACGGGTGTCGTTAGGCGATGAGGCACGGTCTGCAACACAACACCACGTTACCGTTGACATCGTCCAGCTGATTAATGGACTCGTTACCCAGGACGGCCGAGTTACAGTGAAATCCGTGGCCTCCAAGGTCGGCTTGAGCGTCAGAAGTGTTCACACCATCATAATGGAAAGACTGAACTGGCGCAAAGTGTGCGTCCCATCGGTGCTCCACAGTCTTCAACAACAACAGGAAGCATGTCGAATGGCCCACTGTCTTGATCATCTGCAGATCTGTGGCAGGAAAGGGAATGAGTTTCTGGTACGGTTGGTGGTTGGAGATCAGTCTTGGTGCCATCACTTCGAACTGGAATCGAGACGACAAACTCTCCAGTGGAAGCATCGAGGGTCAAAACCACCAACAAAATCCAAGGCCATCCACACAAGTGCAGGATAGTTTATACTGACGTTCTTCTTTGAGCAAGACGGCCCCCTTCTGATAGACTTCCTGCAGCACGCGACAACAGTGAATGCCCAGCGTTACTCGCAAACCTTGGCCACCCATCGCCAAGCGTGCAGAAATTCAAGTGGGAGGTTATCGGTCACCTTCCGTACAGTACAGACCTCTCTCCCTGTGATTACGCCATTTTTGGTCCCCTATAAAAGGTTCTGAGGGGCAAACGATTCACCTCAGACGACAACGTCAAGCAGTACGTGCGAAACTGGTTCCATCGCAGCCACAGGAATTTTACGAGACAGCCAGTTTCTCAACAGTCTGGGTCCTTACTTATTATATACAGGTACTGATTTCTGTTTCGTTACTTTTTGAACCAGCCTTATATACAGTATAGTGCAAATAAATCAGATGGTTCGCTTGACACATACCGATATTCAGTCTGTCTCACTGAAGACATATGACATAACGTCTAGAGAAATTTTTATTATGTCCTCATAGCTTTACTCCTCCGTTGATGTCGTGATCATTAGGGGTGGGAAAGGAATGGAGGGACAAGGAACGGTAAAGATTTGGGGAAATCAGGAAAAACCCAAATGTGGATACCCAGACGCGGATTTGAACCCGCTTCCTCCCGAATGCGACGCCAGAGCGTTACTGCTCACTAACCAAGCTCTGTCAAAAGAAATTGTACACAATTACTTATTGCTCGTAAAAGTGATTCAGAAACATATATTAAAAAAGAAATCTTTATTCAAGGTACCTGTAGTTTTATAAAAAAAATACTTTTTAAACTGAAAACACATACATAAATTAAATATAACTGAAAAAGACCGTTGTCAAATGAAATAATCATTCGATCTAGATTTTCAATCTTTTCCTTGAAAATCAGACAGCAAACTGAGGAAAACGCACCACTGGCAACCTTCTACTACCGCAGCAACGATGCGCAGGAGTGTTCAACTTCTCCCGTGCAGTCCGACTCATTACATGTGTGACCGTGTACCTCTTCCCCTGTCTATTACTGTATTGGGCCGTTGTTTCATATTCTAAGGAGACACACTAGCTTACTAGAAACATTGCTTGGTCAATACCGCCAACGGAAAGAGAATTTAGTTGGTAAGAAGCCACTGCACAACATTTCTCCATTATGTACCTGACACTGCCGTGTTTGAGCTCGCGCGTCCTGTGTCCGTGGCTTATCAGCCTGGCTGCGTGTGGCTGTAATCCAAGCCCGCGATGTCGCGGCATGTCCTGCTTACAGCACAGATTACATAATTATCAGATTACCGGCCACACGAAATGTGAGGCGACCACTGCTTTTTCAAGTTCGCTGTGAAAGAAATTCAGAATGTAAAAATATCCGAAATTCGGTGCACTGCCTTCAACAACAGCCTACATGGCGACAATTGATATATTATATCTATAGATTAATATTAAATACACCAGTAAAGTTTGAAAACGATAGTCATATTACTTTTTTACTAAGCTACCATGTTATTGGATAACAAAGATCAAGGTTTCATGTTTCTGTTTTTCTGTTAATGTATACATTAATTAATCTTTTTTCAATGCAATACTCACCATTATCTCCAGTTAATGTATACAGCAGATAATTAAAAAAAACATGTTGAACATATGCCGTTCTAAAGTATGGGGAATTCAAACACAATTTGGTAGTAAAATAAGCTATATTTAATTCACAGTATAGAATAAATACACTAGTAGCAGGTTGCTCTGATGTATGTACCTACTGCGACAACAGAACATAGTTAAGGAGGTTAAGTTCAGAGTCTCTAAAAGAAGCAAAGGTGAATATATTCTCGCAGAAAATCAATTAAGGCTGTGACAATTCGGAAAAGGTTACAAAAAATGTTACTGTTAACCCATTGATAAACTATCGCTTGAATAACGAATTTACTCTGTGCATGGGTCGTAAAGTAAAATAAAGTATGGTTAGTTTCCTAAGCTGATGGCTACTGTATTTCTCTCACTGGCATGATGTACAGATACAGTGTAGACGATTTGGCACACAAAACTTAACAGCTTTCTCCCGAATCTAGTGATGTAATTGCGATTTTCGTAATTTCAATCTGTACTGAAACATATAATCTTAGTGGTAAAAATGATAGGATTAGCGACACGAGATGACAGACACACGTATGCATTCCTTGTTTCACAGTTAAAATGTTTAATTTCATATTAAGCATACTACCTGCTGAGCTGAGCAACACTAACCCACAAAAAGAAATATACTCCACATGTAGGGCAGGCTGATTCGACTAGGCAGCTTTCCCTAAAAAAAATGCAACAAATTGTATCATATATTTTACTAACCAGTTATCACAATTAGCACAAACAAAACCTTCACAAAAAAAGTAACATTTAAAAAAAAAAAAAAAAAAAAAAAGATTGGGTGAGAAGAAAAGTTGAAGTATTGGCTTGAACCACGTTGTATGAAGATGAATTAATTAATCTTAAACTATTGAAGAAATCCCTACTCCATTCTAGTACAGCAGCAGGCTGTGAATAATCCCACACTTATTGCATTAACCTCTTGAAATTCGGACGTGATATCGTTTTCATTTTCACCATTCATAGTTTGTCGAAAAGCGGTAACAAATTAAATTAAAAACTCTGAAATATGAAATGATCATCCTATTGCGAAATGCTGCCACTATGTAAAAATTCCACAAATATTGTCGTCACAGGGATCGTAATTAAACTACTTTGTTTTCTTCTTTCCTAGAAACCATTAAAGAAATAGAGACGGAAACCATTTTTAAAGCTTTTTAGTAATGAACGTAAAACAAATTGTATGATACTCAAATTTAACAAGTACCTCTAGTAATGGAAATGTTTAGAGTGTATGTATGCGTGTATGTAGACGTGTAACAGAAAGAAACATTAAATATAACATTAAACATTAGCTGATACTTGATGAATACTGGCAACATGATACGAAAAAAACCAGACAGAGGTTACATGACCTTATTATTAATCACTCTTGAGAATTTAATATCCCTGAAAAGTCGCACTCATGTAACGTTTCGAGAACTGTCTCCATTTCCAATTTAACAGAACATTTGGGATGGAAATGTGAACGCAACCTGTAAACGTCTCTTGAGCGCGTGGTTGGGACCTCGAGAACTTTTAATCTGTTTTTAAAGCAGTGAAACGTCTAAGGTAAAGTCATCACTCACATAAGAATTGTATGTAAAAGGAATATAAAAATATTCAACAAAAAATTAATAGGTTCCATGTTAACAAGCCATAGTATATCCTGTTCACAGTTGGTGCTTACATAGTAACCAGAAGTGCAAAGGATACCAAAATTACTCTATTTTCTTTTTGTCTCAAGCACAACTAGGATACAGTGAAGTCTGTTCTTCATAGTTTGAACAGGGCGCTACACGTCGTTAAAGACTTTAATTTTACAGTTGGCGGCACGTGCTCTATTCATAACGACTTTACGGCCCTTTCTGAAAAGACCATTTCGTGGCGGGTAGAAGAAATACGCGAAGATGAGGGATCAGCGGCAGCAAAGTACTTTGTTCGCACTGTGTTACATAAGAAATTTAGTGCAACTGTTTTTTAGCAAAATTATCAACACAACTTCTGCTTCTGCTGCTTTAAGTTAACTTGTTAATTCTATGAAATTTATGTCTGCTAAATTAATGAAATAACGTGTTCATTTTTTTCCTTATGGCTTCACGCCTCATCGACATCGAGTTTATTAGAGGCGCGAAACTAATGGGGTAAAGAACAGCAATTCGGTCATGGCTTTTTGTGGGAAGTATCCTAGCATTCGCCTGTTGTGATTTCGGGAAAACATGGAAAACCGAATTCTGTATGGCTGGATGGCATTCGAAACCCACATAGTACCGAATACGAGGCCAAGCGTTTGTATGTATTCACCTTTAGACAGATATTTTTTTTTCTTATTTCAAATGTAATAAGTAAATGTTCATAACCTTGTAGATATGCAAATAGTGCATAACATGAAACGCTTAAACATTCAGCATTAACTTCAGCGTAGACTAAGTACAAACTGGTTTAGTCAAAAGAGCTTGATTTCAGAATTTTTTACAAATGTCTGTGTTGATATTTCCTTTTTTATTATTCACAGTTAAACAAATATTACTTTTATGACTCAAAATAAAGCCTGTACTTTATGGAAGACTCTTTTTGTATATACACGAACTTAGATGAATTGACTGAATTTAGTAACCGTAAGTGATCTGAATACAGTATTAGCGGCTGCTGCTATACTTAGCAACACTATTTCAGAGATACAACTTGTTCGCAGTGTAACATAGTACATTTTACCCAGGAACAGAGCCTTGGGGATATAGTATGGTTTGTTCCTCCATTCGGAAGGACACAAACTTGACAGTGTTAGTTAACCTGTTTGTGGAGGAAATAGATGCAATGAACTATAGAAGGGTACAAAAAATTAGACTAATGACAACTAACGACTAATGTTGCAAGGTGTACTTTATGGAAGACTCTTTTTTATATACATGAACTTAGATGCATTGATTGAAGTTAGTAACCTTAAGTGATTTGAATACAGTGGACTATTAGCTGCTATGAAGCGGCTAACTCTGTATGGCAAGAGATGGAGAACTCTATTAGACAAGTCGAGGGAATGATGAAATGGAAATAAAAGGAGGTTCAATACCTGCGATTCGGTAAATGAGAATTTAATTGCAGTTATGATGCCAATCAACTCTTTTCCAATAATAAATATCACAATTAATCAGCTACTACATCAAACTACAAATAATTAACTTTCAATTAATTTTAGAACTGATCTCTAAATCTTATCCAATGTAACATCATTAAATGCTGTTTCTAAGTATAAGAAGTTCATGAACGCATTCCTTCTTCTCCATGGTATCAGATCAAATAGTTTGTAAGTGTATTATCTGCAGTTGTTCTCTTCGCTGATTTCCTACACAAAATTTTTCTAGAAAATCTTGTTGACATTCCAATAGGTTGCATCTGTTCGTCGTACAATCCTGCCTTCTTCCGTTTAAAGAATTGTCTTGGATTTCTTGTTTATAACCAACACATATACTTTGTTCCCTTCTAACTTAAAGTCTAACATTATTTTTGCGTTCTTTTCTGATTACGTTCTTACTATCTTCCTTATACATACGATATTGGCCTATAATCTTAGTTACGTAAAATTCTTATCTAACCAAATTATATATACTTCTTTAAGTAATTTATATTAAATAATTATTTATTTCCTTATATTTGTATCGTAGAAGCTTACATTTATTTGAAGCTATTTTTTGTCATCATTCAGTCTCTTCTATATTCGTTGCTCTTACATTCTTCAATTTTAATCTGTGCTACACAAATCTAGAAATATAGTAATATTCAACATCTGCTCTGAAATAAGCATAAGTTAACAAAATTTTATTCTGCATTGTTGTTCCAAAAAAGAAGCCTTTATACTATATATCCTTGCAGTTACGATGTGTGTATTTCTATTGTGTGCCTGATGACCTGCAGCTTATTTTTATATTTCTGGGTATCATAACACTCTTTCTGCTCTCTCGTTACTTTCGTCGAATCCAAAATTCACTGCACTATTTGCTTATCTGACGTTAGGTAACATTGCATTTGTCCATGATCAATAAACATAGCTTACCTTTGCGCAATAAATTAATTCCTCACTTTGATATATATTTACTCTATTTTGTCATAACTTCTGTGTAGGTGTCAACAAGCACAAATTTGTGTGGTTTAGACTGTATTTCCATCTTCATCAGTAGAATTTAGGAATTCGAGCGATTTATTATTAATTAGAAAGTCAACTATTGCTTCTTCGTTAGTAACAATTATTTGACATAATTATTTTGTATTTCTTATCTAACAATATGCCATTCTAAAATAACTATTTCTGGCAAATTAGGACGCTAGCTCAGGGGTTTTTCATTTACAAAGTTAGAACATGGATCTATCCTCTCAAAGACGCTTAAGGTATCTGTTTCACAGGATGCACAATCAGATGGCTTGGTTGCAATAATTTACCATTGTAGTTCTGCGTCTGATGTCTGCGGTGATCGAAGACAGCCCACGGTACGGGACGTCTGTCTTAGAAGGCGGCTATAGGCACGTCCGGTCTGGTAATGCGCATCATCGCATTACTGGCTGTGTCGCCGTGCGAAATCTGCTACAGCAAGCCGGCAGCGTCAGATTTCCGACACCAGGAGTCGGACTGCAGCAGTTAGCGAGAAAAGCCGACTTTCGGAGTCCACCACAGACTAGCATAGAATGAAGCTCGTCGCTCTGTGAGGAAACCTCTGGTTCCGCCCCTTGCAGTCTGGAAGATCACATTTAACAAAAAATTCCAAAGATTTTAAGTTATGTGCTCATTTAGATTGGATCTTCAGGTTGGCGCCTAATGCCACGTGATATCCCCGATATCTTATTCGCTCCACGTGTATATCACAGAGGTCGGAAATATTCGGCTAAGTTCGCGGGGTGAGAGCGTATTCGGATGGCGGGTTTTTCGCACCGGGGCAGTGGCCTGTTGTTGACTGCCCACCCTAAGGTGAAAACCAGTGTTGTCTGGCAAAACCCTTTTTCTCCGACTTCCTGTCGCCGTGGCTCAGGAAGGCCACGATTAGCTTCAAGCCTACACAGCTCAATAATTCCTTAATATTCGTTGCAACAAGATACACAGAACGTTCACCATTGCATTACAGTCCTCACTTGGAATCTTGCGTACTTTAGAAAGTTGCTAAAAAAAAACTGTCTAGGTGGTCACCCAAGGCTTATGAAATTTCTGTAACATTATGATTTAAATAATAAAAATGCACATTAGAATGTGGCGATAGCGTTACATTATAGGATGTATGACCGAAAGTTGCTGAAAACTCTCCCCAACGACTTTCTAGTACGCTGCTGCTGTAAAAGTTACCTGTTTTAACTCTTGGACTAAAGTTTAAAATACGATAATAGATTGTGAGAAGATCCTCAAAATCATCAAACGCTGTGCTAATAAAGGTTAAATAAGTATGAAAGAAACTCATCTACTCCGAAAACTCGGAAATTTTTAGGGACAAAATTTTATATTTAGAATTATCGATAAGAATCAGATTTACTATCTTTAGAAAAAAACATACTGTTTGGGTATATTTCTTTACAGATTTTTAAAGGAATAGTTCGAGGAGATATAAATATCTCTAAAACCGCTAACGAACAAACAAATACAAATAAACAATCTTGTGGTCAGACACGATGATACTACATACGCATCATAACCAATCATTCAATCATCAGTGCCACGGATATAATTATCCAGGGATTTACGCCTAAAATAGGTTAAGCTGCTTTAATATGGTACTGTCAACCATATTTGTGTATAAATTTTAATCTATTATTGTATTTTCTCATTCTAAAAGATATCTGAATACTAGATGTGACATAAAATAAATGTAAGTCAATAGCCAGGTACTAAGTCGTGTAAGATAACTCGACACAGAAATTTTCTACGACGATTTCCTACAAAATGAGGAAAAAAATGAAATGTTATATTTACATCCACGTGATGATGTAGGTACTGAATCTCATACCAATATCCATCCACACGATTACTGGAAATAGCTAATTTCATAATAACTATGAACATTACTACTCGAAAGAAGCATCGTCTTGAATATAGATGCTGCAAATCCTGTAGCATACTTTGAAACGCGCTTCACTGTTATCTTCTTTCTTTACTCGTTCTTTTCAGAACCAGAAATAATTAGTATATACTTTTAATGAACGAAGGATCAGTTTATCATAATTACATTTTAATAACAAATATAACTAAACCAACACCCGTCATACAATTTACATGGGTCGTTGCTTAATACTTCCTTTCCGAAAATTACAGGTTCTCTAATTGGCAATTTGATCATCTGACGAAGTGGCGTCTTCTTTCAATTGAAGTTTCAACTTCATCTGTTTGTCAGTAATAACAAGCGAATTTTAACCGGAAATTCAAAGCACATATATTTAATATTCTCCATTGGAATTTTAATCTTTAATTAAACTTTATTAAATGGTAAATAATTATATAAAGTTATTGCATTTATTTGTATCAATCAACTCCGTTACATCCCCCCGCTAATATCCATGAAATTCGCTAAGAATTGAAATGGTAATTAATTTAACTATTTAGCAATGACAAATCTCGCTATAACTTCCGCACAATAACTATGAAAATAACTTGTTGCTATATACTTCTGGTGATTTCATGTATGAGTGTATTACCCAAATATATATTGAATTACGAACTGACTAGTGGCAGGTGTCTTCTGACAGCAAATCGTTACAACCAATATTCATTTTCTTTTTTAGTTTAACCTCCGCTCGCGTCACCTGCGGCGCCGAAATTAAACGCAGCTTAATCCCTGCAAATTTGACGAAACATTTCAGGCCAGACGGTGCCGGATTATTGATTCATTACGTTATTACCTGCAGCACAACGGATTTAATAATCTGCCACAGCCAGCCAGCAACAACGCCGCTATGAGTTGTGGGTAGGCCACGTCATCCGTTAGCGGCGCCTGGCGCGCAGGCAGCCTGCCACGCAACTTCCACGTCTCTTTCTCCCCCCTTTTCATCTCGCCGCGAAACCCGTTTATTCAACTTTGTTCGGGGTCCCGCATTCTTCGAGCATTCCGTCTGATCACAAAGACTGCCGTTGCTGGCACGAAGTTGCTGCGGAATGTTCGCGTTGGAGTGCAGACGTGCATGCTGATAATGGGATGGTCGCTTGTTGTACCTTAAATTTTGAATGTGCGACTGAATGCTTTGAGTACAATATCGAAACTAATGAAATCCTACTTTTCATTAAATTTATAAATTTACTTTACTAGGAGAATTTTACATATGTGTTGAGAGCCAATACTCATTGATAATATAACAGAGGGATCATTTTGAAATATTCGTCATGTTATATATCCATAACACTGTTGAAATTACTAGAGGAGTTTAAAAAATATTGCTTTCAAAAAAAGACATAAATTTTAGCCCGGGTCAAAGATTTTTTGGCCAGCGTTATTACAGAAGCTGTAGAAATAAGATCAACTGATTTATTATTCAACAGGGACACTGGTTATCAACTCAGTGCGGCCTGGAACCCGGCTATTAAAATTCGGAAACAGTTTTGCGTCGGTAACGAGCAGAAGAGTGGATGGCGTAAAGGAGTTGTGTTGGTTTTTGTCTTCCACCATTTCCGTGACAGCGACTGAATCAACAAACGTTTAATCATTGACATTTGGTTGAGAATGAAGGCAGAGAAGGACGCCTTCGAAACGTCCCACAAATGTAACATCTTAATACGGCTGGAAGCCAGAGAGAAATTTATTAATAGTTCGTATGTTGTTCATTTATCTGACTGACTGTGTATTGAGTCTTTTGAGTAACATTAATATGCACAATACACATTGGCTTGCTCGGGGCTAAACATTTGGATAAATAAATTTTCGCTTTTCATAACAAAAAGAAGCAGACAATAACTTAAGTTGGTTCAACCACCCTATAATCCTGATGACCGAACAGAGAGGTTGTAGTAGATTTTTTGAGGTAAAAATTCACATCTGATACACTTGAGTAAAAAAAAAAAAAAAAATCAGTTGAAAACTAACACCAAAGTGAAACAAAATTAAAAATTCGATAAAGATCGTAAATGCACCAGAGGGAAAAGTATTTCTGATCTACAGTCAAAAGCGCGGAGTTTTCAATACATCCATGTCATTGAATCTTTATTTAATGAACCCAGGCCAGATATCCGGTTCATATCTATCCAAATAACATACAATATGCACGGCGTCATTTTCAACCTATTCTACCAACTGCATGAAGACCGCACATGTTATAATCAGACACTTATCAAAAACTAAAAACTTCTGAAATCAGAAAATACTTTGTTAATACATATTTTGTGTAAAATTATTCTGCTTGTATTACTTGTAGTAAAGGGATTCCATGAGGAATACGTTATGATTATCATTTATAAATTTATATTTAACGTTAATAAAATGTATTTTAATTTTGATTTTATAAAGGAGTTGAAATATGGATTTTGAAATAATCTCCGTGTTATTTCGAATATAGGAAAACTGTCACAATATGACATTTATTTAGTATCATTGGTGATTACAAGTCTGAGCGAATTTGCCGTTAATATTAAAACAAGTAGGCAAAATCACAAAGCAACGCTCAGATGTACAATTAGCCGTCATGAGCAAGACAAACAATTGTAATTTACTTTTTAATCCACCTCAGAATTAATATGCAAAAAAGAATGATACTTGGAAACAATGTACAATACAAGTTATGATGCACCAGAGATAGCTATTTTAATACTGTGACTTTACATTTCAATAAATCAGGGCGCCACGAATGAACAATATGCCATTCGAAAATAAGACATTCTGGCAAAATATTCCGTTAGCTGAGGGGTTTTATCAACCAAGTTAGAACATGGATCTTTTCTCTCAAAGTCGCTTAAGGGTTCAGTTTCTCGGGAAGCACAATCAGATGACTCGGTCGTAACATTTTACCATTATAGTTCTGCGTCTGATGTCTGCGGTGATTGAAGACGACCCACGGTACGCGAGCCCTGTCTTAGAAGGCGGCTACAGTCATGCCCATCCTGGTAATGCGCATCATCGCATTGCTGACTGTGTCACCGTGCGAAATCTGTTCCAACAATCCCCTCGCTTTACAAGCCGGTAGATTTCCGACACCAGGAGTCGGACAGCAGCAGTTAGCGAGAAAACTTTTGGAGTCCGCAACAGAATGAAGCTCGTCGCTCTTCCAACCCCGAGGTAAATTTTGGCTCCGCCCTTGCAGTCTCGAAGATCACATTCAACAGAAAATTCCCCGCATTTTAAATATAGGCAGCACATTGACTGGGTCTGAGTTTGGCCACCTGAAGTCACATGATATCGTCGACACATTATTCGCTCCGCGTGTATATCACAGAGGTCAGAAATATTCGGCCGCCTTCACTGGGTGAGAACGTATTCGGGTGGCAGGTTTTTACACCAGGTCAGTGGCCTTTTCTTGACTGCCCACCCCAAGGTGGCAGGAAGTGTTCTCCGACGAAACACTTTATCTCCGACATCCTGTCGCCGTGGCTAATGCTTTTACCGGTGAATGCCTCGATTCTCTACACAGCTCAAAAATTGTTTAATATTCGTTGCAACAAGATACATTGAAAGTTCACCATTGGCATTACAGCCCTCATATGGAATCTTGCGTACTTTTGGTCATTACAAAATCTATCTAGGTGGTCGACCAAGATTTATTATGAAAATTAATCTAACATTGTGATTTACATAATAAAATACGCCTTAGAATGTGGCGAAATGCGTCACATTATATACTGGCGTGAAATAATATTAAAAATAACCATTTTACTATATATTTTAACCAAATTTAAAAATCAATATGGATATTTTCGGAATAAGAGAAATATAATTTACGAATAAAATAATGACATAAAACAGACTCAAGACCGAAAATCATCAAGAAAATTATAGGTGGTGTCTTGTGGTAGTGGCCTGATGGAACTAATGAATGTTTACTACAAGCACATTCTTGTCTTTCAATTTTTGCGACGGCTACAGTGTCAGAGAAATAATCATAACTTACATCTAGACTTAACGTAAACGTGTTGGGACTGATACACGAGAGGAAGCAATGGTAAATTGCCGAGAAAACACAGTTTTTTATGCGACATTTGATTCTTATGATGTTGGCTGCAAGTAATTGTTGGCTTCAACTTACAAGGTAGCTAATTGTAATAAACTGTAAAGCATTGCGCAGAACACAGGAAATCTCAAAGCTAATAAACTTTTTTGATTTAATAGCAGATAGATGATGCAAAGTTTAGTAAGATTTATCTATTAACTGGCGATATGACGCAGCAGATTTGATAAAAATTAATTAAATATGTCAGTTCGCAGATTACTTGCGAAATGTTAGCAAATATATAGCTGCAGTTGAAAGGAATAAACACTGCACAATAATTAAAAAATAATGTTGTCAGGTATTAGTGTTATCTGAAATGTATTTATTTTATAAATTTTTACTATTAACGGTTTTTTTTAGAAGTATGTGCTTTGCCATTATAAGATCACGTGAACCAAGATAGTTTTGGTGTTATGTTTAGTTTTTAGAGAGAAACTAGACGGAAGAAAGTAAGGAACGATCGCTGTGATTACAGTGAAAAAAAGATGAACATATTGGTGATAAATAAATGTATCAGGTATTAAGAGATGAAAATAAATAGTGCTTTCAAATATTAAGTTGATTAATATAATATTAAGTTTTCTATAACCTGCCAACTTCAACAGTCTACCATTTCCAGGCTAACGGATAGTCATAAAACAATCAAAAAGAGTGAGAGAAATAATCTAACTCATTTACGGAACCATATAATGTCTGCTCTGAGGGTTAAAATATTATAAAAATATTCTTTGAGGTAGAAAACATTTTAAAAAATTTTTTTTTGTGATTTATGCATCGTCGACATCGGGGTCATTAGAGTGGGAGAGGATTGGGAATAAGGAATGGGATGCAATTCAACCATGCCCTTTTGAAGGAACTACCCAGCCATTCGCGTGGATGATTTCAGGAAACTATACAAAACCAAAATCTGAATAGCCTGATGGGGATTTGAACCTGCTAACTTCCGAATACAAGGCTGCAGCGTTATCACTCACCCACCAGGCTCGTTGACTATAATTTCAACAATTGGAAAGATTGTCGATCTAAGACAAATAGTTACCAACCAGCAGTTTATTAGCACAGTTAGACGTCAGATTCAGCGGCAGAAGCCCTGAGTGCTCAGTGAAATCTAAAGTACTTAGCGGAATAAGGCTGCAAGGATGAGAGAATAGTTGTATAAGTACACTATGTGGATTAAGACTCGAAGCCACTTCCTACCAACCAACAGTAGTAATAACACCCATCATAAACGCTGCAACGAAATGGTCTGTCATGTTTTTGGCTCTACAGATATACCGATTTTCCAAACGTCATGGGATACCTTTATAATAATGTGCGGATCATATTTTGTTGGGGGAAGTATATCTAGAATATCTTTTTCGACTGGCATCCAGTAAGTCTGCAGATGTTTTCAGAGGGTTTTTAAAATATGCCGTCCCGAAAAGAGAGCATAATTATGTGATTTCCTCAGTGCATGTTGTAACAGCCCCCATACCTGAACATTAAATAGAATTGTATTTAATGATGTATTTGTAGTGAGCTAAAGTTTGCTTGAATATGATCTGGTATGTTTGTTTTGCAATTTCTTGAAAATCAGTGTATATAGACTTTAATTTATGAAAAAAAAAATATTTAAAGGCCATTTAATATGTTTAAGAACCGAATTATGCAATAGAATTGCTTAAATGTGTGTAATTCCAAGTATTAATGCAAGTTACGATGTCTACAGGACAATTTTCTACAGTTTAAAATGATTTCTGTAAATAATTTTGTGTTTAAATATTTTTAATTTCCATTTCTGACCATTTTTTAATGATGTTAAGTGATTATGTATTAATTCTGATTGTTTTTAATATTTTTAATTGTTAATGTTCGAGAAATATCTCTTGGAAACTTTTGAAGTGTTCGGGAAAATTCGATAGAGCCTATATAAAGAAATCAGCAGAAGAACAGTTTTAGTTTTATACAGATTCACTTCGGAACTGCCAAAGATTGCGTCAGTAGTATCTCTGGATTGTATCTCTGCATGTAAACAATATCGCTGACGTTGTTTTGAAAATAAACAAAAATGTTAAACTGAACGTTATGGTGGACTACTTAATTAATTACTATATTAATAAAGCCACCAAGACACTGACAATGTGCCTCAGTCAATATTATTCCAAATACGCACTTTGCGGCTTATCTCCGACTATTTTACTGGCCATTTCATGTATTGGAATTGTCCAGAATGCACCTGAAACAAATCACGCACAGTCTTTGCACAGTGGTGTGCTTTATTATCGTCCTAGAGCTTTCTATCTTTATTAGAGAACGTGAAAGTTGTTAAGTGGTGCAAATGATTCCTAAACAGCTGAGAATAAAGAGTTCCTTTCGTGTACCAAATCAATTTGATTAAATTACCATATATATCTAAATATGGCAAGCAAACAAGCCGCACACAATGATGGACCCACTATCAGCTTGCACAACGCTGACAACTTGGATATCTATGCATTCATTGGTTTACACCACAATAATCGGAGCATACGTCACATTATATGCTATGTGAAATGAACGAATCTGGAAAATTACCGACAGGGTACGGTGCATTGTCATCTCTCGTAAGCACTTGATTCAGCAGTCTTAAGCAGTCTTGTAGCTAATAACTAAGGTATCTAACTTGGGACCCGAAGGTTCAAAGTTCCAACCACAACCTCACTTTAAATTTTTCTTGCATGTGAAACTGACTCCCGTCTCCAGCAAAGTTTGCTCCGCATATGTTAAGAAAATTTGAACGTTTCCACCGTTTGTATTCCTCGTTAAATTGTAAATTTTCTTAAAAGTTGGCGTGTTTGGTTTAGTGGTTATGAAAACGGCAGATTGTGCAGTCGGTAATGGAATCGGAATTATGTTATTAATATCTGTTAAAAATCGATGAATGATGTATAACAACATGGCTACACAGATTAACTGAACAGATGAAAATTAATCTTTATTTTTCTCATAGTCCTGATATATCCAACATGTCAAGATCTTTTCACATCACCGTAAATTATAATTATCAGCTTCGAAGAAATAGTTAATAAAAATTATCCCTTGTAAAATGCAACTTCACTTAATCCTTCATGCATGAAATGATGTCACGGTGGATACTACAATACTAAATCGAGAATAGATGTGGTTGAATAAGGGATACAGAAAATTTTATAATTTTTTTTTTTTTCAAAACTAGAGCTTTATTACTTCGAATACCGTATCACAAGGAAAATAATATTGACGCAGTTGCAAATATTTGGTCATCTCCAAAATTTAAAACAACATTTACTCGACGTTTACTACCTAATCTTATAGGAAGAAAGATACATTAAACACTCTGCAGATCAGATCACTTGCCTGTACAAATAGCAGACAAGTAGATATCCTTTACTCCAAATACTTCATGTACTGTGACAGCTCAAATATGCTGTTATTAACAAAAGTTGCTGTAATTGATTTAAACTATAGCTCTCCCGTGACTACGAAATCTAAATGATGCAAGCCGATGCTTATAGATGACCTTCGAAACTCAGTGGCTCGGTTGCTTGTTACTTCGTTCATTTCGTTGTATAGCAAAACACAATTACATCACAAACAAATGGGTAAAACATCCTACTGCTCCACAGCAGGAAGATTTAATAACGTACGTACGTCACGTTATCGATGGATCTGTTGATGTTGAATTCACACATACTGTAGCTCTTATAAAAAGTGAGCTGTTAATGTGCGAACGCGTTATTACTTCCGGTACTGTGTATAACGAAATAGTACACAGATACGGGCGGTTCCCACGGATTCGGCATAAAAGCAACGAATGAGCCTGAGCACTGACATTTGTGATTTCGCCGAAAATACGAAATGACCGCGATGAAGCTTTTCATTCATTTACTGCTTTATACAACTGCGCTGGTTTTCGTTGCCACAGACTTCATCCCGGGGGTGAGACTTTTATGCAATGTAATGTTAGAAAACTGATAACATTTAGAGTAAGAAAAATGTATTATTACAGTATTACAGTCTATTATTGTGGTGGTACTATTTCAAGTTGACAGATTTCTATTACTGAATTGTGTGTCCTTTCCTTGAAGTATACGAACCAGCATTATCTTGGCAAACGATATTGTCACAATTCGCTTTTAATGTCAACGATATAGCTTTTGCAATACAGAGAACTTACAGCAATAGTCAATAGTTTTACTCACCAACAACGGCTAAAGCTCGCATGGTGAAGAAGGAGGAACTTTTTCAAAATAGTTTTCATATTTTAAACACCAGAACACAGTTTAAATTAATCTCATATCATGTTGTTCACTTAATTTTAAGTCCTTTATTTCTGTCATTTGTGTTCTAGATTTATCATAGCTATTATACCTGTAACTCAAGTAATGCATATATCACTTAATTTAAGTCTTCTATATATGCCATTTGTGTTATACATTTATCAATTTACATCTGTAAATCAAGTAATTTAGCTATAACATCACATTGATTAGAAGTAAATAGTAATATTGGCTTATTAACAAGTCATGAAGTAAAAATGTTATTCATTGATCGGCCAACTAATGAATTTATAACCTTACGTTTGACGTTGATGAATATAATTCTGAGACGACTTTAAATTTTAAAAATCAACCAGAAGGTTTCATGTTCATAACTTTCATCCACAGCTGTTTCATAATATAATTTACTATTAAGATTTGTTTTTATCATTCGAAACCCATTCCTCCACTATTACGGTTGGAATTATAGCTCTACGTAAGATCCAAATCATGGAAGTTTAATAGCACACGCACTCTAGTACAAACGAACAATTCCTGTCAAATCTATTACAGATAGTATCAATCACATTGATTAAGATGCAGTATACTCTGGGGAACAATATATTTTTTCTTGCATGCTCCTAACTTAAAATTATAATAGTTGTAAGTATTTTTAATATTTGTGTTTTAAATATAAGATATTGTCAATATTGGAGACAAATTTCAAGTTCCTAAGTAATAGCATTAGGGTTAAATGAAGAAATGACGTGAATTAGTCTTTTAATGTCGCTCACGTCATTTTATAGAACAACGAAATACAAAAATCTATTATTCCTCTACTTAATGAATTGTAAACAACGATACTCTACGCGTAAGAATATATATATATATACACAAAACCTCCCGTCAAAATAATTTTAAAATATTTTTAATACTTTGTTTAATGTTGGGACATTGAAAAACGTAATAAGTGCACATTTTAAATCTGCAACTTATTCCATCTACGATCTAGAGATCTGTGACAGACGAAAGACAGCGGGGAGGCAATTAAAAAGACTCCCTTTGCTTCCGGGTAAAGAAACAATTATAAATTTTACTGATGTTAATATTCGCAAGTTTTACATCCAGACAAATCTCAAAGAGTTGGTAAACGTATCTTAGTCCCCTCCATCTGACGAACTCAGAATAACAATAACCAATACGATAATGTAGAAAAAAAGATTTCGCTTTACTTGAACTGAATTCATCTGCAAGATAAGTTTGCAAAATTTTAATATTTGTATTTGGTTTTGGGTCAACTAAGCACATAATTTGTGCGAAGAAGTCTGCAACTTATTCTGTTAAATAGCTAGTCTTGCTACAAATTTTTAGAATTGCATGTAACCATAAAATGATATGAATATTCATTCAGTGAATATCAAATTTAATATAAACCATTCCCAGAAATGTTGGTAGGCAGGAAATGTTGTCTGTTCCAGGGTAGTTACCAGCTGATGATCGACCACTTCGAGCGGTGTGATGATGAGGGAACTGGCGAGGTGCAGTTCACGACAGACGTGGAGAAGTCCGAGCAGCACAAGGTGTACAGCACCAACTGGACGTGGCCTTATGACGTCGATTCCAACATGCCCGTAAGTGAGAAAATGCACCATTATAGTTAAACCGGGATACATCTTTCCATTAGATTTCTTGTTATGCCTGAAAAAATTCGTTGCAACGTCCCCACAATGGTCTGATTACGTCAAAGGTATCAGTCACTCTTCTACTACTATTGGTAAAAAAAAAAAAGTATCGGCTTCCCATTAGAATATTCTAAGAAGCCTTGAGGACTCTAATTACTGGAAAACTGATATGCAGCAAATATTTCCAACAGAGAAATGTCATTTAAAAAAGTTTTTTGATAATCGAGTAGGTGTCGGTTTGCTCCATTCTTCATTGTTTGTCACGGTTTTATAACAATGGCGCATGAAGAATTTCTTTGTAGTACAGCAAATAAACACAAAGAATCTCTTCTTTTTTAAAAAAAAAAAAATAAAGTTGATCTTTTAGCATACTGTTATGTATTGCCCCATATATGCCAATATTTGAAATGTGGATGAGGTTCCAAAAAAAAGAATTCTTTCATTTTTTAGTCATCGTAATCTTGAATAATTGGATACAATTCACTATATCCTTTCCTCAGCAAATCACGGTGTTTGTTGTAATTTTGGAGGATGGGGGTGGAAGGACCTTATGTGTTATATTATTTAAGCTTAATTGTTCATATGGTGAACAGGTTTTTTAGTTTTTGATGTTGCTTTTTTAATCCTGATTCAAATATTATCCCCTTGCTTTTTGTCATTCTGTTATACTTTCCTCACTCTTTATGGACATTTATAATGATTTCATTGCATGATCTAGTCGAATATAGTTTTAAAAAATTAGTTACAAGAGTTTTACTGCCTTGGATGGATTGCTGATCTGACAGATTGTAATTCAACTTAATTTAGAAGAATCTAATATTCTTACCGAACAAGTGGTGTAAAATCTTCATTTCATAATTCGATCACATCTGTTTCCTTAACGTATCGAAATAAGCACAAATTTGTTCATCAGTGTCCAAATCAACATCCTCTTCATTCATAAATATTTTCCAGATAGTGCTAACGACCGGCAGCTGGGTATTGTTTATGAAACTTACAGATAAATTTACGATTACATGCTTAGTATTAAAAAATAGAAAGATGCTAAGTTTTTTTTAATATAGATTAAATATTAAGTCACGTATATTTTGCTGTAGATCACTAGAGATTTTAAAAATATGATAAAAGACAAGTAGGATTTGAATCGTAACTTAGCAGTAAACTCCGATTTCAGTATAACTTATTAAACTCCATTCTTGTAGATTATGTATCTGATGTGGTAGTTATATTAAGACTTGCACCGGTATTTTTTGCATTTTTTACGTATGTCGTATTACAATTTATCACTCTTCATGGGAATATAGAATAATTTCAATGCATTTTCTGTTGTAATAATTTGGTATAACAGATGTATGCTGGCCCCGGTAGCGCTGGGAAACTAGCGAGCTGGCTTCACGTTGCAGGGGCCGACGGTTCGAGTGCGGCCTAGGGCATGGGTGGCTTTAATTAAGTGTTGTGTCCTACCTGTGTTGTCTTGTCACTCCTGCTCATGAGTAATACTAGAAGACACTACGTACACAATGGAGCAATATAAGCTGAATGGCTATAAGGCCGAATGCCATTTTTAAATAAATAAAAAAAAGATTTATTAACTTTTGTTGGTTACAGATATTGTAATTTAACTAACAATGTTATTGCTCAAACGAAAAAAGAACCTCAGTTAATAATTCAACTGCCTCATTTATTTCTTTGTATATATAACTTAGAGCTTTTTCTGATCATGTAGTTGATTATCAGTAACACAAACAACTTCAGGCCATTTACTAACATTTTCCAGATGGCGCTGACTATTGCTAAATGGGGCTCAGGCGGATGGGGCAAACACGCCTACGACCTGAGTGTTGACGACTACTGCGTTGCGCTGAAGGATAAGGTGCCCAGCATATTCTACGGATTCTTCGGCAGCATGGCCGACGGCGGCTGTCCCATTAAAAAGGTTTGTCTTCAACAGCTGAGCAGTTTGTTGTCTCTGTTATACCCTGTTCACCCTCGAATGGCGGCTCAAGGTTATGTTGTCCATGCGCCGCTCTTCACCTTCTCACATCCTACCGTTCTCTATGCTTCCGAGCACACAGTTGTTTTCAGGTAGACGTCAGGCACTCTTTCCTATTCGCATGTAGGGCAGCCTAATGGATATTGAACAGTGTGACCTTGAGCCACCTCTGTTAAATGAACGCGTTGTAACACGAGTTTGATTCCACTCATATTCTTGGTGTTTATAGTCCGAGATGCGACTACATAATTTTGAATATATCTGTTTTTTAATTGAAATGCAATTTTTATGTATAATTATTTATAGCAAAATATGGTTCTGCCGGGTTCCCTATCAAAATATGGCTGCAAGTAATTTTGATTAAAATTACATTTAATTAAAAAAAAAATTCGTTCACTTTTTTGAGAGATATAATAATTCATTTCATAAATTAAAAGTTTAGGTTGGGATGTAGGCGTTGTTAGCTGTTAAATTTAGCGCACCACACGGACGGTCAGACAGTGTGTTGAGCTAACTCTCTTTCGCTTTTAATTATCTTTAACAGCTGAAGGAGAGGAAGAAACAAAATGTAACTACGGGAGCTGAGAGGGTATGTGATATTTCAGTGATCACAAAATCGAGTCAAATTTGCAAAAACTTGACAATGTTATACCATTCAACAGGATGACGTTGCACCCACTCTGGCCTGGATTCATGCACTGATTCGGTTGGGAAACGTGTCACACAGCTGTCGTATCTTCTCCGGAGGCAAGACGGCCAAAAACTGTTGTAACTGGTCCTTGATATCCTGGATACTGGCACCTGGAAGGAGTTGACGTCCAAGCTGGTCCCGTACATGTTCTATAAGGAACAGATCAGGGAATTTTGCTGGCCATAGGAGAACCTCAACATCACGCAGACCGTTCGTAATGACGTGTGTGGACGAGCATTGTCCTGTTGTAAAATGGTGTCATGATACTGTCGCATGAGAGGTAACGCATTAGGACGTGTGATGTCCGTGATGTACTCTTGTGCCTTCAAAGTTCCCTCAACACTTTCAGCCGTCCACATCATGATACCACATGGAAAAATGGTACCTCTCCTAAGGACACCACCAAACTTGCCGACGATGGTCATTCGAGGTAGTGCAGAACCGCGACTAATCGCTGAACACAATGCGACTTCATTCTTTTAGTTCAGCGATTCTATACTACCTCTTATGACATCATCGGCGAGTATAGATAATTTCTTACTGAATTTGACTCGATTTTGTAATAACTGAAATTGCTTCACGTACCCTCTCATCCCCGGAATTTTGATTTTATTTCTTTTTCCTATTCTGGGTGTTTCACTTTTTTGTCAGGCAGTCTAACTGGTAAGTGCAGTTGCTATCTGCCTGTAAACCGAGTTATTTTCGTTCTGTGCGACTAATGTTATTTTGTTTGTGACTGAGTTTAACATTTACTGGGAAACTTGAGATCGTCTGAGAGTTCACGTATATGTTAACCAAAAACACTTATATTCTGTAATCAGAACGGCCGATATGTCAGGTTCTTGGCTAGAATCTAGGCCATTGTCCCTCCTCGGTCCATAAAGGTAGCTGTTTGACCAAGGAAGACAAACTGATAAGTTCTTTAGGAAAATAGAGTTCCTATTGACGGTGGGAAATGAGAGATGCAGAAGTTCACTATTGAGAAGCTCTAATCATATTCTGATGTTCGCATAACATAATGGTAAGGTGTTCTAGGATCTGCAAGAAGCCATGTTGTCGTGACAACATTAGTGTATTGAAGTTCGGAAAAACAGAAATTATTGGAAATATGTAGCAATGAGTTTTGACATTCTCCTATACCCTGAGTACGAAGGCGAAATATGAATACTGCAAATATAACTCTTAATGTGAAATATTACAGTCACTGCAATAAATAAAATTAAACATGGTATAGTCAATGTTCTTATTGTCAAATAGAAGTGTCCTTTCTCTGAAATCTCCTACTTCCATCTTTCTTTATCTCTCACGAGTGTCCAATAATTTGCTGTAAAATTTAACAGAATAAAAAAAATAATTTGGCTATCTACTTCATTCTTGAAACGTCATTCACAGAACTAATGTTACAACGAAGAGTTCAAAATTATCTTTCCCATTTTATTGAAACATATGTTACTTGTACTATTTGCAAAACCTCCGTTTATATGATCTGATCAATACTCGTGAGAAGATGAAAGTGTCTTTTAAAAATAGTTCCTGATATCGATGCACGATTTTATCAGTACAAACATGAGAGGACTGGAAATATGGAATTATCGTCAACTACCAGCTGCCGAATTATTACTTATAGTTTTATGGAAATCTCAAGGGGAACCACTGGAAGACACTCAGCTAATAGACTTAAAAAAAGCAGTGTTCATTACAGTAGGAAGCTCGCTAAACAGCTGAGTCATAAACTTCGGTTTAAACGCAGAAAACTACCTTGGAAGAAAGTGGTGATCTGTTTTTCGGAAGGTCACAATACATATAATAGTCTGTTTTGAAGACAGTTACTCACAGAATAGCGCAAAACATTTTTTAATAAGGATGCTGACAGGTGGATTCATTTATTTTTTAATACTAATTAAGTTCTAATTTCAATTACTCAATTAAAAATTATATTTAATTTTTTCCTGTCAATAATGTAGAATAATATTTGTTTTACGGAGCTTATTTTATGGTATGCCTGGTATTTCAAAGTCTCTGACTTATTGTTGTCGTGTTTTAGGGCACGTACCAGATTGATAAGGTGCAGCTGACGTACAAGCTAGAGAAGTTCCCGTACCTGCCGTTCGGAAGGTATATGGTGGACTCCATCTGGAATCACTCGGGACACGTGGTGGGCTGTTGGAGGTGGATCGCTGACGTCACAGAGGTGCCAGAGTAACGACACCTTGTATCACATACAGATCTGTAATAACGTGGCATGTTGAAATAAAACGGATACTCAACTAAGCACTAAAGATAACATGCTCTGTCTCCTACATCAGACCTGAGGTCTCTGCAATTATTTCCATTCCACAAATATAGTTTTCAGATTCAGTGCAAATTCAATATACTTTAATCTTTATTTAACAGCATTTCAAAACATTTTTTAAGGAATTTAATAATCTCAAGAAATATTATGATTGTTACGCTGCATATAAATTCAATTAAACGTTAAAAAATTAGAGTACACCACATACAACAAAACAGATCTTACGTTAGGTTTTGGGTAAACTCTAGATCGCGATACTACTGCAACCACTTGCTCCGGATGGATCGTGTAGTATGACGTCACTACGTTGCTGAATGAGACGTAGCAGCATTCCTCTGGATAACTTATTTAAATCGATGAGCCCTCTAGGAATGAAAGGAAATCTTCGCCCACCGTTTTGAGAATTTCCTGTTAATTTTGCATCTCGAATCGTTTAGAGTCTTGAAACATCTGTTGACTAGCTAGAAACGATGGTTAATGTTACTCCCAGCTCTTGGAAAATAATGCAATCTGGATATCGCGATATTAAATTACGCGGATGGGTTTAATTCTAGAAAATAATACCAAGAACGTTGAAAATTGATATTCATTCTATGGAGAAACTGGAAGTTTTTATCACATATAATGTGTAAATTAATTAACATAAAGTCTAGTATTAAATTTTAAAATCTTAATGACATAAGGTAACCCAATATAGAATTACGCGGATGGACAATATTCTAGATACTGATACTATGCGGTAAATCTTCAAACCTGCGACTGAAATTTCCGACTGTTATTTAGCTTCATACAGTCAATAAGATTTTTAGTTAAGAAAACGTGGATATTTATTTTCTTCCCGCGTGAAAACGCCTGTTTTCCGTGCAGTCAGTCCCGTAAGTGACATTTGTTGCTTCGCGGAGGCAGAATACGTCACATACGTAAACACAATGATGTCATAAGTACCAGATGATATTTGTATTTACAACGCTGTAGTCGGCGAGGCGGTAAGTGGTTGTAGCGGAATCGCGATCTAGAGTTTACCCAAGATACTATTTACATAAGGGTTTCCCTCCAAACGTCAAATTCAAGAAGAACACAGTATTTTTTAAATTGATTGATCAATTTATGAAACTTCTGTTTATTACAGTTTTTAGTCACTTGATTATTTGACACACCTAATGAATGGTATCGAGACTTCGTATACTTTGTTTACACGGACGCCACGACTGAACGTCAAGCGTGTTTGCCTTCAATTCAATCTCTTAGAATTTTTAAATAGCCTGTATATGATAGGATCTGATAACATTACATACACACATTGTCAAAGGATGCGAAATCACACACCTTTATTCTAACAGTTTAACTATTACTAACGCACCGACCACCAACCGAAAATTAATGATAATATTCCGAAGTTTGCAAGTCCTTCCGAGTGAAAAGTTCAAGTTTAAGCAAGTCTGTGCAGCAATCAGTATAGTCACCAGCCACAACAATCACACGGCCACCCAACACATACTAGTGCTTACACTCCCAGAACGTATTTGAAAGTTTTACATTCTATGGCTAGTATGGCGGTGCGAATATGACATCCAGCATTCATTTTACTGCCGCGGTAGCCCGAATTGAATATCCATGTGGTCCCGGTATGTCTTCATAATACACTTGTACACAAAACCCACTTTACCGCAATTACTTCGCGACTGACGTTCCACGAGACTAGCACAACTATGTTCAAACCGATTAATCAGTCTTTCATTCTGGATATCATCGATACGTGTACTTAGATACATTTTAATAAAACATACACTCATTACTAACTAAAGGATCGCTGTTCTACTGTATGTTGACAAATTTTTTTCGAATAACTGCTGTATAACGTACTTTCAATACGATTTGTTTGCAGTAAAATTAAAAGAATTATTCTATTTTACTGAAAGTCATATTTTAGTTATAGGCAAAATCATAGGAAGTGTGAAGGCATTAAAATAATAAAACTACTCAAGAAATATAAATGTGTTGCGTTGACGGACCATCGCCATGTGCTATTCTGTCTGAATAATTACTGCCTTAATAACTGATTGAACGACTGTGTGGATTTGATAGGAAACACGGCATTTTACACAGGTAAATCAAAGTGAGGCTTCATTGTCTAGGACGAACATTTCCACCTAATTAAGTATAGTTATCAAACGACGACCAAGAAGTATCCTTCCGTTTTATCTCATATACTGTGTTTTCTAGCCACTTAGATGTTTATAACAAGTCCTACATTTCCACAGCTGTATAGTACTGAAACCACGAATGTTTTAGGTTAACGAGATTCAGCTAAGAACACCTCTTGGCTCAGAATTTCTTGAAGCTGGTGTTGCTATGTGTCTGTTCAACAACGAGCAGTCTCGAAGTTCTTGATGCCGACCTTATAGGCTAAATCTAGTGAACTGCAAACTTATTAGCTCACGTAGGTATCAGCTGTCTTGTCCAAAAAAAAAAAAAATACGTTTGCAGATACAACCAAATTGTAGTTGGTCGCGGTGGTTCTCCAGTCACTGTTAGAGGTCTTTTGGTGTGATCTGTGAGTTCCAGGTCTTAACATCCAGGTCTTAATCACGGTAAGTAAGGTTTCATTCAAGTTGAAATAAAAGATGAACTCAAATATTAAGTCGAAAGTATATCCTATCTCACCAAGCCTGGTGGGCCAGTGGTTAACGCTATGGCCTCGCATTTGGAAGGACGGCGGTTCTAATCCACGTCCGGGCATCCAACTTTTGGTTTACCATGGTTTCCCCAAACCACTTACGGCGAATGTGGGATGTTTCCTTCAAAAGGCATGGCCGAAATCCTTCCCGTTCCTTGTCCCCAGTCCTTTCCCGTCTCTAATGACCTCGACGTGACGATCCGTAAAGCAATATGTAAAAATAAATATATCCTATCAGATAATTTAAATCTATATTAACAAGCAAACATAACTTGGAATAAAACTCATGTCGGTGAACTCAGAAAGTATAAACTGTGCTAGAAACAAGGGATTCCTCCCCAGTGTTATGTATTTTACCCTCACGAAATAAATATGTCGAAATAACTGGCAACTTAGATTAACAATCAAATTTTTCGGGGAATGCATTTTAATTTATTCACCTATAAATCAGAAATTTTAGATTTATGTACTTTAAAATATATTTGAAGATATTTTAGAAAATATGTTAATGTTACTTATTAACTAGAACTTTTTTTTTCAAGAACTCTTCTGATTATTAACCTTTAACTCCAAGCTAGCTATATTTCAATAAAAAAATCGTAGTTTTATTTTTAATTTTGAGCTACGAAGATAATCACTGAACACAATAACATTCTACAGTAAATGTGATTTTGCATTTTGAATCGTCTGTTCGACCAACCATTAGGTACCGATGATAACTCTAATAAAATGTGGGCCAATGATATTCTGTGGTTAAGATTAGATTTATTATAAATAATAATTCTTTATGTTTCACCTCTCGTTAAAATTTATAAGCATTGGGAAATCGGTAAGGAATACGATTTTATATCCAAATAAATTTGACAGTTAAATTGAATTTATTAAACAGAAAGCAATCTAGCAACTCAATGAATATGATACATATGTAGACGACATAACTAGATCCTTTAATAAATGTACTACATACAGCAGCATCTGACAGTAATTGAGAGTTAAAAGGAAAACACTGGTTTTACAGGCGTGACATCATTTCCTTCATACTAACGACCTGAAGATCCATATTATACTGCTAACCGGGACTAAGAAATTGACACTACACGCCTTGATATTTATTCCGATTCGAACACTGACCTCTACAGTTGGCCAGTGGGAATCAGGAGAGAGGAGGGAGGAATTAAGTTCCTAACCGAAGTGTAACCGGGGCTGTTAGGCTTGCAGTATCTAATCTATTGGAAAAAGACTTGTGTCATCGAAACGAGCAACTTTGTTCTGTACGATAAATGAATTTTTTGTTTGTGACATGTGTAGTTTATGAGGGGAGGTTGAGGACCGTCTCAGCTTTCGCCTAATGACTGTGGGAAGCTGCAATCAGGATGGCCGGTTAGTGGGCCCTGGTCCCATGCCAGGTCCCGTTGTATCTACCCGAACTACTGTGCGGCGCCTAACCCACACAGGCTGGTTACTCCTTAAATAATTAGACATTAGACCAGATAAATACAATAACGCGGGATATCCAGTTCCCACCAAGCGTGGTGGTGTAACGGCTAGTGGTTTGGCCTCGCATTCGGGAGGACGGCGGTTCGAATCCCCGTCCGGGTATCCAGATTTGGGTTTTCCATGGTTTCCCAAATCACTCCAGGCAAATGCCGGGATGCTTCCTTCAAAAGGCCATGGCCGAATTCCTTCCCATTCCTTGGCCCCCCCCCCCATCCTTTCCCGTCTCTAAATACCTCGCTGTTAGAGAGACGTAAAGCAGATAAAAAAAACTCCAGTTCCACATTTACTGGTTTGGCGAGTAAAACTGTTAGTAGTGGTTAGCTTAAGGGCAAAAGACACTTAACTATCACGTGTAGGACTGCAGTGGCATCTTCCTTAGTTGTCCGCGTGCAACTATGCAGAACTTAATAGTGTTTTTTTCGTCTACGAGATTTTTTGATATTTCGTTTCCAGTAAACTTACGAAAGCTGGTCTGAAGCGGCGTTCATCCTTGGCGTTATGGTACATTACGGACCCATGTGTTGATCCATGGCGTCTAAACAACGCTACTGTCAGTAATTTTTGCTGCCTCATGTTATTTCTATTTTCAAGTCATTTCACCAAATAACACTTTTTTATTCATTTTAATAATGATTCTCAAATTAATTTTTTCAAGAATTTTTTATATTTATTTTGTTAGGGACTTAAATAAATTCAATTTTTTTTATTTGCATTAAAGTTCATCTCAAATTACAAACATATCTTATCAAATTACAAACATATCTTATCATTGATATCCGTGCCAAGAGATGGAAAGAAAAAGTGTTAGCGAATGTTTAAATAAACACTTGTTGCGCACATTTCTTTGTTTTGTGAATAGTATTTATTGCTGCTATAACAGTAAAATTTTAAGTCAGCATTGCAAAAGTTGGAACACAGCTCTCCGTTTCCATTAGACTACGGAACGACGTATTAAATTTTCTAATACATCAATTCGCAGCGGCATTATTGATGAATTGTTGGCATATGCACTAGTAGTTGATTGGTAAATACATTCTATATTCTGTTATAAGGAAATACGTTTCATTTAAAGTTTAATTGTTTGGTATTAAAACTTAATTAAGTTAATAAACACAGAATTTTCCTGTATGTGCCACGGATTTGATACCAACTACCAGAATTTATCCACAGCTTACAGCATAAGCTTAGGTATCGCATTTTAAATTTGAAGAGTATGTGCGTATTATTCACTTGGAAACAGAAATGGAATTAATTGAAGAAATTGTTTAGAAACAGCGTAGTACAACAGTAATGTTTGCCTCTTGTAATTCATAGCTGTAAAATACATCCGGGTCACATACATAAAAATAAAAAATATATTTTCTTTCATTAAAATAAAAAGGAGCATAAGTATTAGTAACAAACATATTTACCAACAGACTTACAAATTGATCGCTGTTTGATGGATTTTGTAACATGTTGAAAACCAGGTAATTATCATTTACGCAATCGTTGTGAATAAGCTTAGCACATCAAGAAGCAACTGTGAAGAACCTAGTAGTGTTCCCCCGTCTATAGGATTTCTTGAAATGTTGTTACCAGAAAAATTTCGAAATAAGATGCTCGAATTAGATAATAATTTTAAAAGTTCAAATAGCATGATCTGACAGCTTCAACAACAAAAATATGAATTCGCTCATTATTTCGGGAGAAAACCAGTATAGAAAATGCTATCAAATACACACTTGTCGAAAACAGAGGCAGCATTATAAGGAGTACTGTTTATTCGTTATAATGCGGTATATCGAGAAATTAAAACACTACCGTTTAAACTGCAGCTGGACAAGGGATACATAATCCAAAAATTGGGCTGTTCAGCATGATGTAACAACTCCAAGTTATGAAAGAATATACCAGCAGTTTCTAAACGAGGTAAACACGACTGATTTGAGCGGAGATTCATAGTCACATAATAGTCGAGCAGTCGCGTCTTTCATGGAAATGGAATTGTACGCTCCGACGGTCTTGAATCGGTTCCTAGACCAAATTTATGGCTAAGCGCATTCGAAATCGGTCTCAGTTGATTCATTAGGCTGCGATTAGATCCCATTTGCTTGCTTGTCAACCAGTGTGTGATTTTGGGATGGTGATAAATCCGCATTATTTGGCTCACTCAACTTAGATTTTTATGTATTGTTAAATCAGAAAGACAGACGCTAAGAACGTTTTAGCCACGTTGATCGGTGGGACTGTTAGATTATATAAATTAAAACAGACAGTCAGTAAATACGATTCGATTGGATTTCATCATCTTTTCGTATTTTACGGATAAAGGAACACTTTCATAAAATTTGAACTGTCAACATTGTTCAATTTCTGTGAACTGTTTACCTACTTATTAAGGTACGGTAGGCTAATAATACCTGGCACGTTCAGATGAAGTTTCGTGTGTGTTGATACACATACATCAGTTTGAACATTTTATATAATTCATGTTTTGAGTGTCTCACTTCAAAAAACAATCTTTCCTTCTACTAATTTAGATTGCATACTCTGTTTAAATCAGTCATACTCAATACCTGTTTGTTTTGAATAACTTTGATTGCTTCGCATTTGCGAGGACTCAGGTTCGAATACCCGTCCGACTATTCAGGTTGTGGATTTCCATGGTTACCTCAAATCAGCTCAGGCAAATGATGGGGTGTTTCTGCGTAAGGGCAAAGAAAAGAACAATTTGATCATCTAGCGTTCGTACACTCATTTACAGTTGTACTTAATCTGAAACAACAAATATAACAGGAAATTAAAAAAAAAAATTTGTACGATAGGACAAACAAACATTTGAAATTCACAAAACAGAAGGGAAACTTTGAGAGATTTAATTAAAAATGTGAGATGTTAGTTTCATTGCTAGATTATGTTATTCGAAATCACTCCAGGCAAATGCCGGGATGCTTCCTCCAAATAGGCCATGGCCGAATTCCTTCCCGTTCCTTGTCCCCAGTCTCATCCCACCTCTAATAACCGTAGCCGACGACGAGGCGTAAAGCCACAAGTAAAACAAAAAAAAAGAAGCAGTATGAAGCTTATCATTAATTTCATCACAGGTTAACTACCAGATGGTTGAATTTTAAATGTACCACTCTATGAAAGTATTTCTTCTCTCACACAGATAGATTACTTACACACTCTATAGATAAAATTTCAACATACTCGTAAACATTTATTCCTATAACTGTTAACATCGCCAAATATTATTCATAACTAAGTTATTCACAACATACGTGGAGAAATTTGGCGTTCTTTTTTAACATTCGAAGTAAAAAAATAGCCTGCGAGAGAGTAATTTACTGAAGCAGTAATCTCCTGGGAGATGGATTTTTTTTTTTTTTTTCGGACTGACTCGACGATCTGGTCACATGGTTTCGATTTGCTGGTCAATTTGCGAGATGTTTGTTCATGTTATTAGCTTTCTCCACCCAAATTCATAAACAGATAATTGTTTGAAGTTTTAGATTATTGTATTCCATAGCATCATTACCTTTCCCTCGTTTTTTCTTTGATTTGCTATGTTCCTTGTAAATCAAAAACAACAATAAACTATTTGGAATCTGTGACAAATCAAACTGTAAGCTATACTGTCATATTTCTGGAATATGGAACATATCGCTACACTGTTTTACCTGTGTAAACAATGAATTTATTTAAATTATTTATATGCCCTTGAAATAAAGTTCTTCGAAATACGATCATAACTAGGTTTTTACGCAATTGTAGTTTTATAATCGCGCCTGTCACACACTCATGCAACCTTACAGATATCCGACTATGTTCACGTGTCTTAAGATTAGTAATGACTATTTATTTGACACATTTTCTAGAAATTCGAACAACTTTCTATTTTTTAAAAAAATTTTAATACGTATTTAATTCATTATGAAAAAGCTTGCCCATTGACAAATGAGTTTTATTGACACAGATTGCTGGTCAAACATTTACTTAATATTTTTCGCGAGCACTTTAAGTATTTTTGACACTACAAGGAGAGCAGACACATGCGTGTGTAAGGAATGATAGATCACCCTAGCAGAGAGAGTCTATCTGTTAACAATCCTTTTTTTTTTTTTTTTTTTTTGCTTATGGCTCTACCCCTCCCTCCTCCCCCCTTCGACGTCGGCGTCATTAAGACGCGGGAAAGGACTGGGGATATGGGACGGGGAGGAATTCGGCCATGTCCTTTTGAAGGAAGCATCCCGGCATTCACCTGGAGTGATTTAGGGAAACCATGGAAAACCCAAGTCTGAATGCCTGGACGGGGATTCGAACCGGCGTCCTGCTGATTGCGAGGCCAGAGCGTTACCTCTCACCCACCACGCTCGGTGTGTTAAAAATCTAATTATGTTGCCCTAAGCACACGTACAGTGGACATTTGAATATCCCGACGGCAGGGTTTTGTTAACGAGCCTGGCTGTGAAGACTGAACTGATCAGCAACTGTACGGCACACAAAAGATTTAAATACACATTATGCATCCATGTCACCCTCGTCTATGGATCCTGCACGAAAAACAAATATCATAGCTCTGTGGCTTCGTGTGAAGCGATGCTGGAAAGCTATGAATCATTAAATGGCAGTGGTTCCTCAACCAATCAGGGCAAAACTGAATTTTCTTCTGCTATGAAAACTATGGCAGAGTGCCAAATGATTTATCAGGCTTCCACATTTGTTTTCGTGCAAAGAGTAGGACAGTAGTTGTTCGTTTTCTTAAAATTTCTGCTGCCTCCTCCATTCGTTGAAGTCACCGCTGGTATTCTCTCCACTACAGCCTCGTGACTTCATATTTTATAACGTGCCCGCCGTTGATAGAATGACGAACTACGGCGGATTTGTAACTGTTGTTTCTTTTATATTGACGGATATGATCTTTAAACCTATCCGCCACAGTATGACCTGTCTCCAATGTAAACACCTTCACAACTGCGAACATTTTATAAGGCTCACTGCAAGCTTGACCGATCATTTATGAGCATGGAAGACCGTTTACACCAACATCTGCTTACGGGTTATGAAATCCTTCGCAGTTACTAAGAAAGATATAAAAAGTAGCATAATTTTAATTAATCAAGACTCGGCCAAGGGTAGCAAGCGGGAAGTAGTTAAATAAAAAGTTGTTAGTGTTGTGGCTTCCGAGGAGAACATAATAAAGATCTTTCAAGATAGAATAGTTTGTTTAACTACACGATAGTAAGGTACCAATATAACTTATGCCAATTTTGGTGTTCCGTGCTCAAATTAAATCATTCTTTGATTCTGTTCCTCTGCTGTCTGTCCAACTATCCCTCTGTCGCAGGCCACGCTCTCATTAACGAAATGAACTACGGACTTAAAATTTTCAAATGCTATTTGTTTATTTGATACGAAAATTAATATCGTATTTAAAATTGTGCAAGACAATATTCCAGAGATGTTTCATAAGAGTTGAAATTTTACGCCAGTAACGATCACATCACGTACTTAAACGATAAATTAAAAAAAAAAAAAAAAACAGATATATCTAATATAGTTCCTAAGTAACTAGTAAAACAAGAAATAATTATTTTTTAATTTTGACGTTTCTCTGCCATATATTATTACTATTTTATTGCGGGTTCTCTTAACTCAGAGTACATTGTAACCTGATGCATCTATAATAAATTTGAATGGTATGGTGACTGCAGCAGCGCTAGTGGTAACGTGGCGTGGATTTGCTTAAATGTGGGACGGAGTGTGCTGCCTTATCTGAGAATGTTTGAGGTATTTAGTTCTGTGCAAAATGACTGCTTTTGATCTAGCATATATGAAACTGTAATTGCGAATAACTTGACTTGCGCTTGTGTAGTATTTAAAGTAGGTATAAGCAGTGAGCATAAAAATCTTAAAACATTGAAATGTTTCTGCATCTTCAGAAGTATTTATTGAAGGTATGAAACGTGTTCTAATGATGAAATTTTTCCTACTCTTAAGTTTTTCGACGCTATTAAGTAGCACTGCTGTCTGTCTTTGCGTAGTATAATTAGAACTTCAGCCTACACTTATTCAAATAGTATTCTCACTTGAAACAAGTAACATACGAGAATGCATTATTGTTTAACGGTGGAGTTACCTTTCCTCAGCGCTTTCGTGAACCCCGCCAAAGATAGCAGTCGTTCCTATCGGTGCGCCTGAAAGATGGGCAACTATTGCTCCTCAGTGCAAGCCTAGCTCAGCAATAGCAGGCGCAGCCATAATTAGCTACATTCGTTCGAAGCGAGGTATCACTGTATTACCCATCCAACAAGTTTTACGATCGAATTCAACAATTTTTGTCTACCTTCCAAGCTTGAAATGTGTAACGAAAGTATAGCTGCACATGTTTGTTTTCATTTTTCCATGCTACTGCTAAGGTGAAAATGTGTGTGAAAACAATATAACTAAGCAACTAAAGCTGTACAGCCAGTCAACAGTGAAGAGAGGCGGTTCCAACAAGCATCTGATAGAGATTTTAGTTTCAGTTTCATTATCCTGTTGCACTTATGGCAACAAAATCCCTTGGAGCATTTAAATCATGTCTTACTCCAGAAACTAGCCTGTTTTAAAAGAGTGCCACTCGTTCCACTGTGATACATCTGAAATTACAATTTGGCACAGCTTGCGTGGCAAGAAAACAAGCGAAGATTTCATTGAAGCAATAACTTCCGTTAACACGTTGTGTTTAATTATTTTTAAGTTGTTCGGTAAAGTATATTTTTGAATGGGACAAGTCAACAGTTTTTATTTTTCTGAACTAACAGTTTTTAACATTTTGTCCATGATGGATTGGTGGAAATCAGTGACTGTGGGTTGATATTAAAAGCAGCAACCAGTCTCAATTTGTTCTTATTATGTTTATTTAATTATGTAAATACATTAGAAATGCAAACCATCTGATGATGAACATTTTGCTCGAAACTGGTAATGGTTAATTACAGTTCAACAGTTTTTAAGTTCTTCAAATGAGGTTGCTATTGCAAGTTTAATTGTGACATCCACCCCTGAGAATGTGATGCTCAACATTATGAGGGTGTATACTAGGTGTGACATCACTGCAGAAACAGATTTTTTCGCAACCACCCATTACTGAAAAGAAAATGTGAAAGCGATTGTTTAGGTAAAAAATTAGGCTCTTTCGAACAACCGTCATGCTGATTTTATGCATATGGTAATCGCTCCTGTTGGAAATTTACTAGCGAGTTGGATATGATGCTACAGATTCGGAATCTCTTAGCACCATTAATAATAAATGTGTAAATTTGGTTTATTCTCAGACCAACATTACATTCTGTTGTACAAAGAACATTCTACAGGTTCACGGATTTGAGAACCCTGAGTCTGTTCCGGTTTCCTTTGCCCAACCTTTGAGGCTGTGGTTATTCGATGGGCTGGCTGGTTTCCTGTTTACGTAAAATATCTGCAGAATTCAGATGCTTCCAAGAATCATGGCGAACTGGAATAACAATTATGGACTATACAGGAATGTTCTGCTTCAAATAAAATATTGAATCATTAACACGGTAGATGAGAATATAAGTTCGTGTTTTTTGCTCTACTATATGCTTCTGAAATTTAAGTAGTCTAACTCAGGGAAAATTTCCAATATTTGTGATGGCGATGCACCTCAATCTTAAACTGATGATACGTCATGGACTAAAATTTGTCGGGACTTTTGACTCCCGCAGAACTCAAAGGATTTCCAAGATAAGTTTTTTTTTTAATTTTCTGCTGAACGTTACGCTACCCCTTCCCCCTACACACCTCACCACACGAAATTACGTGGAGTAATAAGAATATTCATGAGTTTCTTGCAAACTGTATTACCGGAGGAAGGACAGCGTCGGAAAGAAATTTTTTGAGCGAATCCGGTGACGAAGAAGAGAGATCATTGTAGTCTGACACAACATAATACGCGATAAGGACAGTCAAATTCAGAATTCAGCAGATAGGGTACACTCCGGAACCCGATACTGCTTGTACTGAACGCTATATTATTCGCTCACATGGTAAAGCGCGGACCTTAACAAGGGTACACAAGGGTTCAAGGAGCCTGACCAACAACGGGTTAATTCCACGAAAAGGGACTCAGCTGATTTCTAAGCTGACCTACCAAGCAAAAGCCTGGCGAGTATCGTAATAATAAACGTTGGAACTCTCCACAAAACCAGCCAGTAAATCACGCTGAAGAAATTAAAGTTTTTATCATCAAAAAAGCTCTTGTGATGAATTGTCAATTCATATTGTTTTTGTGTCCTTAAAGCTTATAACCTTGAAAATAAATGTTTTTTTTGACAATGATTAATAATGTTGAACATTAAGTCAGGTTTCATAAAAAATGAAAAATGTGTTAATAGGCCTTTTGCTTCTAATAATCTTGTTTTTTAATAATCCTAAATTTTAATTAATTAGTAATAATGGGAGTTAATAAATTTTTCACATAGAGCTAAACTACAGGGATTGCAAATTATAACGTGTAGAAAAACGGTTAATTGAGATGTCGTGAACAGTAAAGTCAATCTCCTAATATTAACAAACAAGAGTATAACAAATTGTACGATACCTTAACACCATCAGATTAATTAATGATATTTAATGATAAGCGAAGTTATGTAGAAACAAAACAAGAATTAATAAAGCCGAATAAATGTTCTAAAGATTTTATTTCCACGATACAGTCATCTGAACGACCATTCTAGTGGCATAGTAGCTAAGGAAAATTTGAGTGTCTTTTCCGAAGCACGCACCACTTTTATGGACGTCTTAACTGGCCTGCAAGGGTGAAAAAGTTCCGCTTTTTTATTTGTAGTATGTCCTGTTTCCTTCGCCTTAGCCACATTCTGCTTTTCTTTTTTTAATTATCAAATCAATTATTTGAGTAATTTCACTGGTAAACTCGTAAAAATAGCTACAGCGTGGAATTTCCGTCATTTTGACGTGGTTCTTGTGCCACATTACAAAGAAAAATCACAAGATTTATTTGTGTAAGTAACCTGCACATTGGAGACATACCTTAGGGCATCAGCCATCCAGCATGCTAATGACAACGCCAAGTGTTAGAGTGTTCCAACAGGAGCATCTCCATATCTAAACGGGGCAAACACGTCTGGCTTGGAGGATTTCCGCAGACACTGAGGTATTTGCTGAGCGAGCAATCCTCGATGGAGACGGAATTCTAGACTCCGGCAGTTTGGAGTTGGCCCCGCAGACCAAGTTTCCAGTGAAGCGGACTCGAGACGCGTTTCTATTGATTTATTACTTTAATTAGGTTGCGAATAGATCCCTCCTGCTCGCTTGTCACCGAGAGCGAAGAGTGAGAGGTGGGGGAAGGGCTCATTCCACTCATCTGGTCTATCGATAAGTCAGAGAAAAGCAGATCGCTCGCTAGCTATGTCTACTTTGAGTTGTCAGAACAGGCGTTTTATGCCAATTTTTGCAATTAATACCATCTACGATAGCGATAATACGAGACAGTACATTGAACAGTTTAGAAATCTCAACTTACGATCAATCTTCAACTCAGTGGTTTTTCGATTTATATTATCTTGTAAGTCGAAAATTGTGGCTACAACAATGTTCTTGCCAATGCTAAAAAAACTGTGAAGTTTTGACGTAACTCTGTTTGCGAAGTGCTTTATTACAGATCACTGCAACTAACCAAATTATTGTATTTGTACATGAATTTTATTTTTTTTTTTTAAAAAGACAGTAGGCCCCCTCTGACCTCTACCTGTTTAGTAGGTTTTTTCAAGGATAGCTTACTCATTCATTGCAAGCATTTTAGGGTTAATATATGAAAAACCTAACTCTGAAAATAAAATTGATCAAGAATTTTCCACTTACTCCTGAAATACTCTACTGTATTCCGACTTGACCTAACACGGAAAAAATTATTAAGAAGGATTAAACGATCAATATATACATATATATTTATAACTATCTGTAATAGAGTAGTTACTATACAATATATATTAGGATTAGTTTTAGATACAGAAATATGTCCAGCGAAGTCTCGTCTTTCGGAAAATTTATTTTTAGAAGTTAATTAGAGATTTACATTTCAAAATTCAAACGCGATATCTATCTCTTTATATGAGGGAAATATTTTGATAGTAGCGTTTCTGTACAGAAAATTAGGATTACTTCTAAAAATGTAAATCTTCTCGGCAAGAGATGGTTGGTTCATTTTCTATTACGGCATATAGACTGAGCGTGGGGGGTGAACGATAACACTCTAGCCTCGCATCCGGCTGGAAGCGGATTCGAATCCCAGTCCGGCCTTAGAGATTTGTGTTTTCCATGGTTTTCCCAAATTACTCCATGCGAATGCCGGAATGGTTCTTTAAAATACCATGGCTGAATTGCTTCCCATTATGTGCCTCCATTCCTTTCCCGCCTCTAATGACCTCGACGTCGACGAGGCGTAAAGTTAAAAGTCAAAAGAAAACGGTGTACAGAGCCAAAGTTTTTAGTTTGCTTGCGTGGACATTAAAACAACTGTTTTAATGCGGGTTTTATCTGGAACAGACAGATAAGTTTTGCGTGACGAAGGCGGAAATAATTAAAAATTTCATGTTTTGTATTCAACCAAAAAATTTTAACTTATTGTTTTTCTATTGATCTTAAACATGAGTGTAGTGAGGTACATCTAACTTTACGTCTAGTTACTATTAAAAAGCATTAACGGTTTAATGATTTAATGATTTATTTTGTTTCATATGGCGTTACATAGATCGGATTGTGCAAGGTATGTTTCTTTTCCTGGTTATTTACGCTTATTTACTTATTTTATTTTTTGTAACTTAATGATAAATTCTTTACAATAGTTGAAGTTGCATGATAAGATGAACAGGCAAATGTTGTTTCATCACAAGTTCTTCCTTTTTCTCTGAGTTATCAGCTGATGAGCTGAGTCTGGCTACAGTAATAGCGGGAAATCCCAAAGCACCATTGCTAACTAAATTGTTTTTATTGTGTGTTAATAGCTGTCTGAACATTTGCATTTTACTTTCATGCACTCAAAGCAGATTCTTTGAAGCTGAGGTATAGATGGTGTCTGAAGAAGCATTGTTTTTACACTGTGGAATAAAGTTCAGAATAGCTTGTGCGAAGGAAATCCTAATGGACTGCGTAAATGGTGTTTCTCAAATTGTATCGCCGCTTTTACCGCCTCTTACGTAGCTCCCCCTTCCGTCGTACGACTCGAAAAGCGTCGCTTTAAATGGGTTGGATCAAAGGAACGCTCGCTTCCTTCAACAGCAGTAAACTTCATCCCCAGAAGTGGTGTAACAGTAGACTATATCCTGTATACGCGACAGTACAGAGTAATAGCATTAATCGTCCGAAATGATCTAACAGTTCCACTTGGCTTAGTGTTTCCTGAAACATTTATGCTGAAACACAAGTAGTTGCATTAGTTTTAGGTCCGAATCTCCCAATTTTTTGCACCCAATGTGAGCCAATAATACATAGTCAAAATATACTCGTAATAATTGGTTCAGAGTCTCGTAACAACAACTGTTACACTTGACCCATAATCATTCTAGAAATTAATGCTTAATCAAAAGACTTTTATGGTATTACTCATTATATGCTTATTCTGTGATTAAATTGTGCTGGAAAAATACTGTCATTGTCTCGTAAATTTATTTATGTGTAACCTGTTTTTGTGCCTATCTGACAGATACAGTATACGATAGGTTGAATATCACGTAGTTCATTTCTAGATAAGGCAATGAAATTGTTATATCTGGGTATCATAGAAACAAACCCTTTCTACCCAGGACTTCTGTTCTGAGATTAATGGAATGACCCATGTTAATATTATTTTGTACCTTTTCCGTTAGCTGCTTTACTAATCAAGGTGTCTTGTGATTTAAACTGTCTTGTGCAGCTAAAATAAAAAATTCGCTTCTGACACAAGCTTTTCTAATTATTAGATCATCATTGCTGCCCTAATATAAGTTACTTACTTATTTTGATATTACTATAGTAGGTTTCTGATAGTAATAATAATATGTTAATAAATGTTACTCATAATTATTTTCCTCTACTTACAATTTTTATTTCCTTATTATTTTCAGTCAGAAAATGTTCCATCTCAGACTTTTGTTTACTTACTTTATGTGTTTCACAAACTCACTGTCTTCTTTCGTAATATGAAATATGTTTCATTATTTGTAAGCACTCTGTCATTTCCCACCTCCTATGTTTGTATAAGCATGTATTAAGAAATGCTTGCTATCTTAAGAAAGTGCATTTTAACCTGTTTAAGTTATATCTGTAATAAAAGTAGAGAATCATGAGAGACACGCACCAGTCAAAAAGGATGTGAGACAAGGTTGTAGTCCATCTATTTATATTCAACTTGTATGTAGAAGAAGCAATAAAGCAAGTGAAAGAAATATTTGAATTGTTCATGGAGAAAAAATCGGTATGCTACGATTTGCTCATGACATTGCCTTGTTAGCAGAACAGGTTGAGGATATTGAGAAGTTAATGAATATCATGAACAAAATACTGAAGGAAGATTTTGGACTAAATATAAACCAAAGCAAGACAAAAGTGATGAAATGTAACAGAAATGATAGCAATACTAGTAGATTAAATATAAAAATAGGGTCAATTGCGAAAGTAGAAGTTACTGAATTTTGTTACTTAGGAAATCAAATTACAACCATTGGCCGATGCAGGAATGATGTTAAAAGCAGAACAGCAGTAGTTAAAAGAGCCTTCATGAATATGAGAAATCTTTGGTTTCAAATATTCATTTAAGACTCAAAAAAAACTTTTTAAGAGTCTATGTGTGGAGCACCGCGCTTTATGGCTGCAAAGCGTGGACTTGAGGAATACCAGAAAGAAGGAAAATTGAACCATTTTACATGTGGTGCTATAGAAGGATGCTGAAAATTAAGCGGACGGATAAATTAAGAAACAAACGAGTTTTGTAAATGATGGGCGAGGAAAGAAGTTTGTGGAAGAGTCTTACATAAAGAAGACACGGGATGGTAGGTCATATTTTGAGACATGCAGTATTAGTTAATTTTTTAGTGGAGGGAACAGTCAAAGGTAAGAACTGCAGAAGAAGACAAAGATTAGAATATATGAATCAGATAATTGAGGAAGTGGGTTGTAAGGGGTATGTTGAGAAGAAAAGGGTAGCACAAGATAGGAACGGTTGGAGGAATGCATCAAACCAGTCGAGAGACTGATAACAGCGAAAAAACAGTTTAAATATATTGTGGTGTGTATTTAACTGTGGAATTGTTTTTAGTTCTAAATAGTGTCTGATTCGTGAGGTGCGGATATTCATTGGTTACATGTTTTTCTTACTTTAAGGTTTTTTTTATGAGGACATTTTCAGAAATATTCAACCTTCAAATGAGAATGTTTTAGCCACAGATTTACTGCACGTCACTGGATGCACACATCGGTGGTAGTAACGTAAAAATATTACAGATCATATGGTTCAAACTATGTAAATTTATTCTTAAATGCAACATCTCATTAAGTATCGTATAATCGATAGTTTTAGGAGTATGTGGAGTAAGAATAAAAATTTAATATTTAAGATTTTTTCAGTATTAACAAGTTATATAGCTTTTTAAAAAGTTTGTTTCTTCTTTTTACAATTAAAGTAGCCTCAAAGCCCGTAAAAATGACGGGTCAAACGGAGTGTTCTGCGTGTGATTTATTCCCAGTTAGTTAATTGTTATAAAAGAACGCCAATACAATTTCTCGTGCCTTACGCTGTAGTAAAACGTTTCAGTTTCATCCTGAATTGGTATAAAATTATCTTCGATACAATTCCTTGTGCCTTCCACAGTAGAAAAAATTTTCTTTGGTTGTCTTGTTCGAGGTTGCATTTCAACCTAAACATAAACTCCGCTAATATTGCCGCTCCACCACACGCGAATATAACATTCACTGTGTCGCATGTTAGTGACATCATGCATCGCGATTTAAACCTGACCCAAGATCTTCAAGATTTCATACATGTTTCTTTATCGTGATTCAGATCCATTTTACAACGTTTGAATGGCTGACATAGTTACATGCGGCCGAAGTATAGCGTCAGTGAAAGCCAAGGTAATTAAAACAAATTGTTAAAAAAAATACTTATGCCTTCTGCTGTAACGTCAAATGCCAGTTGAATTTCTGATGCAGGTTAAATTTCAGTCTAGTGAAAACATCCGCTAATATTATTGGCCGAAAATTAAAAGATTTATCTTACGTATCTACGGGTTAAGATTTTATCAAAAAAATTTACAATTCACAGATATAAATATATAAATAGTAACTATTTAATATTAATATGTTAATTTAAATGCAATACATGCCTCTCTTTCAGTGTCCTGGCAGTTCATTTATTCTTAGATGCTTAATTAAACAGAAATGTTGGCAAATAAATATCATAATCTTTAATATGCAGTAATATCTCTGGCCGCTGCTAATCCAGCTGCAAAGGCTGGATGCGTGACGTCCCAACATGGGTTAACTAAGGTTAATGTTTTATCAGCATACAGATTGTAACGTCTAGTTTTTGACGTTATTAAAATTAGAATAAAATAATGAGATGCATTCATTAATAAATTAATTTGCAAAATTAATCCCGGGTAGGCGCCAAGAATGGAAGTGTTCTCTATCCGAGAGAAGCGACATTCCAATTCTGAAATACTTTTAATCAAAGCAATTGTTATTTTAAAATACCATTAAAAAACACAAATCTTCATCTATTCAAATGATATACTGATTGATTGGAAAGGAAGTTATTGAAAACAGGGTTTACAACACATCTATTTTCTTTGAATATAAAATTGATTGGTTTATTGAACAGAACTGAATATTAAAAGTTTCTTTTGAACAATTTAGAGCATGATTCTCATCTCAGAGCGTTGCCTAGGGTTGAATGACGCAAGAGTGTCTATACATCGTCGGCGTTCTTTACCGTAGCAGATGACGTGCAGATAAAACAGAGTCTCATAGACCCTGTTGATCAGCTGGGTGCAAGGTCACTTGGTAACGTCCACTTGGCGAGTTGGCTCCCTGCAGGTAGTGACCTGTCCGGCGATCTCCCGGGGTGCGCCCGTGCGGATTGTTTGCTGGCCAGAAACAGAATGTCGTCTCTCCCGCCTGTTCGCTCCGTTCAAAACTTGCAGGCTCCCGAGTTTTAACAGACGCGGGAAATTTCAGCGAGTCGCAGCGTTTGGCGGGTTGTCCGTGATCTCCATTGGCGCTCCTCATGCAACATAAAAAAACTTATGGTTTCTAAAAGTTCGTAACACAGTTTGATTCGCTGGTTCCCAAAAGAGGTGTACCGCAACCTGACTTTTTCTCCGAAGCATCGTTTCTCTAGTTTCAACTTTCTACTGCACCAGGAAATCCTCATTTCGGCACAGTCCCTATACTGTCCTTTGAATTTCATTGAATGCGTAAAGCTTTTAACTTTACAGCCTGCCATAAATCGTTCGGTCTTTCAGTGCAGGTATAAGTCACCTGGCTCTCGCCGATGCCAAACAAACGTGGAATTCAGACGCATAAATTTACCGTCACCAAGGGACATTACAAGATGTATAGATAATTTCACTGTCAAACCTTTACAACTTTGGGAAACATATGGTCAGCATTTTTATTGTTTCACTTTTTAAAGAGTATAAAAACAACTTCTTTAAAGTTAAAAGGAAACAAGGGTATACTGAGCTGACACTTTCATTTGATCTTCTTCTTTACTGAATTTTTATTGAGCTCTAACATAAACGCCTCATCTAAATGTTAGCTTTTTGTGAAAGAAAAAATCTAAACCTACTTGGTTTATCCATGTCCAAATTCATAAAAATCAGTAGCTGTAAAAACGGCTATAGTATGATGAATCTCAGAAAACCATCATAAGGTCAAAACTTCTTCAGAAACATGATAAACCCACCGTTTTTACCAATTTTCTTCCTATTCATAACTAAATCTGTGATACTACTCATGTCACCCGCAGTTGTATAACAAAAATCAGATACCGAAAGGTGCTGACAGATTTTGGTAGCTAACATCAAAGGTACAATCATAAAATGATCTAAGTTTTCGTGGTTACTGCAGTCATTAGTAGACATCACCGAACAGAAATTAAACAGAATCTAGCTAACATAACGGTTCAGAAATACCTGAGACTAAAATCCTTTGGAAAATAAAAGGTAAGCTTATGAATCCATCTGAAACGGAACCCTGAATTAGCAAGAAATTTCATACACAACAGATTACTTCACTGTTCCCAGCTGCTGTGAAATGGGTTTTTGAATTTTATTCGTTCCTCTAACATTGGTATAGTGACTGGCATTTCTAAATCGTCAGTTAAGCTATCTTCTAGTGTTAGAATGACAGATATAGACGTGGATACTGAGTCTCCTAAAGTCGAACAATGATGTGGAAAAACAGTGCGTAAAATGCATTGATGACTTCAGTTTTCTTACTGGATTTAGTACATTTAAGATACAGATTAGATTACATTATTTTCGCGCCAGAGTGGCATAAAACCTAGGAATTGGCTGGATACTCCCGAACAAGACGTAATCCACCTGGCTACGGAGTCAACAAGAACAGTTCTCTTCCTTCACATTATTAAGTATTGCGAGAATCGAACCTACGACCTTTCGTATACTGACACATCCATTAAACCACGCAGGGAAGATTTACTCGCAGACACCGAGTGATGCCAAGGAAAGGATTACTTATCATTGGAAGCTCAAACGTCCGATGTCTAGAGAAACCCCTACGAGACCTAGCTGAGAAGAATGGTGCAGACCCTCGTACTAACGTTCATTCTGTGTGTCTTCCAGGAGCAACCGTGCCACGAGTCATGGAGGCTATACCAAAAGCGATTAGAGAATTGAACTGCCGTCAGTTGAGGGTAGCTGCGCACGTCGGAACTAACGACTCGTGTCATGTTTCTGTTTCAGATATAGTGAAATCGATGGACAAGTTGGGCCACAAGGCGTATGAATCGGCGCGTATGAATTCGGTAAAGTTGCAGTTTTCCATCTGTAGTGTCTTGCCGCGCATCGATTGTGGGGAAGCCGTATGGTGGAAGATTTATAATTTGAATTGTAGTCTACAGGAGCTGTGTCGCAGAAACAACTGGGGCTTCGTCGATCTTCGACCGATGATAGCTGCCAGCTGGGACGCATTTGACAGGTCGGGCGTCCACTACACACCGAGAATGGCGATCAAGGTGGCTGCTAAAATATGGAACCGTCTTGATGTGAATTATTTTTTAGGAACACCGTGAGGCCCGAGGATCCCTCAGTTCAACGAAGAAGACGCGTCGTTAATCTAGATCTTGGTTCTGGAAGTGACGGCGTGAATAAATCGAAATTTACAGCTCCAAAAACTTCACCCGTTTCCTTTCGGAGTGAAAATAGTAAAAATTCGAATTTAGACTCTACAGATACAGATATTAAACCGCTAAGGATAATGGTCCTTAATTGTCGGAGTATTAGAGGGAAAGTAGCCGATTTCCACGCAGCCGTTGCGACTAACGATGTTGATATAATATTAGGAACCGAGAGCTGGTTGACGCCAGAGGTAGAATCTAGCGAAGTATTTCCTCAATTCAATATTTTTCGGAAAGACAGAACTACCTCAATGGGCGGAGGTGTGTTCGTGGCCGTTAATAAAACCATCAATTGCTCCGTAGTAAATGAAACGGAAAATTGTTGCGAGTTAATATGGGTGAAGGTAAAAATTGGCAGAAGCTTAAAGTTCATAATAGGATCATTTTACCGACCTCCGGACTCTGGATTAGATAACGCGGAATATTTTAGACAGTCACTTAATAGTATTTCTCAGAAATTTCAGGGACATACATTGATCATGGGAGGTGATTTTAATATACCCTCTGTTAACTGGGACACATTTACGTTCAGGTCAGGCGGAAGAGATAGGTTAATAACCGAAACGTTCCTGGAATCATTCGCGGAAAATTCTCTTGAACAGATGGTCGAAGAGCCAACGCGGAGCGTCAAAGATTCCTCGTCCATTTTGGATCTTTTTCTTACTAACAATCCGGATATTGTAGATAAAGTTTGTATAGAAGACGGTATAAGTGATCACAAGGCGATTGTGGTAACTTTAAAATCTAGGCTGAATTTGATGCATGATAAAGACAAACTCGTATATTGCTTCGATAAGGCAAATGATGCGTTTATGGTTGATCATTTGGCGAAAAATTTTGAAACGTACACGCTTAATACAAATGTTGAGGAACTTTGGTTTAATTTAAAAGAAATAATATGGACCGGCTTAAATCAATTTATTCCCAAGAAGTTTATTAAGGTTAGTATGAACTTCCCGTGGTTCAATAGGGAAGTGAAACGTTTGCTCAGGAAGCAAAGGCGTTTACATGCGACGGTAAAGAAATCGGGGGACTCATCTGATCGCGCTAAATTAGTCCACTTGCGAGCGGATGTGCGTAAGGCAATGCGTGATGCGTTTAAAGAATTCCAAGCCAGAAATTTATCCGAAGATTTGATTAATAATCCAAAAAAGTTCTGGTGATATGTCAAATTAATAAGAGGCTCTCGAAAGGTCATTCCGTCGTTGATTAATGAAAATGGGGAATTATCAGAAACTAGCGTCGAGAAAGCAGAAATTTTGAATAATGTATTTAAAAAGCTTTTACGTCAGAAAACTCGGAGGATATTCCGATATTTAACAATCGAACCAACAAAATTATGAATGATCTCGTTCTCGATGTCGAGGGAATAACTAAACTGCTTATGAATGTAAATCCCAACAAGGCTCCAGGACCAGACGGTATTCCTACAAGATTCTACTCTAGGTACGCAAAGGAAATTGCACCGTATTTGATGAAATTATATACCGCCTCCTTGGATCAAGGAAAAATACCAGCCGAATGGAAGACCGCCATCGTAAGTCCAGTGTTCAAAAGTGGGAATGTTAATGATCCTCAAAATTATAGGCCGATCTCGTTAACCTCAATATTTTGCAGGATTTTAGAACACATCATCTATTCAAATGTCATGCGGTTTTTGGATGAAGATGAGCTTTTAAACCCAAATCAACATGGATTCAGAAAAGGCCGATGCTGCGAAACACAACTTGCCCTCTTAATTCACGACTTGAGCCGTATTATAGATAAGCAATCCCACGTTGATTTAGTTTTATTAGACTTCAAAAAAGCTTTCGACACTGTGCCTCACACTAGGTTACTTAGGAAACTTCGCGGTTACGGTATATCTAGACAAATATGTGATTGGGTTGCAGACTTTTTGAAGGACAGAACACAGTGTGTAGTTCTCGACGGTGAGCGTTCATCACTTGCCGAAGTGAAGTCCGGGGTTCCCCAAGGAAGCGTGATAGGGCCTCTGTTGTTTCTCATATACATTAATGATTTGTGCGACATAATAAGGGGAATGAAAAGATTATTTGCCGATGATGCTATTATTTATCGTGAAATCACAACCCAGGACGACTGCGCTTTGTTACAAGACGATATTATGAAAATAATTGCGTGGTGTAAAGATTGGCAGTTGGAGTTAAACGCTAAAAAGTGCCAAGTCATGCGTGTAAGTAAAAAGGTGACATCATTTAGCTTTGAATATACAATTAATGGCACTGTCCTTAGAACGGTAGATTCCGCTAAATACCTAGGGGTAACAATTCGTAATAATTTGTCGTGGAATGAGCATATCGAGAATGTAATTGGGAAAGCAAATCGTACACTTCGATTTCTAGGTCGTAATTTAAAACAATGCACTCCGGAAGTTAAATCGATTGCGTACAAGTCACTAGTGAGGCCTCACCTGGAATATTGTTGCTCTGTATGGGGTCCCCATCAAAAGGGATTAATGGAAGCATTAGAGATGGTCCAAAGAAGAGCCGCCCGATTCGTGACAGGTATATATAGTTGGAGGGAAAGCGTAAGTGCCATGTTGAAGGAGTTAGGTTGGGAAGACCTGGAGCACCGAAGGCGTTGCTCTAGACGGAAGCTAATTGAAAAATTCTCGACTGACGTATTTCGGAACGACAGCAAACAAATATTGCTACCAGCAACATTCGTATCTCGGAATGACCGCGAAAATAAGATAAGAGAAATCAGGGCGAGAACCGATTCATTTCTCTACTCATTTTTTCCACGAGCGATTAGTGAATGGAATAGAATAGATTTACCGGGCGAGTAAACACAAAATCGGACAGGAGTAGCTTCCGATGAAGCACTCCGTCCATCCTGATCTGGGTTTTCCATGGTTTCCCTAGATCGCTCCAGGCGAATGCTGGGATGGTTCCTCACAATAGCCCATGGGCGCCACCTGCCATATCCCGTATATCCCTTCCAAACCATTACCTTCCCGCATATGTGCAATGTACCCTCCGCCAAACACTTTTAGTGAATCGCGGAGTTATTGTAATAGTAATAGTCTATTTGGCCGTCATTTTAATTGTTTGTATGTGACTGTGATGTTTGTTGATATGTTAACTGTGTTATGCTTATACGAAGATGAAAGAAGAGGGGAGAAAAACGTGGTTATGGCACTTTGTGGCCTATCCTTCCGTATTCCCTCACTCTATACCTCCTACTGAGAGGTTAAGAATTGAAACAACAATATGATACACAATCCGGTGATTAGGGGTCGTGCATCACCATACTGTCAGCCAAGCCTCAAAACTTCAACATTTCTTCCATCACCGGAGCTCAAACTAAGTATTTCCTGGGTCATCTGCCCGACAGCATTTTGGTGACGCATTGATTTGAGCTGGTTACTTTATTTATCCATATTTAAAACATTGTTTATAGCATTTAAAGCAGATAACTTCAGCAAACATTAAACTTTTAGTATTACGAAACGTGACAGAAGCTGTGATCCGACATGTGGATTTGCAAACAAGGGCCATGAGCTTAATACAGGGATTCGGCCACTTGCTGAACACCTGCTCGTACAGTCCAGCAGGCCGTGCTTTCACACGGCGGTACCCCACCAGCCGGTCGTTAGCAGCATATGGGCAGTCCGCACGCTTCACTGTGCATGCAGAGTGGGTGGGCCACGCCACACTCCACAGGTCAAAGGGACGGCCAGCGCTCAGGCTGCCCTGCTACGAGAGTCTACTCGGCTGCTGATAAAGCCGCCAGTGCTACTTCCCTTAAAATCGTAGAAACCGTTCTGATCATTAGCGTACATTTTTGACGTAAATACTTCTTGCTCAGTGCGTACTGGGTGCATGGCAGAATTATGCATGACATTAAAACTGATAAGTTTTAAACATCTAGTAGTCAAAAATTACACAGGGCGTGGCGGATGAGCGGAAACGCTCTAGCATCGCATTCGGGTGGATGTGATTTCAAACCCCTTCCGATCAGCCAGATCTGGATTTTCCATTGTTTCCCAAATCACTCCAGGCGAATGCCGGGATGGTTCCTTCAAAAGGCCATCATGGTCGAATTCCTTGACGTTCCTTTCTCACTTCTATTGAACCCGGCATTGACGAAGCGTAAATCCAGAAGTATAATACAAAAAAAAAAAATACAACAAAAAATACCAAAAAATACGCAACAGGGGACGACCGCGTAAACGCCGTTCAATTAAGAAAGGTTAAAAGTAAAAGTGTTTTGTATATTTAATAGCATTTTCAAATAGGTAAAAGTAAATTTAAAAAAAACTGTGATACTTCTATAGTGAAAATGTCAAGGTGTAAAATAAAAAAGTGAAAGCAGGGCCATCGAAACGCGGAGGGCTGTTGGTTGTTGTCTCTAGTGATTGAGTAATCCGAGTGGAAGTAAGCCATGAGGCATCACCAAGATAGCCTAGGCGTCAATGAACGTCATATTTGTAGTTGCCAAAATCCTTAGAGAGTACCCACGGTCGTATGTTTTGTGGCGTGAGGCAAAGCAATATCATTTCGTATTAACTACAGCAGAAAGTATAAGACAGTTTCAAGATTGATAAAAGTAAATTTCGAGAATAGTGATAGTTTTTAAATGAACATCTAAAATACTTAGTAAGAAAGTGGGATCAGAGACAGCGGAACGCAGATAAATCTTAAACTAAAACCCTTTGAAATGAAGATAGTTGGCACTATTGTTTTCACTTACGATCCACGCAGACAATCTTCCTTTGGATATTCCATAATATTCCACAATACTATAGCTGTGGCCAAATCAATTGGCGGTTGGCCTCGAATGCGCCGTTACCAAACCGCGCACTTAACAGTTGTATTCACCTTTTTACTTGAAGTAATAGTTTGTACTGTGTTGTAAATAATTTATAATCATAATTTTGTGATAAAATATTGATGTATGTCATTTCGTTAAGAAAGTTATGTTAGTGTAAATGACTTTAATATAACTGAAGAATACTTTCTCGAGAAACTAAGGAAACGTATTGAATTACTCTTCTTATTTTATTTGTGGCTAAGCACGTATTAAATTTTATTTTCGGTTTGTATATTTACAACTAAAAATTATATTTTTTTATCCTCTGCACTGAAAAACTTGCATAATTGACGACAAAATTATTTTATATATAGGCATATTTTTTTACTATAGAATTAAAATTGCCGTATGCCAAAAATTGATATGTAGAAAAAAAGTATGGCCACTGCAGTTTTTTTTTTAATAAAAGTCAACCTTTATATAATTAAGCAAAAATGTAATATCGTAATCAGGAATATTATTAGAAAGCCAAATGTTTTTAAGCAGAAGTAATAATAACCAAGTGTAATATCGTAACTTACTACCAACAATAAAACAAGTTAAATATGAGTTTGGGGTTTTAAATAACATTAACACAGCAAATGTTTAGTTTCTTAAGCTATTAAGTACAAGATATTAAAGTTGCACAGTAATTGATAAGTTTATTGCGTACTATCTTAAATGTTCTTTAATACCTCTCCATCAACGCCTTCTTCTTCATCATAATTTTACACTTTTTCGCTGCTCTCGTCTTCTGTCGTTGAATCTTCGTTGAGGTTGATTATAAGAGGCTCGATTACATTATCTGGGACCACTTACTTCTCGAAATCTTCTGTTTGAATTTTTTCGGTATGGTAAACAGATTTCTGCCACTGTTCGACGATGATTTTTTCAAAGGCTTTATGCAACAAACGTTTTTAAAAGTGTTGTTTTCTCCGCCACTTCTTCTGACTTGGGGCCAAATGAGCTCTATCGGATTGTACTGGCAATGATAAGGAGGTAATCGGACTACTTCATGTCCTCTTTCGTTTGCAAGTACATCCAACTCATACACAGGTTCTTCTTTATTCATGCGAACTTTCTCCAGCATCTCAGCTCTCGTCTCCGTAGGCAAATAGAAAATTTTATTTCCTGTTAGCCAAGCAACTACATCAGATTTAGGCGATTTGGTGGTTGGAGCTCGGTTTATCACTTTCGAATTATATTTGGCGTTGTCCACGACGATGATAGAAACTTCCACCAAAACATTAAAAAAACTGTTGTGAAACCAGTCTTTAAACATCGTGGTATTCATTTCTGAGTGATAATCTTCAGATTTGTTGGTTTTGCTGCATCTGTATACCAACCTGCTCCTGGAGAAAGCCAGTCTTTGCTGACCCCGCATGCAAAACAATCAGCCTTGCCCGTTTTTCCGACAGGTACCTTTAATCCTCCACTTTGATTTGAATTCTGCCAGATATTTTTTAAAGAATGGTTCTGAGTTACCCAAGTTTCATCTAACTAAAAAATGGGTCTCGTGTCACCTGAACTTCGAAGGGAGCTCATTTTCCTCAAAAATTTGGTTCTAGAGGCCACTATGTCGTTTCGCTCAAGCAAAACTCGCCTACCATCATTCTGACGCCTGTATTTAAATCCTTTATTGTTAAATATGCGTCTTACAGATCATGCAGATCCTGCAAAATTTATCTTCTCTATTTATCTTTTCCTTAATTTTTCTGAGGTAGGGTACTCACCACGGTCGTAAAATTCGTGTACTGTCCTCCTGACAATGTCCCTGTCAAAGTCGCTAAGCTTTGTTATAGTACTGTATTGTTTCATATTTTTCTTTGGAGAAACAAACGTAGGTGACTTTCCCTCAAGCTGGTTGCTTTTTCCGGTACATGTAGAAGACAAAATTTCACCATCACTGTCCACAAGAATTTTGAAATATTTATATACATTGTGAATATGGTTCTGCTGTCGATGACGTGCGTCTTGTTGGAGTCGTTAGTCCGGAAACACCTGGAGTAGGAGAATAAGTCTCTTCCTAAGTATCCATTTTTAGTGGCACGATTCTCTTGCTAAATTACCCTAATTATAAGTTACTGCACTTTTTGTTCGGTAAAATTATTACACTAAACTACTATAATTAATTAATAACTAAAAGGAATTATTTAAATTGCACGTAAAAATCGCAAATCGCTAAAAATCAAAATATCTTCTCTCCAGCAAGCTCACCGTCACACTGACACTTTCTAATTCCGATTCATAGGTTCACACATGTTTTGTGAACGGGAGGTGGAAGGTTGGGTTGCCGCTCGTACAAGGCAACACAGGCCACACAGAGTTGCAATTTTCAGGTGATAAAAAGATAGCGCATCGCGAGATTGTCCTCAAGTACGGCAACAGCGCTTTCACACTTACCTGCCAATTCATTTGGCCACAGCTATAGTGAAATTTAAATGTGCGGTGAGTTGTTGAATGACTGGGGCAGAACATTTCTTCAGTCTTTATATCACTCGAAGTTTGTGAATAAAGAGTGAAGCAGGAGCTAGAAAGAGAAGATTAAATCGGAACATTAAAACACTTCCGACATCTGTCGTGAACCAGGAGAATGGTGGTGGTAGCCCCTAATCTCTCGTAACCAATATAAAACTGGATTTTTTTTTTGTCACATTTGCTTAAATACAACATATTAATGAAACTGTTGACAAAGCAAATATCTAGCCAAATATATGGGATTAATAACGAGCTTTAACTAGGATCATCGGTCGGCGATTCTGCTTGTATTCGTAGGTCAAAGTCCTTGTTGTCGATAATAATAAACATTAAAGTTGTCTACAGTAATGCTGACTTTTCTATTTTGCAAATACATGGAAAACTGACGCCAGAAATTGCATTGGTCTATTTTCTCCATTCATACTTTCCGCATTTCATGATTCCCTAGGGTTAAAAAGTGCTAAATTTAACGGCATATGGTTACTCCTGAAATATAAGATTCCTTCGGCGGATGTTGAAGATAATATACCTGAAAGGTGGGGAACTGATGGCTCGCGGCCCACAACGTTATTGTCAATTCCAGCTAAGAAAATGTAATGAAATTAAGTCTTTCAGATAGGAAATATATCCCCTTCTTTTAATACGGATTTTCTTGTAAGTCGACGTTGGGGTCATTAAATCCTGTAAATTAAACTGTCGATGAAACTCGAAATAATAAATATATGTGCATTTTAACCATCCCGGCATTATCCTTGTCTGATTTAGTGGCATGAAAAACATGGATTTACTTTTCTGGGAATCATAAACAGCCAATATTGCTGTCTAAACAATATTATCGAGATTGAACCTATTGACCTAGAATGTGCTGCATCAAAGAAGTCTTAGAATAAGCTGAAGCTACACAAACAGCACCACTCATTGTTGGTTCACGTAATATGGAGATCATGGAAGGTCATGATCAGAGGAAGAGACAGACATACCAGGGAACATATCAGTCACAGGTAAGTCGTATGATGTATTTCAAACTTGACAGAAAATTGTTTCTGTTGGAGGACAACTTAACGAAGTGTTGCAACGTCACCAGAAAGGAATATTAAAACCGTTGTTACACAACCAAAGCTCTTCTAAGACTGATCTGTCTCATCTCTAGCGTTATTAGAGAATGTATAGTACCTGATTATCTTTTGATAATCATGAAATTATCTTGTATCTGTGTCTCAAATCCATTACTAAAAAGTATTGTGTATCTTGTATTTCAGATACTTTATGTAAGGTATCTCGAACATCTCTGGAAATCACAACACAATGTAATGAAAACTGTAACATACATTAGTTATCTGCAGTTAGTGACATTAATTAGACTCTGAATCCACATTTCACGGAGCCTTTAAACATGTGTGACGTGGTGTAAGGATAACTGATATGGCTCTCATACGTTGCTGTAGATAACGAAATGATCAACTGTGTCTTAAGGATAAAGTTTGTTTCACTTTTCTAAGCTGACGAAACCAGCTCTGCTGAAAAGCCTCTCACTTGCAGCGGTTGTGCTGTAGTAGTTACCTAAGGGTACGTTTTTCAAACTTCATCCATCTTGTCTCTACTAACATTCACTCTGTTGTGTTTATGAAACACAAGTTCCCGTTTTATATTTGGACGACGAGAGGCATTTACTTCAGACTGATTTTAATTGGAGTCCGAAGCCCAGTCTATAGATCACAAAATACATAGTTGAATATGCGTAGGATTGATGGATGAGAAACTAAACACAAGGATAATACACACCACCCATATCAGTACACATCGTTTAACGTAGTGATTACAGCTGTTTTTTCTTCTGCAGAGAGCATATTTGATGACTGAACAATCGCCGCAGAAATGTTGAAATGTGATGAAATCTGCCGATTTTCATTAACATAGAGTTATGTCCTGTCCGAATTTTCTGAAAATAAAAGTATACAGTCTTATAAAATGATACAACAGCACGTAGAAAATAATCATAAGTAGAAGACACGCACTCCACACTTTAATTTTTCAGTTTCTTGTCCGGAGTTAGATTTACGTTACAAATCTCTCTGTGGAGAAACAAAACGTTTTAAACATATCGTTCGGCTTATGACACAATATGTAGACTACTGAACTTCCTCACAGATTTTATTTTGACCAAGCTCGCCCAGGTACTACGACGACTTGTTGACCTTTATAACGTTTTATCTGGCAGTTGCTCTGGTGGTGAAAGAAATTTAATTTCTCGAAAGTTGCTACGAGATGTGAGTTACAGTGTATGATTCGTAGGCGCTAAATAGTATAGTCAAATCCTGGCTTAAAATACAAACTTCTGCACGGTACCTATGGAGTGACAGCAGTAAACACCTTTTATGTTGATTCGACCGTCGAAATGGGTATCGAATTTAAAGCCCTTTGGTGTCTTTTGGAAGAGAAGTTCTTTTCTATCTCGCCTAACCATTGATAGAAACTGAGAAACCAAATCTGTATCAGAGTTAAATACAACCGTTGCTTCACTGTGGTGTACATAAGCGGTAATTGAATCATAAATACTCCGGCTAAAATGAAAGGAATACCGTTTAAAACAAACTTTTAACGAACTATGTTCTTATTTAAAAGATGTTCGCAGTGCAACTAGCACATACTGAAGCTTGAATTTACGAGATTCCCCTCGCCTAGCAGTGAGCACCGGTCTGCCACCAGTTGAGCCCGTGCGCACCACTGGTTGCCTACCTTTGAGGGCTGCGTTCCGAGCCGGGCCGCGCTCTAATCTGTTGACTTTGAACGTTGGGCGGGGCTGAAGTCCTTAATGGGAGCTGCCTTCGAATAAGGGCAGAGCCGAGCCGAATACAACCGCAACGCGGTAAACAAAGGAAGCGGCCGGCCTAATTGGAAGCTCTGTCGAGTTGCTATCCTCGCACATTGTAGCTTACGTGAAACAGGTAACTGCAGCGAAACAATAGCAACACGGCAGATGATCGCACTGTGGACGGCACCCTGTCTCGAGTTCGCTGTACGCTAAACTATCTTCACAGAGAACTGGACTGCTAAGTCGACTACGACTTAGTATTGTTGCTATTCCTGTATATTTGACAAATGTATTTCGAACACGTAGCTGATGCGTAGCCTTAAGGCCTTAAGTATGTTAAATTTAATTCGGAACGTACGTGATTTTGTTTAAGAAAGTCACTTGGTTCATATTTTTCTAATAAGGTGTTTTACATTCTCTAGAGGAAATGCTATTTTTCATGGCTCTGTATGCAAAGAGAAACGGAGTACTTTTACAGTCACTCAGCTGTCTGTCCGTTTGTCACAGGCTCCTTGCTCGTAATCTGTATAAGTTTCAAACTTCGTATATTTGCATATTCCGTATTTTTCAGAAATCGGAAAACGTTTTTAAAATTGTATGTAACAATATTCCAACACGGTTCTGTAGAAATAAAGGGAGTGATATTTTATCATGTTATGAGGGATCGTATGAGAGATAAGTCTTTCCCGGCGTATCTTTGATATAAATTCTTCGCGGATTTGCCGCCGGATTACATTTTTGTTGTTCCTTTAGATACAACGGACCTTATGATGGCGGCAGTGCAAGTCGCCGAAAGCTCGTCAACAGAAAATGTAATCCGGCGCCAAACCTGCGAAGAATTTATATGAGGGGTCGTTATTAACATTTCTGCAAAGGATTAAATATTTTTTAATGGGAACGAAAGATGTACCCTCTTGTCACTCAAATATCGACCAAATCTTGTATTTAGACAACAAATATTAAAAATACTTACATCTAGTAATGTAGTTTGAGAGCAAAACGGTATTTTTTTTAATAAAAATATATTATTAAAAGTGCTATTAAATCGAAGAGCACTGCATCTCAGGGGATGGAGTAGTGCTGCATCAAACAGATTTTATTGTAATTAAATGATTCTATTAGCAATGGAGGAACGTAGAGCATAAATAATTAATTACCTGAATGTTATTTGGAGCAACGATCTATAACTGTGCTACGCTATAATCGAACATGACCGTGTCTATCACTCCCTCAGAACTTATGATTTCTTTATCGTAGAAATTGGTAATTACACATTTCTTAAAAGCCATAACACAACACTAAAAAAACACTATCGTCGCATAAAGCATCGAGTTGAAAATAATTGTATGGTTTTAATGGAAGACTAAAGAAAACATTTTCTTTTGACAATATTCATAGGTAACGAATGAAAGAAACCACATGAATTTGCAAATTTTTTCATTTTATTACATGATTTGTGCACATTTTTGGCGAAAAATCATTTAAATACATAACATTCCCCCTTTATTTACGAAATTACTGATCAAAAAAGTCTAACAAAGTGTGTAGTGATATGAACCTTTGCAAATTTAAAAGAAAACGACAGCGATATTTTTGGAGTAACGTTTTTTTACAAGGCAACTAGATGAGTTATTTTAATAAGTTTGATATTTTATCAGTTAAGTTCTTGTACTGGATAATAAATATGATTTGAAAATACTTTTTGAAAGTTTTCTAAATTTTTCTAAGACTCATAATAATTTTTTCAACTGATTTAACGTTTGGGTTAGATTTATATACACCATTTCGAAAATAATTCTTGCTGATTTTTAAAAATTATTTTTCCTTTTTATTAGAGTATTCAGCTTTTTTTAGAAAAATAAACAGAAATAACAAAGGAAAAATAGTAACAAACAAATCAAAACCTATGGGTTATGTATAAATTGTAAAAAAAATATTTCTGATGGTTAATGTGCTTTATTTGTAACAGGACATAAGTTGTGAAGAAAATACTTCGGTCTGAAAATGAACTGATGTATAAGCATCCTGATCTGGGTTTTCCATGGTTTTCCCGGATCACTCCAGGCGAATGCTGGGATTGTTACTCACTTTAGCCTATGGGTGCCTCTTGCCATATCCTGTATATCCCTTCCAAACTATTACACTTTCGGATAGGTGCAATGCACCCTCGGCCACACACTTTTAGTGAATCGCGGAGTAATAATAATAATAATAAGCATGTGATTGGATCGTTAAAATCAGTCAAGGAACCCAGTAATGATAAAAGTTTCCGACCTATATCTTCAACGTTATTTGCGAGAATACGGTTGCATGATAGTGACATGAATAGCACCAAAGATAGATGAAAATCTGTTGCTTGTCAGATCATTAGTGTCATGTCGTTTATTTAAATTTTAAATAACACCGTTTTCTGTATATGTATTTGCTGCTTATGATTCAGTCAACATTCCAAACAATGTTTAAACCATCAATAACTTTCGGCTGACAAGCCATTCCTCTCGTCTCATGACATCACTATTTTTGCTCAATGAAGAACGTTTGAAAGAACAGAAGAATTTATGCATAGTGAACGCACTCTGGATCAAATTGCAGGTAAAACTTTGAAGTAAGGTGGCTGCAACACGTCAAACTGGTTGATACTATCTCGGATTTACTCTCAACATGATCGAAAAAGGTTAATAGTTTTAATGATGCTCGCCTTTCTACGTGTGATTTTTTTAAATTATTGATTTCTGCCTGGACTCCACAGTGATTATTAGAGCAAGAAAGCATTGGGGCCAAGAAATCGGAAAAAATTCGGCCATGGTCTTTAGAAAGAACTATGCCGGTAATCGCCTGAAGTGATTTAGGCAAACCATGGAAAACCGAAATCCGGATGGCCAGCGCGATTTCGAACGAACTAAGATCAGTGAGAGAATTATAGTTGTTTCCCATTCATCGTTATCGCTGGACTTCGGTCTTTCCACGTAACGATAAAAAAATTGCTTCACCTGTACCAGCTGACAAACTGGTTTATTGTTTCTCGTAATCAGTCCTGAAACTAGTAATTTTTCCACTACTTCATTATAGTACTCAGAACGACTTCTGCTTTTTAATAACATGAAAACTGTATGTGAATCGAAGGTTAGCTTTTGCTGACTGATGGCGTTCTGTTGTAAGGGCAGGATGAAGACTTTAACAGCATGAAATCTGAGGAGTATACTACGCACGAACCAAGGAAAGGAAAACCCGAGAAAGAAAGAAATCATGGAAAGAATTGAAGATGGAAATTCAGAATCGCCTTCTGGAAGCGAACCACTGTAGTTCTGTTGTGATGTAGATTGTATATTGCATTCATGGAACATGTATTTTTTTAAGCTATACTTGAGTAATGCTAAAATTCAACTTTTTATGTGATAGCAGAGTCGCACGTGTCGTCGCTTCAGATTAAGCTGCTTCATTATTTTTTATTGAATTGTTTCATCTGAGAATATATGATGTATTAAGCCACGGCTGCAATATTTTTCCTCTCTTTCCCACCAAATATCTTCTCAGCTTTCATACAGCCCCTTTTTCTCAGCACTCTCTTCTATTATAAAAATGTATTACACAACAGTATCAGCAAACATCCTCATTCTGTTCCTCTCTTCTTCAAGAATTTCTATAAATGTAAGATATCTTCAAAGTGTGTTACTAAGCATGTGTCACAAACTGTTGTTGAACAGTGCAAGCTTTTTGCTTCATTATTGTATATTGTTCGACTGTAATATTTTTGCTTAAACAGTATATCACCGTACAATCTGCTTACGTTATTGTTTGAAGACCTTATAATTCGTGGTCAGTATGAATAGTTTGCACCGTCATGAGCTAGATGAACGAATTACTAGACGAGTGAACCATTATATCACCTCCGAATTCTTATCCGAGTTGAGAGGACTTAAAGCAAGTAAACGGACAGAGAACTGAGCAACATCAGGTGAAGTACCTTCTGAGCAGTGGGTAGTATATACGGAATAATGATTGTGAAACTAATACAAAAAAGTAACACCGAGTTGAAGCAGCGAGGACAAAAGCTGCAGAAAAACTATAAGACAAGTGGGTCGAAGGTTTTTCTCTATATTCAAACTCCCCGCTGATAGGTGACAACATATTTACAGCAGAGAATACGAGACTAAATAAAACACAGTCCTTACAAAACAAATTATTTTCATTTATCACAAATAAAAAAATTATGTTTTTAATATGTTTCTCTAATTCAATATCATACATAGTATCCAGCTGTTGATTCCGGGAGGACGCGGGTTCGAATCCCCGTCCGGGCATCCAGATTTGGGTTTTCCATGGTTTCCCCAAATAACTCCTGGCGAATGCCGAGATGCTTCCTTAAATAAGGCCATGGCCGAATTCCTTCCCGTTCTTTGTCCCCCGTTCCATCCCGCCTCTAATGACCTTAGCCGTCGACGAGGTGTAAAGCCGTAATTAAAAAAAAAAAAAAAAAAAATAGCCGTTGAACGGATTTCATTTGAGCAGAAGCCTCTTTAGTTTCGTTTCTCTTCCAACCAACTTCCTATCGTCAACTTGGACGAGCGCGATCAGCTTTTCTGTACACTATCCTCCAGTGTTTTGAACCATCTATTACCTGGCTTCCGTTTGGTCGCTTTCGTCTTTACTGGTTTTCGTGTATTTTCTTTGGCATTTCATTTCTCCCCATTTTCCTTAAGTCTGCACACCAATTAGGGCTTGCTGCCTCAAATCTTTTTCGCGTAACTTGTTCCAATACTGCGTCCCCAATCTTCTCATTCGACAAACTGTCAATTCCCGTTACTCTTAATCTGCTTTTAAGGGTTTTCATTTGTCTGCGTCCTTCTAACATTCCAATTGTTCAGCGTTGATAGGTGACGACAGAGATATAACAATTCAGAGATATTATTTCCTTGCATCTCTGTAAGTCATTCTTGGTCCAAATAAGAATTCTGTCTCCTCTTCAAAATATTTCTGCTTGCCACACTCTTCTAATAATATCTACACGATTTCTTCTCCATTTACTCATTATACTTCCCACTCATTTAAAATTTTTTGCTCTTAGTTGGTCTACTATTTACTTTCCTTAACATCAGAATCCATAATCATAACAGTAATTTTAAGCCACTTAATCTATAAAATACTAAAAAAAATTGAAATAATTAGGAATTATCTCTTTAGTGACTGAAGCAAAGTATAACAGCATGGTAGCGGTGGCAACCTTCCCTGTGAACCCCCCTTCCTTGTATCTCGGTAGCAGACTCGACCCCCCGACTCGTATTTCCGACACGTCTCCCGCTGGTGTCGCCACTATCGCTGTCCGCAGCACACCTCTCTCCGACAAGTAGAACGTGGGGCTGAATGCCGCCGTGATTGGCCAACGGGCGGTTTGAGGTGCACTGAATGCCAAAGCGCCTCCACCGTGGGCAGTGAATGGAACTGCGCGGCGCGGAGTCACTTTCTGCTAAGCCCGCAGGCTCCGTGGTCAGTGGTCAGGGAGCGTGGGCGGAATGGAGACTCACTGGACCAGATTTCGTTGCTCTGCTGGCCAGATAACTTAGTCTCAGGGACGAGTCGCAAACACCTGAAACTATTACCTCCTGCACTCTAAATGAACATCGTTTAATCTAACAGGAGAAACATTTTTATTTTTAAAAAATCGGTTGTTTACTGTTTAAGTTTGAAAAAATTATGCAGTATTCTTTTAAATATTTTATATTGAATCTTTGCTCATGGATATAAAACTAAATTCTGGATATGTGTTTTAAATATTTGTTACACTGCACTAGAAGACGTTTGTAACCTCCAAAGCGAGGAAAATAAGAAGTTTGTATCATCAATAATGTTTTTGTGTAAGTAATAAATTTTGATAAGTTTTTTAAGTGTGAAAGAGGAAATATATCTATATTTATTAGTACTTTTACCGTTGTTTAGATACGGCCGGCACATAAAGCTTTTCCTCCAGGATTTTCCTAGAATTTGTCAAACGTAATCATCCAGCTTGGACTAGGAGAGGAGAGGAAAACGAACATTGTAGTGAATAAAATACAACCATCTGTGGTCATAAAAATAAGGTCTCATGAAAGGATAATTGTCCCGCTGGCGGAAAAACAAAATAATCCGCCATGTCTGCAAGTGAACGACGAGGTTGTGGAACCAGCCGTCAGCAGGGGATACATCATCCCGAAATAGCCCCCACGAAGACCCCAGGTTGGGTGCCGAAAGGTTAGCAGTAGCAACAAAATTAACGCACTGTTAAGCCCGCAAAGTAAGTGCAATTTTACAAGTGTTTTCATCGATCAGCAAAGTATGTAAATTACAAGGTAATTGTTATTTCTCTGATTCATTGAGAACGAGTATAGCTATAATTACATCACTAAGCAACTAAAGCATACCACCTAAAAACATGTTATCAGTATAATTGATACGCAATAGTCCACATTTCAACAGATTCAGCCCTGTCTCTTACCGAATTACAGCATTTTAACACGCTCGGACAGACTGTAATACTAACATGTGATATGTGATCCGCAACCGGAAATTCGATCATCCCGCTCGCGTGAGGACTAACACTTCCTTTCCTCTGAGTTCTTCAAACGGCTTTTCTCTGTGTGTAAGTAATTGTGGCGAGAGTTTGAGTAGTGTATCTGAAAAAGAAAGAAAATGAGGACACAGAAAGGCTGCTGGTTTTTAATGACGGATGAGCCATGCAAGAGGTATAATGCCCTCACTACATACGAACTACGAATAGGTGTGAGATTTAACCAAGGAATTTGGTGATAAAGAATTCTGTAGCAACATCTCTCCTCACCTGTTAGCCAAGCCTCGAACGTTGGAAGTGTGTTCCACCTGCAGAACTCAATGAAGCTAACCCAGTATCTAATGCCAGGCACCCTCATGCTGTTCCAGCATAATCGGCGAATAGAAATATAATTCACTCAACACAAACGCATTTTATATAATCCTTCTTTATCGTCAAATGATTCAATAGTTGGTACAGGACTAAGCTTATATCAAATGATTCCAAACTTGTTTATTTAATAACTTTGCCATTCTTGCAACTGAAGAATTTTTTTCAAATTTTTTTGCAATAATTACTTGCGTTCGGTGAGTTAGTCTTGTTTGAAAACATAAAGTGCCCTAATTGGTTACTTCCGTAAACGGTTTCTCACAAAGTTTGTAAGAAAGAATTTAAAATTTAAATTGGTATACCATGTTCCTCCACGTAAACATACTTACCCTGGTGTTGAAGGTAAGGGACCAATTCCTTCCCTTCTTGCCTAACCTAGTCAGGTAATCCTACCGGTTAAAGAATACCTACAGCACAGTTTAATGTGGAATCCGAATCACGGAAGCGTTCCGACGTACTTCAAATTACACAACAAGTTGTGTTAGAGGTGAAGATCGGGTTACGGACTATTAAATAACCTCGCCCAGATAGACCTCTCGATCTCCAAGAAGACGCCTTAACCACAAAGCCACCAGTATAATCACTAGACTATTACCTACGAGGAAAATGTGGAACGTTCTCGGAATTCCAATGAAGGAGTGTGGTTATAGTTCAATACTGCTTTTATTTTTCTTCTTACTAATCTTTAGTTCAGTGGAGTGTATTCAATACATAAGATCGAAGTTTCTCTCGGTTTTGAGAATAAATATATTCTGGAGTGACCAACCGAGTGGGAAGGGTGTTTTCACACGATTTTTCGGAGATCGGAACTCTGTCGCTAATTTCTGGTGAAGATGGTGACAGAGTTCCGATCGCCGAAAAATCGTGTGAAAACTCCCTCTCCACTCGGCTGGTCACCCGAGAATATATTTATTAGTGTATTCAATGTTTTCCAACGATTGGATTCAATTCTTGAAGTGCGATTATGGAGCGTCTAAAAACTTGTATCGTCACTTGACTCAAAATGTTTTTCAACCAAAAATACCTTTAGATTTGTAAAAATGTAGGAATCAAAAGGAGCTAAAACTGCTGCTTTGGGTGGATGTTCTCACAATTCATGCTTCAGATTCCTAAGTATTCCCACTATCACTGCAACTTTATGACTAAGTACACTGTTCTGATGAATATCCTGATTATTTATCATTCATTTTTCGTTTAATTGGTCCAAAAGAATTGCGTAAACATTGTTTGTTTTCCCAACGTCGATGATAAAAACTATCCTTTTTGCATACCAGAAAATACTTCTGACAGATTAAATCTATTTTTCTGTTACTGGAGTATAACCACCGGCTTCCAGTCACTGCACCAATTGGTGCTCATCGGTAATACCAAACAGGTGAATAAAATTAATAGTATCCTTTTAAAATTGGTTTAAAAATTATTGATAAATTAGTCATGAATATCGTTTTGGTCAAAATTCATCAAATGTGGCATCCATTTTAATTATTCTTGTCAAATGTATAGAACCCTTTCATCGATATTTCTACAGCATCGCTACGTCTTACACCTTTGATTGCTGATCTTCCGGTATCATATAAAGCTCCTTCTCGATTTTGTCATCTGTGGTTGCAATTTTTGTCGTTCTCGATGTCGATCATCTTCAATAGATATACCACCATGTTTAAATTCATTCATATGCTTGATGAAAGTGAAGGAGTAGACTTCTTTAAAACCTTTACCAATTTAAGACGAATTTCCGTCGCTAGTAAACCATCCAAAACGAAGAATTTTACGGATGCGTGATATTCCAGTTTATGCATTTCAATTCGAAACTTGTATTTTGTTATTGTAACTCATGAACCAACATCACAATGAAATGCCACTTCAGTTATAGGCTGAAATTTTTTTAACCTCGGTCTCTCTTCTCTGTAGCTAAGTACCTTCAGCATACATCATCAACGGTAGCATATTTCATTATATAGATGAGGAAACGTAGGTTCTAACAGAGATGTGTCAGATATGGGTCTAGTTTTGGCATTCTAGCCAACATTGTGCCCTACTAAGGTATACAACGACACATAACCCCTACGCCTACAAATGCCTCCGACTCTAGCGAAATTGACGAACAGCAGTTTACTTTCAAAATAAAATTAAAAATAACAAATATCACGTCACATACAACTCCAATTTGCATCACGATCTATTGGATTTACGAAGTTTCGATGTCGCGTCGTATTTTTCTTGCTGTTCCTTTCTAAAAACATGGTCTATCAGTCTACAAGAAACGCCTTTGCTAACCCAGGCCAGATACTTGTATATCTGATTATGTTATTTCTGCTTGAATCACGGCCTATTGGTTTAGACGGCTACTAGACAAAAGGCGTATTACTTGAACAAGTGACTGTCGCTTTATCTTGAATCACGGCCCATTAGATTACATAGTTGCTCGACCGGGATAGGTTATTTGTGTCTCTGGTTGAATCACGGTGTCTTAGATAATGTTCTTTTAATTTATTTGTAAGTTTGGCCCTTCGGTCGATAATGCAAAGTCAGTGCAACTAGATTACAACTATAAACAATATAATTCATTTACTATATTTACATGCCATTTACAAAATTCACTAAAAACTGAATACAATATATAAATGGAACAGCTCGACTAAAATATAACAATTATACCCTGATGATGATATTAAAACTTTACCATAGATTCAAAGTTTAAGGATCATCGTATCAGTCTCCATTTGCCACCTTTTTGAGAAAATATTAATTCGCACAAAGTCAGGTCATGTTAAAGCTCCAAAATTCAGTGATTTGTTAAGCTCGGGTTGGTAAAATATTTTTTATATAAAAACATTGTGCTGATTTAAAAATATTTTTATGATTAATATTATAAAATTAGATGGAGGATATGTTTTATTTCTTTATAACTGTGTACCAGCGTACGTATTCTATATTCTGTATAAAAACCCCTTCTTTCACATGTGGTGCAAATTCTGTAGTTTTATGAACCACAGGACAATCTGTTACTATCACACGTCCTAAGAAACATATACTTAAGAGTAACTGTTGTTTGTCATAATATCTCAATCTCTGTTTATATAGCATGAATCACGGTCTACGTGATTGTACAGCTGCTCGACATCGGTATTTACATTTATTTCTGGTTATGTAGCTTCAGATCGAATCACTGCATGCTGGATTAAATCTAAAATAGATAGCTTTACTTAAACCATTAATTTAAGAACAAAAGAATGGGTTACTCCTCAAGGCATTCTGGATATAAACCTCTTCCTTTCATTTGTGGTGTTTATTCTGTAACTTTAAGAATCACAGGAAGATTTCTTAGCTCTGCACGTCCTAAGAGGAATGTGCTTGAAAGGAACGGCTGTTTGTCGTACGTATCTCAAGCTCTGTTTCCATAGCATGAATCACGGCCTACTGGATTATATGGCTGCTCAACATCGGTGTTCAGCAGCTCCAGATTAAATCACTGCATACTGGATTAAATGGAATATTAATAACTTTTCTTAAACCATCAATTTAATTACAAAGAATGAATATATTATATACATAAGGCAGAAGTTTAGCTCCTTTAGCAGCGATATTATTTACGAAGGTAAACGCAGCTTGGATCCGAAATTCCGCAGAACAGCTAAGACACGAGTATTTCTTTTTAATTTACGCACCTTCTTGCTGACGTCATTACGTTAAGCGGATGAAATCAGTTGCCGTTAATCGTGATTCATGCAGCGTGAACCAATACTATTTTTAATTTACTTTGCATTCACCAGAGTCGTGTAGCTAACGTCATCACATCAGAAACATTTAAATAATTGTAACTATATTGGGTTATTTATTAAGCATAAATAATGACAAACTGAATACATACAAACAAAAAATTTTATTAACGGAACAAATTTGGGTGGGTACACGTGCTTCTGCTTTTTATGAGTAAGCGGCTGCCTCCTCCATTCCTCCAGTGGGACGGGATGTCTCAGGTTGCCTCTCCTCCGATACAGAGCTTCTGTCGAGACTGTGGCAACGGCGGCGGCGGCGTCTCCTGCAACTGCGGCGGCGGCGTCGCCTGCAACTCCTGCGCCGTCTTCTGCGGCAGCTGCGGCGGCGGCGCCTGCAACTACGGCGGCGGCGGCGGCGCCTGCAGCTGCGGCGGCGGCGGCGTCGCCTGCAGCTGCGGCGGCGACGGCGACGCCTCGAGCAGCTCCTGCGCCTTCTTCTTCTGCGGCAGCTACGGCGGCGGCGGCGGCGGCAGCTGCGGCGGCGACGGCGGCGGCAGCTGCGACGCCGCCTCCTGCGTTTCTTTCCCCCGCAACTGGGACAAAGTCCGCCTGAGCCGCCGCGGCCCGCGGTGGCGTTGATCTTATAACGGCCGTGGTTATTGGTCACGTAACCGGACGACACCGCTTGCTTCAAGGCGCGGAGGATCTTTGTTTTCCCCACCTGTGAAATGAAAGAGTGGGAAGCAATAAATACAACTCACCATTACTACTAAATGAATCCGCACTATAATTATCGAGCTCTCCTCACCTTGTCAGATTCGCCGTCATTCCACGTTAGCCAATCAGTGATGTCCGATATCGAGGAGCCGTGGGTGTCTCCCAGCTCTCTGAGCGCACCTATAAGGCGGTCCACCATACGCCCTCGGCCATTTTCTTCGGAAGACATGGCTGCAGGCAGCACCATGTACCATGGGTGGACGACACAAATTTGACCAGAAAACACGTCTTCTTCTAAACTGGGACCATGACGAAATGACGCTAGCGCCGTTTCGCGCCTCCTTTTATACCCTTCCGACAATGTCTTACACGCTGTTGCCTGGAAACGTGCTGTGACGCCACCAATAACCATTGTTGACAGCCACAGGGTGCATTTCAATTAGTGCCTCGTTTGTGACCTGTGGAAGGATGGAAGCCGGCAAAGCTGCTCTAAAAAGTGAGTAAGAAACTTCGATAACCCTTAATCTAGCAGTAGAAACTAAAAATCTACTGAAAAGTTTGATCTTTTACATTTAATAGGGAAACAGTTTCAAGAAAATCTGCAGCATGAAAGGTAACTAGATTTCATATGAAATTTGGCTAAGCCAAACGCTTTAACCGAGTTTGATATTTTTATACTAGGGCAGTTCTATTATAACAGTAGCTCCGATGATAGAGTGTTATGTAACAAGAAAAACAGAACGTGAAAAGTAAAGTTTATTCATGTTTCGATTAGTTTTCGAGATACAGACTGTAAAATATTAGTTATAGATATAGTTCCTTGTGGATTTTGCGAAGTTTTTCTTCTGGTCCAGGCAGTATTTCAACCTAACCACCACCAGTAGTAAGGAAACAAAACAACAATTTTGCATATCCGGTGTGCCTTTGGCGAATATTTTTGGTCCAAGATACAACTCAATTTTGAGACAGTATATTTCGAGAACCAAGCGACATATCAAAAAAGTTTTATTCTTCACTATCGATTTGTCTCGTTGAGTTACATAAGAATCCATTTGGCCTCGTATAGTTCTATGTGCCTTTGCCGACAATTTTCTTCTCTTCAAGGCAGCATTACAACCCGGCAAAAACCGTTAGAAGAAAACTAATTATCATTGTGCATTCCCAGCTTGTAGTTCCTTGTAGCTGTAGCGAAAAAAAAAATCTGGTCCAGGTCGCATTTAAACCTAAGCACCTTAAATTTTAGATAGTAGGCTATTTATCGAAAGCTATGGGATATTTCGGAAAATCTTACTCTTCACTTTTGGTTTATCTCGTTACATAAGAATCCATCATCAAGTTTGACTGTGGCGAAATTTTTCATCTGTTTCAGGCCGCAGTTTAAAATTACAACCTCACTTTTGGAATACTATATTGCGAGAACTAAGCGAGATATCAAAGAAAAATGTGTTCTTTATTTTAGATTTGCCTCGTCGAGGTACATACGAATTCATCGTCAAATTTGGCCATGGCGAAATTTTTCTTCTGGTACGGGCCTCAGTTCAACCTAACCAGGTCGATTTTGAGATACGATACCTCACGAACTAAGCGAGATATGAAAAAAAATATATATTTTTTAGTTTGAATTTGTATCGTCGAATTACATTAGAATCCATCATCAAATCGCGGGGCCACAGTTATCGTAGAATCCCCAATTTTTGGTTATACTTTTCTGCCAGAAGATGGAAAAAGATTTCTGTTGTTTGCATTTTTTATTTTTATTTTTTATTTTAATTGCTTAACGTCTCTTAACAGCGAGGTCTTTAGAGACGGGAAAGGATGGGGGCCAAGTAATGGGAAAGAATTCGGCCATGGCCTTTTGGAGGAAGCATCCCGGCATTCACCTGGAGTGATTTGGGGAAACTATGGAAAACCCAAATCTGGATGCCCGGACGGGGATTCGAACCGCCGTCCTCCCGAATGCGAGGCCAGAACGCTAACCGTTACACCACCACGTTCGGTCTGTTGTTTTCAAAATGTATAGAAGTTTCGTGGAAAGTTGAATGGAAATCATTATACTTTCGTAATATGCTTATAGGCGGCTAATCACTATAAATTAGATTTGATGGTGATAACATAATATCTTTTTCTAAGGAAAAAAACACAATTTATCAATATTAGCATTATTTTCATGTATTTCTAATGCTTTTCCATAATTAAAATTACTTATTCTGTATATCAATATTAGTTTTCATTCCTTTTATGTCAGCTAAATAAACGTTTATTGTAGTTAGATGGCCAGTTCTTACTTCAGTTAGTTACAGCATAGAACAGATAAATATCTGGTATCTTTTACAGTGGTCATATAATGTGCTAAGGTTCATTAGCAATTTTCCGAAAAATGAAAGAAAACAAAGAATGGGATATCTTGCTAAAATTAAATAATATTATCTCAAATGCCCATATAGATTCTAATCTGTCTTTCTTTCATACATTAATTTAGGGTTTTACAATTTTTGTAGCCGAAACAACAGGTTACTCTATCATTTTCCGTAATCGTTTTTAAATTAGATTGTTTTTTTATCATCCATTTTCAAAAGGATCTTCGTCATTTTCCATTCTTAGAGCTTCAGACTCAAACTTCTGTAACGCGACATTATAAACACGAAATTTATGATTTTTTCCCGACTTCTCATTTCAGCTTACTACAACTTCTTCTTCTATCAAATTGGTATACTGCATCGTAGTTCATGGTTACTACATAGCATTATGGTTTACTGATTGTGTTTCTTATTCACCATTTTTCATTTTTCTTACAACTGTAATTGCCAGCATTCGTTATCATCGTCATCTTGAACAGTTTTCATGTCTGCCAGAAACTCAGTTCTCTCCAGCGTTCCCTGTCTTTCTAATACAGTCCATTTCGCTCCACAGTCTTGTACAGTACACTCTGTGTTATTCCCTTCCTGTGGTCTTCCTGAGAATTCTTGCCTAGAGACTTCAAACTATATGTTTTCTTTGACATCCTTTCATAGCTTATCCTCTTCATCTGTCCAAACCACTGGAGTCATGCTCTTTAGTTCCATACTGTACATGTTCTCGATTAACTGCTTACCTCACATGCCGCAACTTTTACAGTCTGCACCACTCCAACATCTCTGGAACTTCATCTAAGTCGCCTAAATTCTACTAATGTCTCTTTTTTATCAATCAGCCTCCTGAACCATATGCCGATGATGCCATAATATAATTTCTGTAAGCACTTTTATGGCGCTTCCCTGTTCAAATAAAGCCTCTGTCACTTGTATAGAATCCTTGTCCCCTTCTGCAACTTTCATTAATTTCCTTCCTGTTTTTTCCACTCTCTGTTATCACATTTCCAAACACTTGATCATTTCTACAACGTTCAATTGCTCATCTCCGTAGATGTCCTGCAGATTTTCAGAGAAGAGCGTTCTATAAGATTCACCTGCTTCATACTATAAATCCAACTGCTCCTGCAATTCTGACTCACAGTTTTCCCATACCATGCAAAGGTCATGTCATTCATGTTTTCCTCGCTGATCTTTCTGGCCATCTTCTTCATTATTTCATCTACACTTTATAGCTTGGCCATCTAATCTGAACCATATTCTTTCCAAATGCAGTTTCATACAACTCTAAAATTTCTCATACGAGCATTTAATACTCTCAATAAATCCCTCCATTCACTTTAAAAGGTTCTCAGGCTTTCTCTTCAGATGTTGTTACATTGTTTCATAATTCCCAAAATGCTGCGATCAGGTCTTTCCCACACCAGAGCAATGCCTCTCTTGTAATTGCATAACTGCAAACATTAAGTCCACCGTTGATCTTCCCTGTATGAAGCTCTTGCCCTTTTCGTACTCCACTTTCCACCACTCCACTTCTCTCCTTTTATTTTTCACATAATTTTGTTGAAATTTAAAAGAGAGTGATTCTGCTGTAATTCTCACATTTTCCTTCATACCCTTTCTTGAAAATTTCCGCAATAATACCACTCTTCGATGAGCGGACTGGTGAGTCAGTTGGTTAAGGCGCATGACTGTCTAGGCTGGAATTTTTATGACCCTTAAAACTGTCCTTCACCTCTAGCAAAGCTTCGCTTTGTTCATGTGAAGCGCGCTAAGACGCTCCGTGGTTCATATTCCATGTAAAGCTGTAGGCTCCCTTTTTTGGTGCACGCCCGGCTAACCGAAATTCTGTACGCGGCGGCTGAACAACACTTCTGAATGTCCCAGTCAACTATGATATTCGCCGCTACATTTTACCACTCTTCCAGTTTCTGGAACCGTCTTCTTTCTACACACTGATGTCAGCAGTGTGCGTAGCCACTGTGTTCACACAATACCTGCTGCATCCAGGTGCTTTTACGCTGTTCATTTTCTTCAATGCATCCTATACTTCTTTCCATGCCAACACCTCTGTTTTCACCAACTTCACTGTCTGTCCCACATTTAATAGGTCTATTATCACCGAGCGTGGTGGGTGAACGGTTAACGTTCTGGCCTCGCATTCGGGATGACGCGGGTTCGCATCCCAGTTCGGGCTTCCAGATTTGGAGTTTCCATGGTTTCCCCAAATTACTCCCGGCGAATGTTGGGATGCTTCCTTCAAAAGTGCCATGGCCGCATTCCTTCCCGTTCCTTGTCCCCCGTCCCATCCCGCCTCTAATGACCTTAGCCGTCGACGAGGTGTAAAACCGTAAGTAAAAAAAAAGAAAAATCATACATCATTCTTTCGCACTCAATTCAGTATTTATTTTTAAAGATTGTGTATCGTTATTTCTTATTCTCTTTACTATCGTTCTCTAATGTTTCTGTCTATTTTTTTTAATGTTCGTTTCTTGTTGCATCGTTATTGTCTTCCTTTTTACTATGCTTACAATTTTTATGGTTTCTTCAGTTCTAAACCTGCTCTTGTTACCCGTGATAGTGCTTCGTTACATGCAAAGTTCTATCATAGTACTTCACTTTCTCTCCTCTTTGTGCTTTTTCTGCCAAACACTATTCCTGCTGCATCAACAAGTGGCCTTTTGAACACCTTCCAAGCTTCCTTCACTTCTCTATTTCTTTCTATCATACGGGTACAATCATTTTACTTTTTCATCGATCATACTTATCAGTCAAGCATAGCACCGATGAAAGTCCGCATCTCAGCTTTCAGTTATTCAGATGGATTTAGTATACACAGAACAACGTTATGAAGATCACCTAACAGAAAATAAAAATACTGATGTTTTCTGATCAATCGTAGGCACAATGACTAAGAAGGAGGGATGTTCAGGGTAATCTTCTTTCATCCTGTGGAGTGTCACTGGTAAATTTAAAGTTTAAAACTTCTTGGTAGATTTTTTTAGCAACTGCTGAGCCTATAATTCTAACTTCATTAACCCTGGACGAACACAGTCGGGTCATTACAAAATCAGTACGATTTAAGATAATTACCCTGTTGACTCAAAACATGTCATCATTTAATTGCTCTGAATGATGTCAAAGAATACCCCTGTCCTTAAATTGGTTCATGTTCCTTAGCCATTTCAAAGGAACCAGCCTTGATCCCTCACATAGAAGTAGTTTACTTTATTCGTTATCACATATATGACCATTTAATGCGATAGCAGCAGCAAGCTACAGTTCCTACATCTAAACACATAAACATTTCCTAGATTCGCCTAAGTACTTCGAAATATTATACGCTGTCAATATTTGATTTGGGTATATGTTTAGTGGGAAATTGAGCTGCATTACGTTGTACGGAATTGTCGAAGACGAATTTTGGTCTACACTTTTCAACTTTCGATGAACTGGATAAAGGAACAGAAAAAATCATATGACACCATTACACCAATTTCCTTTTTTCACTGTAGGTACTCTCTTAAGGACAGTACACAACATGGTGTAGTTTGTATACCTTGAAACTAAGCGTGATGGGTGAGCGGTAACACTCTGGCCTAACCTTCGGAAGGTCGCGGGTTCGAATCCATCCATTCAGATTTTGATTTTCCATGTTTCCCCCAATTCAATCCAGGCGAATCCCAGGATGGTTCCTTTAAAGGGCCATGGCCAAATTCATTTCCTTCTTGCCCCAAGTCCTTTACCGCCTCTAATTTCCTTGACGTCGACGACGTCATAAGCAAAAAAATCACTTAAAGCCTCCCTCACCACAGACGATTAAAATGCTTAAATTAATTCAGTAGAAAACCAGTGTGGAATGTGAAATAATGTGCGATCAACCACCAACGAAGGCAGGAGACCTCAATTTAGTAAACAAGTGAAAAAGTTCGGGCCTAGAATTCAGGAGTACGCGAATTCAATCCTTGGTTCCGCCACCCAGATTTTCCTTGATTTCCCGAAATCACTCTAGGCAAATACAGGTATAGTTTCTTAAAACCTGCATGGTCGTGTTCCATAACGTTCATTGTCCACGGGCCCTGTAATAATTTAGACGTATGCAAATCGTAAAGATATAAAGGCGAGAAGGGCTTTAATGTGTATCTATACATATTGTACTGTGTTCCTTGCTTAAAGTCTATACAAAATAAGGAAGTTGTATCTATCACTTTGGCTATGTGACGAAAAACTCACTATTGGAAACTGCTAGTTTTCCCCCAGAAGTTACTCATTAAATAATTTGAAGTTTACCCCATTTTTTTTCCGAGCAGAAATCATTTCTTAATATAGAAGAAGTCCAGGAATGAAAGGATAATCCGTCAAACATAGGTAGGTCACATCATGTCTTACAATATGTCAAAATATTTTAGTAAAATTCTTACCATTTTCGAGATACAGATTTTTTTTAAAAATTGACTTTGTTAAGTTTATTCCAAGCTATTTCTACAAATTAAGACTTTTTGAACCATGTTTTTTTTTAATTTGGTCAAGGATGTTTGAGTCAACTAAAACAATGAATGTTCCTTTTTTCTCTTAAATCGTTAAGAAAAAATTTTAAAAATCTTATGTAAAATTTTATACGAATTTATTCAAATGGCTGACTTGACAGCCTGTGGTGTAAGCAAAAATGTACCAAGCGGATCATTCCAATTACATTAAAAAATTTCTTCGTTATTGCCAATTTTAAAATGGAATAATTATTTAACATTCCATTTACAATTAAATTTCATGGTAGTTCAAAAACACGAAGGTTAGTATTTTTAACTTTATTGAGATAAAAGTGTATCGAATTGAAGTTACCATACAGGTATTTTTTCATTGTTTGGGACATTTGTACAATGAATTCGTAGAAATCTATCTTATTGTTTTTTTGTTGAAATGGGTTTTAAGAAGAAGAAAAAAGAACATTGTTTTAGATGACTGAAATATCTTTGAGTAAAATAGAAAAAAAAAAAAAAACAGAATTCCAAAAGTCTTAATTTCTAGAAATGGCATTTAATAAACTGAACAAAGTCACATGTTTCAAAAAATATGAATGAAATCAATATCTCGAAAATGGTGAGACTTTTACTAAAATAAAATTTTGTATATAGTAGTAAATGATGTGACCTATCTGCGGTATCGGGATTATCCTTTCATTACTGGACACCCCATATACTCCATCGGAAATAATAACTGCGGTGCATAAAGTACATTTAAACATCTTTATTGACTTACTCTGGATTATAGCGTGGTTGAATTTTTCTGTTAACTGTCTCTTCACTGACTGGTTTAAATCTTCCTATCCATAACTAGTCTCTTCAACATAACCAAGTAATCTGTTTTATACATTCTAATTTATGTTTTTCCTCTACACTTTCTGCCTTTGGATCTTCCAACAGAATAAGTAAAATAATAATTCGATATATCAGCGCTAAAATTAATGAAACAAATATGATATCTGTGTACTTTTACATTATTAATTTCGAACATTTAGAATAAAAGATCGTTGTGGAAAAAAAAAAAACAGATTGAAAATAAAGTTTACAATTTGTGCTCAGTTCTTCTTGTTGCAGTGTGACAGATTACTTCGCTGCTGGGCTGTGCTTTGTTCCGATGATGAAGCAACAACTTGCTTGGTACCTAAGCTGCTAAGGATACTTTTGGATCGAACCTGGTTGGTGGCCGAATTCCTTCCCGTCCCTTGTTCTCTTATCCTTTTGCTGCTCTAATGATCTAAACATCGACGAACCGTCAGGTTCGAAAAAATATTGAGTAGAAGCTTTACTTGTGCATCTAAATAAAATGACAATAGTGGTTTTTAGTTAGGGAGGAGGAGGGGGGTGGTACCTAAATAAAATGTTAATTTATATATTTTTTTTTTTTTTTTTTTAGCTGGCCTCTTGTAGTAGTAACCTACTACTAATTTTTTCTCTGCCTTCTTTGAGCTCTCATCTCAATTCACAACACTGAACATTCAGTCAGCTACACAGCAGAAAGTAGGCACTGTAAAATAGTTTCATCTCCCCGATAATGTGGTATGGAGGGCATAACCGTCTATTATAATCGCCTGTGACTGTGTACTAGGTGGGTCTCACATTTTGTGCTCTGACGGTATTGTTAGAGAGGTATTTGTCATCCTGTCGTGATGGCTGTCCCTCTAATGGAGGACTCGTGTAGTATCAGCCGCGTGACAGCACGGATACCGCAACGTCTTCGTCACCTGACATGTTTGGCGTCCTCAGACTGCCCTGGTACCAGCCGCATAGCGAAGCTGATTCAGGCACGAATTGAAACCGACAGTAAAATAAATTTGAAGCATGACTTACTAAATATTGAGATCTCCCTGTTCACCATATTTATGCACCTCCATTTGTACACTATGTTTTGTTAAAGATGTAATTTCATAGACACACATTTGTTAATAAATACCTTAATGTATCTGTGATCCAGTCAACATTATTAGTCACACTTAATATTGCCTCTATTTGAAGTCTGTTCCTGATTTTCCATGTCAGATCAGTACCTTGCTTGTTCATACACTAATGTGAATTATGTTAATTTTTTTTATATATATTGTTTCGCTGCTCATTAACGTCGGGAGAGAATAGGAGGCATGTAACAGCAAACAATTCAGTCATGGTCTTTTGAAGGAAACATCAGGAAGTGGACTCGAATAATAAAAAAAAACATATTTCGGATGGTCCAACCGAACATCGAATCCACGTCTACTCTCGAATGTCAGGCCTCAACCTGATTCTTCTCTCACCAAGTGAGTTCAAAGACATAGGTCAATGTCGCTATGTACGCCTAGTTTTAACTCCTTTCAGCTTAATAAGTTACTACTTCAACATAGTGGTCATCGTGTAATTCAAATTATGCATCTCTTTCTGTGCCAGTTCATAAATGCGGCAGTATGAAAATTTCCATGATGGCTTTCTTAAGTCTCGTCAATTTTTCCCTTACATCAATATAGATGTAATAACTACGTAAAGTGTCTGTTTCACCGTTATAAATTTTAAATTTTTGATGCACCTATAGGATAATTTTTACCATTTCAGTAAAAGTGACATCAGCGTGTCTGCCACAGGACGTTGTTAACGCGTAAATTTTAACTGTAACCGTTAAGCATTTACCAAATTTAGTATTTCGTGTTTTGTGAAATCTGTTTAAATTTTTCTGAAAGTTTTTACATATTACAGATCTAGTCTTTAGTAGTAAGGCCATAAACTATTTTCAATTTAAAAATATTATTGTGTAGATGAATAATGGTAATTTCCTCTTTTCTGTATGCTCAGATGTGCACAAAATTTCCTTTCTTATATTTGTAGAATACTACGTACTCCACCTATTTTATTTGTTAATTGATCAAAATTGTAACTGATTTTCATTACATTTATTAAACATTTGATCCCGAAAGTTGTGAAAGATACGAATTTTCGGAAAGATAAAAATTATCGTGTGATAAACAGCAAAGATTGCTCAGTATCACCTTACGAGAAAATCTTAGCTAGATTTTATTTGTAACCATTTTCTACTAAATATTAATAGACATTTCACACACAAAGGAAAGTTATGGAGGAATACAGTTAATATAAGTAGTTAATGGTGTTTCAAAAGAACATATTGCTCAACCTAATGTTGGCACCCATCCTTTCATGTTTTTTTTTTTTTTGTTTTTTTTTTTTTTTTTGTTTTTTTTTTTTGTTTGTTTGTTTTAAATACAAATAAAGTTGTGTACAGATTTTTGGTAGTTTCATAATATGAGAGTTTCATATGGTAGTTCAATTGTGTTTTCTGTCTCTAAATCGATATCATAAACCAGAACAATAAGCTGTCATCTTAAAATTTCATTCTTAAAAATTTACTTGTTCTACATCACGATATTTGTAAAAATTAAATTTACTCCCGTGCCTTCATATGGCAGTGTTCCAGGACCAGCTTCTGTATTTGGAGGTGAGGCAATGCAACAAACCAAGTACGAAGTCACCGCTGTATACTGTTTCGACCGACAGCCATCTCGCACGCCTTCACGCCTCGTGACGAGATCGAAGTGCGAGCATGCGAATAATATCGAAAAACTAATGCTTTATATCTGACGATTTATTGCCCCACTCTTCCGGAGCAATATTTGATTTTCCAAATGCACGAAGGGCCCGTGTTTGTACTGCATGAAGAGAAAAGCTGAAAATCCGTATGTTTATAAATCACGATATGACGAGGTACTCTAGGAAATTGGCAATATGCTCGCACGTTAGGCTGGAGCGAGTATATTGGTTCGGACACGCACGCGTTTTAGCTCGCTTGGAACCTCTGCAATCGTCGTGCGGGCTCAACTGATGTGTAGGCGAGGGACAGCGCTGCGCGGATATGAGATGATATCGAGCCCGGGTGCTCCTGTTTTATTTAGTGGGTTGTGGAGGCTGGAGGGGGGAGGAATGCCTTGTTTGTCCACGCGCCCCCAAGGGCACTGGAGCGGGCGCATTTGACTCGCCGTACTGGGAAAGAAAGGGATAGGAAGAGTCGCGAAGCATGAGAGAGATAACGGTATGGACAGGGGAGAAAGCAGTGGACAACTGGTTGTTGGACGAGGCAGAGCGCGCATCAGTTTGGTGGAGAGAAATCCATTACCGGATTCGACAGACGCGCAAAGCACCGCGGGCAGCCGACTCACAGGAGAAAAAGGGGGAACGTCGTAAAAATTAACTTGCCAATCCCAGTTGGTAGACGGAAGTACATAACGAGTTTGATTTACTTTGTGGGGAAAATACTTTTGAGCTGTATCTCTGCAAGGCATTGCTTAGATTTCAAAATTTTTAAGTAAAGAAGTGCACATTGTTTCAACCAGTGAAGCACTAAACAATTATTCCCAATATATCGGCATGATTTAGACGGCCGAGCATAATCGATTTTATTTACTTTGTGGGAAAATAAAATACTTTTTAGACGTACTCTGCAATACATTGCTCACATTTCAGAATGTTAAAGTAAAGAAGTGCATATTGTTGTAACCATTAGAGCACTAAATAATTATTGCCAATATGTTGGCATGATATAAAAGAACTACCACACATTCGGTGCTTAACTAGCCTACAAATAATGAGTACTAATTTTTATAAATACTTTTTTGTATTTATAAATAAATTACCACAGGATTATTTCGAATTGGTAAACTCAATATGCACAACCCATTAAAAACACATGAAACAGCAAAAATAATTTGCGAAACCTAGTGACAGAATTTGTATGGCGGGATATAATAACTTCTATGTTCAAAATGAAAGCATGGAGTCATTTTTTCCTAACGCAGATGTAAAAATTAGCTGTGAAAGTCATATAGCATTTTTTATTTTTTTTATTCCCTTGGGTTAAAAATGTGCTGATAGTTACTGAACGAACTCTCACCAGTTTGGATAGTTACTCAATGTGTAACCGTCATGTTAAAATACAGTGAGAGTGTTATAATATTCTCTACGAAGTGAACAGTTTTAACAACATCCAGAGTAATACAAAAATAAAATCGTATATTCAGCAATGTCGTAAATCAAACGTGGTCGAGAAGTGAAAGTTTTAGTCTTGTAAACAGAAGATGCCATTTCACGTGTTTCATCCTGTGATTGAAAAGAGATAATATAAAATCCCCATCCCAACCGGAACATTCATCCGGTTCTGTATTCTGCAATATGACTAAAAATCATTTCATTCCCTAGCAGAACAAGTAAAAATCCTATATTAATAGTAGAAATCTTCAGTTTGATCATTTAAATCTAATATTCTTAGGTATTAATTAGTTATTTAATTTATTTAATATAAGAACCTCATCACTCAGCTTAGTCTAAGCGCAGTAGAAATACAGAAACTTTCACAACCTTAAACATTTTTTCTTGGTTAATGACAGTGTTTAGATGACTCATGCATTGCTTCATTACAAGGGATTCTCTTTGCTCTGTTTAATATGCTAAGTTTAACATCATCTGTACATGGTCTGCTAAAGTTTCTTGTTAATTAATGTACATTATAATACCGTATAAATGCTTTTTTATTCATGTTTATTTTGTTAAACAAGCTGAATTATATCTTGTTGCTTCAGTACCAATAAATTACGTGAGATAATGTATTAACTTCAATAGTGTTTTCGTTTAGTTAACATTATGTCCATTTCAAATTATTTATTAAGTGATATTGTGTGTTCCAGAGATATTTCTTAAATTTCCATGGCTCGTAACTTAAAATTTATGGCAATAAATCAAAGCAGAGATGACGATTATTAATATTAACACATTAACGTAATAGTTAAATTGTGACACTGTGCAATACACATTCCGAATATGGAAATTTAATGTAATATGAATTGTTCAGCAGTCAGGACCATAACCTGAGTCCTTTTTGTACATTATTTATTTAATGGCTTTGCTCACGGGTTTGGCACGATGACAAATTTCCTTCTTGTTTCCTGTTGTGGGTAAATAGATAATTAGTTTCCTCATACACTTTGATACTGATTATTGGCAGTGGGGTTACACTTAAAACCTATCTCTGGCAGACGTTTTCAAATACGATGGCTTCAGAATTAATGACACAATTACGAAAAATTGCTGTTTCAAATTCATCTACACACTAAGATCTTTTTTTTAAAGAGAAGAGCCAAAAATAAATAAAATACTTATTATACCATTATTTCTGTAGCAATTTTGATAGAAAAGGAATCTACTGAATGTTGAAAAAGCAAATGCATTCCAGAAATGATGGGTTGTACTATGTTATCGGGAAATATGAATTTTGAATTTTTAAACAAAGACTTATTATAACTCATCACACATACCTTCCCTTTTTTCCGAAATATACTTAACGCCTGGTATTTACAATTTCACTTCGTTACGTTAATTTATCTTTATATTTATTTATTTGTTGAGACCACGTTAAGCCTTTGTGCATTTATCTTTTATAGACCCTATTTATAATTTTAACATATTTTGTGTTTTTTCATAAGAAAATAATTTAAACGGTTTAAAAATTGGGCTTACCACGACTCTTATAAAACTCAAAACTACAATGTTTGTAACAATAAAATATCAAAATACACAATAGAAGTTATATAATTACTTTTCAGATATCTTGAGCCCATAAGAAATTTTAGTGGCTGTCAGAGATTACTGTGCACACCGCTTCCTCATAGACAGTAACGGAATGGGTCACGTTTATGTTGCCATACAGCGTATATATTACTGTGCGTGTTTTAGTCCAGTTGCAGTTCATACTGAAAGTGTACCATGTAATTAATTTTGATATTTTATGCCACTCGTCATAAGAAACCCGATGTAGACAACGCTGTTATTACCCCAAATGTAGTTCGCGCTGCATTTCAAGTGCTTACAGATGTGTCCTTTTTTTTTACTTATGGCTTTACCCCTCGTCGACGTCGAGGTCATTACAGGCGGGAAAGGACTGTGGACAAGGAACGGGCAGGTTTTCGGCCATGGCGTTTTTAAGGAAGCATCCCGGCATTCGCCTTTAGTGATTTCGGGAAAACCATGAAAACCCAAATCTGGATGCCCGTCCTCCTGAATGCTAGGACAGAGCTTTAACCGCTAACTCACCACCTTCGGTCGAGTGTGTCTGCACAGTTTGATTTTGTAGAGGCAATATTAATTGAGATAATGGTTAGGTTGAAATGCAGCACGAACCAGAATATTCTTGTTATAGCACACGTCAAGAGGAATTTAGTTATTATTAGTATTGGCAATTTAATGAGCGTCGTATTAGTTACACGGCGATGATTTCTGCTGCACCTCAACGAAAAATAAAACAGCTTCCCTACTAAAAGAAAAATATAACGACACAATCATTTAGTTCAAATTCTTTCAAACAATTCTCTCATACTCTGTAATTGATTACAGTTGCGGTATTTTTAGTTTACTTCGTTTGATAAAACTGAAATAATTTTTTACTTCGACATACGCGTTTTGTTTTAATATTTACTGTTGTCTCCAGAAAGAAGGACCTGAAAAATCCAAGTGTTTAAAATTGAACATTGTCTATATTTTTTATCATTTATGCTTGGTTTAGAAATTTCATCAGAATATTAATCAGTACCACTGTTTGTTAAAAAAATTCAAACTGTATATAGATTTTCTGTAAGTCATGTAAACCATGTTATTTCTTCAGTACATAAGCCGACAGTGAAAGAACTATAAATGTTTAAGAGCTTGAGTAATATGGTTCTCAGAGCTTGCCCCAAATGAGTAAGCTGGTTACCAGCTAACAGCATTTCCTAAACCAAATCACTACGATGTAAATAATAAACACAGTAGTGTACAGTATCAGTAAAAGAGGTATTGTGTAAATATCCGACACTGACAAATGTAGTTGCCCAACTAAGGCCACGTTTACCAGATGCGAGTTGACTGGAACGACAGTAAGCGGAAGCGGTGACGGTGGGGAAAGAGAGTATATTAGAGTGCTAGTGATAATTTGAAGACAGTCCACTGTCAGGACAGTTCTCTAGTCGAACGTTGAAATCTTGAAAGTATGTCCATATTACAAGAAGGAATTAATTTTGTAGCTGATTTGTTAATGACTGAATGATGTTGAATGATGTGAAGAATGACAAAATAAAATGCCAAAAATGTGTGAGAGTGGATATCAAAAAGAAACGCTTTAAGTGCCTCAGTGACTTTTTGATTCAAGATGTAAAAATGTAAATCATTTAAGACTAAATGGGGTGGGGTAGCATATTCTCCACCAGCGAATTACTGTTACTGACCTGTTGAAATTTGGATTAACTGCTTCCTTATAATGTCCTCTTCACGTTTTGCACTCTCCTTTTCCGGAAAAGTTGCCACAAATTAAACTAAAAATTCTCAAATATGACATTGCCGCGCAGCTTGTAGATGCCACCGGCGATGCGAAATCAATGATAATCTCTTGAAATGTTGGTTTAATCCTTTGTTGTAATGTTTCCGTGTCGTTTTAGCTTCCCCCCGTTGTAAAACGTTGCATGAAATTAACAGATACAAAATATTTTTCCGAAATGCAGTACAACAACGCTAGCCATCGAGATAAGCAGTCAGAGATAATCGATTGATTCCGTTGTAACAAATGCGCAGTTTCCTAGATGGCTGCTGCAGAACGAATTCCCGTAAATTTTTTACTCTTGGTTCAGGCCGAATTTCAACCTAACCACGATCGCTATGACAAAACGAACCTGTTTAGGTTGTTATGATTCCTGTACCGATAATTTTTGTGTCATTTTTGCAGTGCTGTTAACATTTTGCCATTGCTAAGCGTCCCACATTTCGGCATTTTTAATTTAATTGGTGGCGACTTATCCGGAAAAGAAGAGTGCAAAACGTGAAGAGGACATTATAGGAAGCAGTTAATCCAAATTTCAAAAGGTCAGTAACAGTAATTCGCTGGTAGAGAATATGCTACCACACCCACTAACTGTATATCAGTTGAAGAACTGCTGTCATACATAAAAAATGATACTGTTATGAGGTTTTTTTTTTTTTAATAGCAGCATGTTTAATCCTTGTTCTTATAATTTTTATTCTTAAAATTCCGCTGAATTTCTTCATTTTCACTTTCTGAAGATTTAATGCCTTTGCTTCAATCCGCTCTCTCGACCTATCGCTAACCGAATCCATTATCCACAGTCAACTGAAACTGTTGGGGGCATCCATAAATTACGTGAGGTGTTTTTCCGGATTTCCGGACCCCCATCCCCCTTCTGTTGAGACTACGTGAGATCTGATCCGACCCTCCCCCCCTCTGCTGAGATCTGGTCCGTGAGACCCGCCCCCCTAGAAATAGCCGTCGCAACTTTTTGAGGACCTTTTTTTAGGTCTCAACCTTCCAAACCCGGTTACACCCACACTTTTCGACGAAATACCCCCCCCCCTAAAATCGTCCTTCGCGTGTTTTGTAAACCTTTTTTTTCCCCAAAACCTCACGTGAGATTTGATTTCCGTTAGCCCCTCCCCCTTTGTGAGATTTCGCCGGACCCCCCCCCCCCCCATTTCACCTCACGTAATTTATGGACGCCCTTGACACGAGAAGAGTGACTATCAGGCGTTGCGCGCGTCCAAGACAGTACGAGTTCCAGGCAACTAGCATCCTGTTATAACCTTATAGATGCTTTTGGACACACGGTCGTAGTCTATCACGAGCACATAATCTCTTCCATTCTTCCTATCAACTTTATTCCTTATAACTTTTAATGTTCTTCAGTACCGATGAAGAGGTGCTAATACTTCATTACAACTCGTTTCAATGACCTTGATATATTTTATGGCTTTCAGTGTTCAAAACACAAAATATCTTCACAAAGTACTTTTCCTATCAGGCAATTTCTTTGAAATAAAATATCAAACTTTAAGCTCTTTCACGCTTAGCTAAGGCTGTCGCCTCAGCACAACCATTCCGTCACTGAATGTTTCTCCGCCATCCCAACTTCTGACTCAATATCGATCTCTCAGAGCGCGGTTTTACCAGGTAACCGGAAAATTCCCCGGACTCACGCACCCGTTCTCGACGATCAGTTCCCAGGAAGGAAACAATCCCTGGCTGTTAATAGACATTTTCAAAATTCAAAACAGTTCATTCAGATTTGATAAAATTAAAATAAAACATATAAAATACGAACTGGGTGGAGGGAGTTAGCTGTGGCAGAATGTCACAAAAGGAAGCCATGGTTCACCATTTGGACGTATCCGAGATGCAAAACGGCTATAACGTAAACACTTAGGTATTTTATTATTTTATTATTATTGTAACTGCTTTACGTCTCTCAACAGCGAGGTGTTTAGAGACGGGAAAGGATGGGGGAAAGGAATGGGAAGGAATTCGGCCATGGCCTTTTGAAGGAAGCATCCCGGCATTTGCTTGGAGTGATTTGGGTAACAATGGAAAACCCAAATCTGGATGCCCGGACGGGGATTCGAACCGCCGTCCTCCCGAATGCGAGGCCAGAACGCTATCCGTTACACCACCACGCTTGGTGTAAACACTTAGGCTCGGAATATCAAGAACGAGTATAAATTAAAAGAATTTTCTTCTCACTAATGGCTTATTCACATGTCTACAGAAGCATCTGTGACTCGAAATGGAATAGAGGTAAATATTGATAACGCGTTCTTACGCTTGAAACACACGGAGATAGTCTTTCTCAAGAAAGTGAATGGCTTCGCATATGTTGTTTGACCTCCTCTATCTTGCGCATCTGGGCCGTCTGTAACAAACAGCTCCCTCCGTGCGACAAACAGAGGCAAAGGCCCGCACGGACCGACATGGATAATTCATCCTTTCTGCTTTCCGAACCATTAATCTCTCCACGCCGACTGTCAAAACATATAAAATAACGAATGTTTACAATACTGTGCAATACTAAATCAAACCAGTGTGCGACAAGTGCTTTTTTGCCGCCGGGAAACTCGGAGCTCAATGAGGCGCGAACGCCTCCCTCGCTTTTCATGAAAGTAAATCCGGTTGCTCGGTCAGCCCCCTGAATTCGTTAGACGAGGCAGGCCGATCGGAGAGCTAAGTGAGGCCATCAGTCCGCCATGGCTGATGGACCGCCGTCACGCTAGACAGTTTCCAATGTCGGTTCTCAATGCAAAACACCGTTACACTTTTCCCTCGAAAGTTTTGGCTGTCTGCATTTTGCAGCATCAGTTAATTAATCTGAACATCGTTGTTTAATATTAATTCAATGCATTATATCCTGACAGGATAAGTATCTATACTAATAAAATTCTAATCTTAGTCACAATGTAGAAATGTCGTCATGCTGTGACGTCATGCTTTTCGCCTTCGCTGCTCACTTAACAGCTGTCAGAGATATTTTTCAAGGTTATACAGGTTTTTTAATGACAGCTCTGTTTAGTTATGCATCTGCAAGGAATAAAATGTCAGAAAACCGAAAGAAAAGTATGTATTTCGATTAAATTGGAATATTAATTGTAAGGTATCCTTCGATCTATTTTCGAGATTTAGTTAAAATCCGGCCAAGTTTGAGGTTAACTTCAGTACACGATACCACAGGTAAAATAGAGATAACAACACTTCGAGTACAGTAAAGTAAATAAATAGCACATAGCAACCATAAATAAGAAGTTTCAAGTAAAATATAAGCCATAAACTTACCTAAATGAGCGTAATCCGTAATAATCCATGAACAGAAAACATAGGTTTGTTTATACTACTATAGCACTAATATTCCAGTAAATTGAACACTGTTAAACACTTTAATAATTAGAATTTCACCATTTGATATTAAATTCACTAATAACTCGCAGCTCCAGACCGATTTAAAGTACTAAATATGGAATTTAATGCATCTCCACATGGGAGCTAGTTCAACATTTAATTCCACCACATCTAAACAACTTCAAAGCTTTAAAAGTAAATATAACCAAGTAAAATAATCAGCCAGCCAATATTCTTTAAGTTTCCGGTAACCATCAACCAATAAATTGAAAATATAAGTGAATAACAGCCAACCGGTAATGGCGACGTAAAATCGAAACTTTAAAAATTAATAACTCATAAACTAACATGTTTAATAGACTAAAAACTTTTCCAAAGTGGTTAAAATAAATAAAGGTTCAATTTAAATTTAGTTTCAGGACACAACCGGCTATAAATAAAAAGCAGAATATTTGGTTGCACAACGGAAAAACAGGGAATTTAGAAATTCCATAACTCCCGATAGAATTAACCGATTTGAAAGATTTTTACACCACTGAGCTCGGCAGGGCCTGGGGAACGATTTGAAAATAGTATTAACTTCAGATTTTAAGGTCTCGAGGTGAACCATTTTTTTTTTTTATGACGTAGTATGTCGTTCAACATTACGCGATTCAAATATGCTTTTAAATTAACCAAACTTAAAAATTCATTTTTACTGGTCTGGAAGCTCCAAAACCTTAACCAAACACTTCATGACACTTGTCTCGTTACGCTCTCATTCTGTGAATTTCTGGTAGTACACAGTTGACAGATTCTTTTTCCAGATAGACTATTGTCTCGGCCAGTAGGTCAGTTTGATAAAAGATACAAGTCCGCCATTTTTAACACACTTGGCTGAAGTATCTCGTGGTGATAGGATGTAATCTCTCGGTGAGCGAGTTCAACGGTAGCGGCTCAGGGCGCGGTGCCTGGTGGGAAGTTTGACGTCATGGCATTATGGCCGACCGAGTATAGCCTGGTCGGGGCCATTTTCAAAGTTTGGCACACCCTACGTTCAGACTAACAGTTCTCGATATGTGACTTTCTAACTTTCATTTTCATTCTTGGGGTAGTGCGTGTTTTGCTCTGTTTCATAATCTGTGATTTTCGGTGAACGATTTATATCCGATTGCCTTTGCTAACTGTGAACTTGTATAATTAATGTGAAAATTTCAAGAATATAACTCAGTTATTCAACATTTGACTTTCATTTCTAGAATAGCACCTTTCTTACAGGAGGTAAAGCTGTAAGTGGCGACTGTGGTCATTTTAACAGTTAGCATCCTATATGGTTTAACACGGTAACAGAACTTTTCAGAACTTTGATGATTTTTGGAAGACTTCGAGTTCGGTGATGAAGGTGATGAAGCAGATACCCACCCCGTATATCCGTTTGATCCCTGACATAATTATTAGTAGCTGATATTTATTTAATATTCTTTAGGGGTATTAGTTACATTCTGTGCTCATAGATACTTAAGACAAAAGCTTTAATTTTAAATTAGCAATGTTAACGGAAGTTTTCATTAGATTGTTATTTAGCCAGGGTCAGAATTACAACTGGCATTTGACGTTGCAGCAGAGGGCATGAATATCGTTTTTTTTTTTTTTTAATGTATATTTTCCTCTTACTGAAATCATTATTTCGTTTGAACGAAAGTAGGTCCCTACTGATTACGATCTATGCGGCCTATATTAAATTAAAACTAATATTACGTGGCATAAGATTTAAGGTGGTATAAGGTTGTTAAGATTTATTTTTAATTTTCTTTGCTTACACTGGCGTTATATTACTGAGGCCATTATTTCAGCCGCATGCAGGACTAATTGTGTCAGCCATTCAAACGTTGTAATATCGGTCTGAATCACGGATAACAAAAAAGACTTAAAGATGTTGGATCAAGTTTATATCGTGATGCATTATTGCCACTAACATGCGGTAATTGATTTGTGGTTGAAGCATTGATTTTCTAGCTGCAATTTTAGCGGAGTTTGTAGTTAGGTTGAAATTCCAACTGGACCAGGATAACAATTCAAACATTTGCTATAGCGCAAGGGACGACGGACTGCATTGAGCATTATTTTATAACAATTTTTAGTTTGTCAACTACAAAGACAAAACTTTCCAGAGCCGTCATTTTAGACGGCCTTCGAGGTTAATAAAAGTAATAAAACAAACGCCAATTGCGTGTCCGGCACGACTAGTTTCTCACCTAATTAAAAATGTCAGGATGAATACAGTGTTCTGACAATTAATTTTTTCAGATTTGCTTAACTGAATAGAATTTTTATATCACTTGTAACCCTCATTTTTTAATGTTGAACATATTGCGGTTGTAGTTTACATAGTGATGGAGTTGCAACTACTTGCTCGTAGCACAACTTATGACCTCAGTAACACGACATCAGTGGGAGAAAAGCAAGTAAGAAATAAATGTTAACAACTTAAGTCAAGCCGCGTTATATTAGTTTTAATCCTAGTCCTTGGTGCGTGAATCGCAATAAGTGTGGAACTACTTTCGTCCCCATGACGTAACTACTTCAGTGAAATGACGCTCATGAAAGTAGCTTAGACAAAGAAAGAAAAAATACTCAAGCCCTCCGCTATAACGATAAATGTCTGTTGTAATTCTGATCAGGGCTGTATTTCTATCTAATCAAAACCTCCACAGATATTACTTCTCGAAAATAAATATTTCTACCGCAGGCGTATTAATACATTAACTTTAATCATGAAATGAACTTGATCCCATATTCCTTAGATTGCTTCAACAGCGACAGAGAATATAACGAAGATAAGTACATCGACGAAATATAAACAAACAAAAAGCTACTAATAAGTAATATGTGCATTTAAAGAAGTACATTATTTTCTATATGGTTGGTTTGTAACTAAAATAACCAAACTTCTTAGCTTGCCATAATAGCGACATCTTTGACTTTTCTTTAGCCCGCCAGCGAACGATTGGCTCGTGACGTCACAGTCTGACAGAAATTATGACATGATGACCAAGGTTGCTTTTTATTAGTGTTAATCGTATTGATGTTTTGCTCAAGCTTTCGTAACAACAGAAAGTGTTAGTTTCTGAGTACCCAATACATAAAGCGGAGACAATATCTTATTGATATTGAACAAGATCTACCAAAACAATTGTCAATTTGTGTTGAGTGAGAAATGTTTGTTTTTCAGTTTCACGAGTACCCTACTTACTGATTTTTTGAAGTCACGTACTATTGCTATATTTTAGTGATTTTATTATAGCTTCATGAACAACTCTCTGCATAAAGTTCTATTGCTAACCCACATAATTCTTATTACTCGCTTTTGAGCCCTGAATACTACGTCTGTGTGGGTAGAATTGTCCAAAATATTATTTAATATTAAAGGGTGAAAATAAGCAGAATAAACCAGTTTCCTCATACGGAGATCATCTTTTGTTTAAATGGTATGAATTGCAAATGTGGCAAAACAAAATCGCTTCCATAAGTCAGAGACATGTAGCCTCGAATTTAAATTATGATGAATATGGAGTCCTAGAAATTTCACACTGTCTACCTTGTTAATGGACTGGCCTGCATATTTTATTTCTGTGATAGTAATCTGTGTGACGTACTGAATTGTATATATTGAATTTTATCCAAATTTAAGAACAAACCATTAGCTGTAAACCATTTATTAATGTCGTCAAAGATATGTTTTATTAATGTCGTCAAAGATATGTTTCTAAATATGTACTGTAGAGAAATCTGGAGTATTTTTAATTCCTATACTTGCATCACCTGCAAATCGGACACATTTTGAATTTTTACATGTAAAGCATGTATTATATTCATATTATTACACCTGATTCTATGGAACACAGTTCAATTAATTTTCTGTAATTCCCTCATGACCACTTAAGCATTTGCTCTTAAGAGACATGCTAACTAGATATGTGCATTGTTTGAAATACATGTATTTCAAATGCAAATAAAAAATGCAAAATACCTATTTTTGTTTCGACAACATATTTTATGAATATTGATATTCAGACCATTGGAAACATTAACACATAAAAGTTAGATAAGAACTTGGTTTTATTCAAATAACAATGGGTTTGTCAGTATTGACCCATCTAATGATGCCGCCGCCGACTGGCATGTTGCGATGGTTCTGTTAGTCGCTTTTATGCCAGTTTTGTTCACTTATCTGCATTTTACAAGATTTGTAGAAAAAGTCTTAAGGGAAGTGTTAGTGCTACTACAAACTTCTTGAATAATGTAATAGCGATTCAATATGTTATATTAATTTGTTATTCTTATTTTGTAGTACCAGTACGAAAAGTTATTCTGGCCTGAGAACCAAGTACCAAACATGTTAAAATTTTATTTGTTTACAATTAATTCCGTTGTGTAGGTAGTAAAACAAGTGTGGCAAGAAAGTACAAATTATTTATTTATTTTCGATGGAAACATTTCAGAAGAGTGTGATAAAATCAGATCTCAACATACAAAGAAGACAAATTATGTTGTTGGCATTTAGAAAGAAAATATTCTTACCACTTTTGCAACTATCTTACCGAGTTAAGTTTATTTTTTACAAGCTAGTTATGACTTTTGTAGTTGATACTCTGTCGCAAACGTGGACTGTGGAAATTATTCGTTTAGGACTCTAATTGCAGGTGTTATTCAGCAGTTATCAAGCCCACCAAAAATTATGTGCCAGCGCACTTTCATTAAAAAAAACATTGCTGTAGAATCTGTGGAAGACAAGTAAAATACAAAACTAGCTGTAAAAGTGACTAATTTTGTATGCATCACGTCAGATGTTTGCTCTTTATCCAAAGGACACTGTCTGGGTGTGTCCGTTTAAAGGATTGATTGTAACATATTTGAAAGAAAAGGTTACTACACTTTCTTGCTGGAGATTTAGAAGTATCTCTGCTCGAATATAGTAGTGTAGTATGGAACCCACATTTTGAGTATCAAATACAGGAGTTGGAGAACATGCAAAGAAGGGCTGCTAGATTTGTTTCTGGAAATTATCACAGAATGCAATCAGTGACAGATATGATAAAGGATCTGGAATGGGATTCATTGGAAGACAGGAGGAGGGTAATGGGAGTGTACAGGGCGTATACTGGCGATGAGGCATGGAAAAATATTGCAGTAGGTATGAAAAGTAGTTCATGGAAGGGAAAAGATGACCATGACCACAAGCTGGCACTTGATTTCAGGCACAAGGGTGTGGGAAGATTTTCTTTTTTAGGTAACGGTGTCAGGGATTGGAATGAGTTACCAAGGGGAATGATGAATAACCTACCGAAAACGTTAAAAGAATTTAAAGTTAAAATTTGTAGATGGCAAATGTAGGTGAGTGTAGGATAGGGGGAAGTTGGGTGTGTAGGGAAATTGCCACCGGAGCCTGTGCTCCATTGCAATTAAAAATTAAATAAAATTTTTTTAATAAAGTAGTGAACTGATTATTGTCATACATTATGACTTAGATTTCAAATTATCGAAAATTGTGAAATAAAAATCCAGCAGTAAAAAAGGTGTTCCTAAAAAATAGTACATGTTTGTCAAGTTCTGCTCCAGCAGATTGTATTGAAGCCTTATAGGACGAACATGAAGGTTGTCTCTTCTGAATAAGTAGTGGTGTTAAAATCTATGAATGAAGTGAAAGAAATTACATACATAATAAATGAACGAAAAGAGTATTTTATATTAATAAAAGTATTTTAAAATACCTATTTTGTATTTCAAACGATTTTGTATTTGAAATATTGTATTTAAATGCTTTTTAAAAACTATTTTATACATCTCTAATGCTAACATTTCTTATTCCTTGTGGCGTAGCTAAATTTACAGACATAGTGCCAAATTTTTCTTGGAAGCCTGACATCGTTACTGCGAGACACTGAGCTGCTGGCAGTGAACTTATCAGCAACAGACAAAAAATATTTACTAAATATTTCAGCAACTAAAAAATTCGATTCCACTGAATTTTGTTTCATATAAATTTCTTTACTGGACTGATTCTTCTACCCTGTTTCACTCTTTACAATGTTACTTATTGTCTTAATTTTATTATCAAATTCATGAATCTTATGCTTGTAGTAAATACTTTTAAATTCTTTAATAAACATTTTCAGCACTTTACAATACTGCTTGGAATATACTTTAATATTAGTATTGTGACTATTCCTTTCAGAATTACATGATGTTCTATTGCCCATAGTTATCCATGTTTTACTTTTCTTTTCGAGAAGTGTAACACATTTTCATGGTAAAATAACTTTCAATGCCAGTAAAAAAAAATTATTTCTCATTCACACCTTGTACACTGTGAACATGTTTCCAGTTTGTTGGATTAAGACAATTTCTAAAATTCTTCATTTATTACTCACTGAACCTTAATAGCATTACTCTTGGAGTTAGCTCCTGCTAAATCATGGATGGTTATTGACTGGGCATCATTGTCTGGAAATCCATTAATAGATGGCCTGACTGTATAAATGAATTTTAAGCTATTTAGGAAAACTTTATTTATTACTTAGTAACTATTATTCATTATTCTAGTGGGAAAATTAACTACCTGATTCAGAATTTATGAGCTGGCTAATAATTCCAACATGGCAGGGTATGTTATTAAAAAACCTACATTAAAATCATTACACATGAATAAATTAGCTATGTTTATGCCAAAAAATGTTAATAAGAATTCAAGTTGTGTTATAAAAAAGTAAAGTTAACAGAGTATATAGTTACTATAACCAAATTTTCATTGTTGAGATTTAGCTGTGGAGCACAAGTATCAAAATGTTGATCAAGACAATACTTGATAACATTTATATCATCAAAGCTACAGCCATTTCTAATATAAGTGACAACTCCTCCTTTCCCCAGGTCAGTTCTACGAGTGTGAGAAGCTAATTAAACTCTGTTATATTTGACATACCTATTCAAGTAATTATATGGTGTTCAGGCAAGCATGAAACATCAGTTCTATTGAAATCACTCAAATATTTTAAGTGAAGTAGCAATTACAGACGCTACTTGGAAGAAGCATTAGTTCTGTTTTGGGGTTGTGCAGGTGAACTCCATTGGTAGGTGGAATTTTATTAGTTATGACCTACACCTAAATAGAAGGAGGAAAAGAGTACTTTCTGAGTTGTTAGCTAAACTTCCACTTCCAGTTTGATGGTGTCAAGACTGCCTTTTTTTAGGGTTGGGGTTGCTGATGAGGGGATAAAAATAAGTGATAACAGGGATACTGATTGTAGATGCTCTATGGGAAAAAACACAAATGCTAAAGAAACAGATTGAAATAAAAACAGAATTGGGTACAAGGGAAGACAAAGTTTAATGCTGAAAATAACACAAACCCAAAAATAATGGTGTTATTGGTGAACTGTGGACTTTAAATGATCAAATTGATAGAATTTGCAAATTTATTAGAGAAATATGAAGCACAAGATATTATAGGGGTAGAGTCTTGGTTAAAACAAGCAGCACTAGAGAATGAGGTTACCCCTGTAGTGTATCACAGAAACAGAGGTATAATTGGTGGAAGGGTATTCATACTGGTTAACAAAGATTACTATAGTTCTCTAGTGTTCATAGAACATGACCATGATTTACAAGGGGTAAGATTTTTGGCGTGATAAAATCGGGGAATTGACTGCTTAACATAGTGGAAGAATGAATGATATAGAGGAGATTCTTGGAGAGAAAATAAATTCACAGTTCAGAGATGAACGTAAAATTGTTATGATTGGAGGTGATTTAAATTTATCAGATGTCAACTGGGTATGAAATCAGATTAATAGCATAAGGGAATAGAGTTTTGCAAAAGGAGGTTTTACACAAATGGTAGAGCAAAATATAAGAGGACCAGACATGTCGGATATCTTTCTAATAAAGCTTGATGAAAACATTGTCTGGTGTCAAGTAACAGAAGGAATAAGTGATCACAATGCAGTACTGATAGATATTACAGGATTCAGTAAACCAGTGACCAAAACAGAAGGGGGAAATAGGTATAGTTATAAAAAGGTTCAGACTTTAGAATTGTTCAGCAAATGGAAGGATGGCACAAGAACAGTGGAGGCGAAGTGGGAAGAGTTTAAGGAGATAATAAAAAGGGGAGAGGAAATGTTTATTCCAAAGCAGAAAATAAAGAGAAGTACAGAACCTACATACTACAAATAAGAAGGTGAGAAGGGTTAAAGAGGCTAGTGAGATGGGAACACAAGACACAGGAAGGCAGTAGGGAATACTTTAAACAACTAAACAAGGAATGAATAAGAGCAAAGGGAGAAGCAAAGGATGGGTTTATAAAGAATACTATTGGTGCAGGAGGGCCATTGAACAATGCAGCTAGAAATTTTTATGGTTATATTACAAAACTGAGGGGAAGGAAAGGTACTCAGACTATTGTAGATAAGAACAGAATTGAAGTCACTGAGGATTTTAAAATGGCAGATATAATGTGTGACTTGTTTAGTGAGACATCTAGCCACTATCATCCTGTAATGGGAGGGAATGAATGAGAGCAGACTCTCCCTAAGAGTATAAAGAAGGAAACTACAATATTTGAAATAGAATCTCAGAAAATTATGAAAGAAATTAGAAAGTTAATAACAATATTTTTTTTAAAAAAAATGAAGAGGGCTGGTGTAGATAATATTACTACACATTTATTGAAGACTAGCCGATACCCGCGATTTCGTAGGCGTGGACTTAGAATTTCATTGCCACAATTGAATAAAGAAAGCTGTTAGTAACTTATGATTAGTCCCAAACAACACCAAGTCGGCATAATATGACAGGAAAGCCATCACAGAGAATCAGTTTCCAACATATTTACAAACGGGTGCGGGGATGTGGAAAAGAAAGGGGGGAGGGGGTTAAACAAGGACAGCTTTATTTCATATTGGGCTTTTCATCTTCAACATGAACATCCGATTCTCGGATTTTCTGAAAACTTCAGTTGCTCTTGCTCTGCTAGAACCACCTCTTAGGTCAGGTTTACGCCCGCAAGGCATGTCAAAAAGAAGGCAAAATAAACTGGTGCCAGAATCATTTAGGCAGACACAAATTAATCGTACAGTGAAGAGCAAATCGACGTCTATACTAAACGAATTTTACTAACAAATCATACACTAACAGATTGCGAGAGAAACACAGCTTGAGCAACCGACGTTACATAACAGATTAACACACCCATCCGTCCGTCTGTCACCATTCAATAAGTTCTCAAAACATCGTGACTAAAACTGTTATTTGTGTCGTGTGTCCTTCCCACAGATATGAAGTATTTCCATGTTAAATTCCATCATTATTGGTATAGCCATTTAGACAACAAACCTTACAAAAAGACAAAGACTTACTTTCGCATATATAATATTATTAGCGCAGATCACACACACACACACACACACACAATGACTGCAAGAGAAACAACGGCTGAGTGATCAATACAGCGTAAAAAGGTGTACACCTACAGCATTGTTATACCGCTTACGATTTTCCAAGCATTTCACCACTAAATTTGTGATATCTACAGTTTAATATGGATTCTGAAAAACTAACCGTCCAAGCATGGCTCATACGATCAAAAACAATTCTTAAAATATTTGCCTTCATCGGGAGTTTAACCTGGAACTACGGTCCAAACATTGGTAAGCCAGCGCATTAACCACTGAGCTATCAGGCAGCGATACTGGACGGTACTACAGAGTTTTATACATCCTTACGTCGGTCTATGTTCGTTACGGTAGTTTTTCGAAATTACATGACAGTATGTACTATTTATACAGAAAAAGTATTCTATGTCCATCCTAACGCCAAATCGCATCTCTTTCTCAAATTTCATCACGATCAGCTTAGCCGTTTAGCCCTAGAAACGTAAAAAAATAAATAAAAAAAAAATAAATAAAAAAAAAATAAAAGTGTACACCTACAACATTGTTAGACCGCGTACGATTTGCCAAGCGTTTCACCCCTAAATTTGTGATATCTACAGTTTAATATGGAATCTGAAAAACTTACCGTCCAGGCATGGCTCATACGATCAAAAACAATTCTTAAAAATATTTGCCTTCATTGGGATTTGAGCCGGAAACTACGGTCCAAACATTGGCAAGCCAGTGCGTTAAACCTGCTTGCCAGATTTCATCACCATCATAGTTAACCAAAGAAATGTAACAAACAGACAGACAGAGAGTCAGATTTAATTTCGCATTTATAATATTAGTATAGATTATGGGATACGATATTGTACCTTACCTTGAAATTTTATTTGAAATCAGTCTATAGTCTTGCTGCTTACCAGAGGACAGGAAAAGAGCAATAGTTGAACTGGTTCACAAAGGACTGGTTACAAATAGGGTTGAAAATTACAGGCCAATTAGTTTGACATCAGTGACAGGAATAATGATGGAAACACTTATATACAAATACATCAGAAATGTCAGTGAGGAAAGAACCTGGTTTGTAGATCGACAACATGGCTTTAGGCAAGGATAATCATGTGAATCTCAGATGGTGGACTATATTCAAGATATTTCAGATGAACCTAACAAGGGAAGCCAAGTGGGTGCGCAGACTTCCGCGGTCGTTATCCATGTTGTTTTGGTTGTCCGGGTTGAACCGCGTCAGTTTATGAAAACCTAATGTTTCCGGCTATCATTTGGTGGTCTTCTTCAGAGGACTGTCAAGGCTGCAGTCACTGTCGCCTGTCAACCCGGAGAACCAAGACAACATGGACAACGACCGCGGAAGTCTGCGCACCCACTTGATGAATCTCTACGGGGAGAATGTCTTCAAACTTACCGGGCATTTCGGATCGCTCCGACGGAAGAGAAATAACAGGCTCTGACATCTAGCTTTCCTGTGCCGCTGCCGAGATAAAGACATCATTCCAGGCTTTCTCAACATCAGGCACCACATCACGACGGTCACCGCCCTCCGAATTTGGAAGATAAGCAGCTAGGCACATCTTCGTGAACTCCGCGTTCACGAAGAATTTCGCGACAGTTCACTACATGCGAAGTGAACTGGCAGCGATAGAAGTAAGAATTCTTAATCTCCACTTGTTCCTTAGTAAAACATTAAACGTCTATGATTGGGACTTGCTGGACAAATTATCGTGGAATCAGGCCTATAACGAATTTGAAAAAAAAAAAACTAAGAATGGACAACTGGTCAAGTTCTCCAAACTAGATGAAAATCAACACTACAAATTAGAGGAGAATCTATTAAAAAGATGTGTGGTCAACATCACAAACGAGATGATAGACACTAAGACGAACTCACTTGTGCTATTGCGCCAGCAAAGTTACCAGTGGATGAAGTCATCGCTGCTGTGGAATTTTCAATTTCTTCTCTTTCACCAGTTGATGCTCAAGAGATTCGAAGTGAAACGGCGAGGATATTATCAATTGCAAAACCACCTCCGCAGAACCTCACTCGTGGGGAACGATTCTCCTTGCGTCGGTTGAGAGAAAGAGAAGACATTGTGGTGTTACCCATTGACAACGGAAATTCTTCAGTGGTTATGTATGCGGAAGAATACCACCGAAAGGTAGAGGGTTTATTGCAAGATGGAACGTATGGAAAGCTTCCAACAAACTTTCTCCAGAAGATTCGACGTTAAGTTGCAACTAAAATACGGAAGCAACCTCAATCGAATCGGAAGCGAAAAGAAAAGTAATTACGTCGAATCATCTGATGCCACGTTTGTACTGCCTTCCCAAGATACACAATTGCCGTTACGACCAATTGTCAGCGCTTTTCAGTCCCCGACACATGCGCTGGCAAGATATCTAGCGGATAAGTTAAAGACTCCGACTAATTCTACTTTTACAATTCGGAATTCTTCTTATTTTATAAATAGGATCAAGGACAGACGTCTGGAAGACAACGACATACTAGTAAGCTTCGACGTCACGTCACTGTTTACAAACGTACCAACTGACGAAACCATCAGCATCTTCAGGGAACGACTAGAAAATCTCAGCCTGCCGGAAGAATGTTCGTCACTAACTGAATTCTGCCTTAGGACTACTTTCTTTCAATACAAGAATGACATCTACCAACAAAATGACGGAGCAGCGATGGGTTGGCCACTGTCTCCAATCGTGGCCGATGTGTTTATGGATGCATTTGAACTGAAGTGGTCAATACTCACAATCTAAAGCCATCTTTATGGCTGCGTTACGTGGACGACACATTTGTTATCACGGGTTTGAATCCCTCCAGGCCTTCTTCCAACATTTAAACAGTGCTCACGACAAAATTAAGTTCACTATGGAAGTTGAGGAGGACAAACAACTTCCCTATATGGACGTGATCGTGAAGTGGAAGGAAGATGGCTCCCTGGACCACGGAGTTTATCGCAAGCCCACGTACACGAATCGATACTTGCATGCAACATCTCACCACCATCCAGCAGTGAAACGCGGAATTCTAAAAATTTTAACCATTTGTGCTTCCATAGTCAGTGACGAAGCGAGCATAGCCGCTGAAAAGAAATATTGAAGGAAACGTTTCTGGCCAACAGCTGCAGCCTTAAAGTTATCAATAAGGTCATCGCGAGGCTTAAACCTCAAGCACTACCTTGTGCTCCAGAAGACAAACAGACGGACCCATGGCAGTATTACCATACGTTCAGGGGGTGACGGATAAAATTGGCCGTCTCTTAAAGAAGAAAAATACCCTCCGATATACAGAACGCCTAGGAAGATTTCTGATGTGCTCATAAAGGTTAAAGACAGGAGGGAGAAACTGCAGACAGCGGGCGTGTATCAAATACCCTGTAGCTGTGGCCAAGGGATTGCGCATAAACTACGTGGCTCGGTCCGGGGCTGGAAAAATACGTTGGGCTATGTGGGGGGGGGGGGGGGGAAGGGAGTGTTTCGACCCGGGCCACGTAGCTTTACGTTCATATTATTTGTCATAGTAAAAATGAGATACAGCACAAACAACAGCATGTGAATATTGATTTCCATCATTTAAGTATGGTGTTACATGGTTTTCATAGACCTGAAAAAGGCTTTTGACAGAGTATAATTGGTGAAGTTAATGACGATTCTAAAAAATAAAGGTATTGATTGGAAGGAAAGAAGGCTAAAAGTAAATTATACATTGAGCAAGGAGTGAGAGTGAGAGTGGGGAATGATCTTACTGAAGAGGGAAAGATTGGAAGAGTTGTAAGACAGGGATGTTGTTTGTCAACCATATTATTTAACGTATATTTGGAGGAAATTATGAAAGAAGTTTAAGAGGTTGTAGGACGTAGGATTGTGGCGTACTACAAAATATATAAATATTTGTATTTAGTTATTTTTATATTCAGATTATATTAATATTTAATGAATATTTAGTAATTTAACTCTCTGATCCGCGTAATGGATATCCCAGGCTGCCATATTTTCTTAAAATTTATCTGAGTAAAGAGGTTGCTACTTGGAGGGGCAGAAGGGATTTTGAAGCTGGTAACGGTAAATTCTACCGATGGCGTGGGATGATCCGAGCCTTAGTCCGCCCGGATACAACGGCCAACCCCAAGGTTAGAGCATTGACCTTACGCAAGGTTACCTGTACAGCACAAGGGGTGACAGACGCGCGGGAAAGGCCAGAGCGAATGGGGTGACTTCAAACCTCACGTGGTTTTGGGAAGAAGTTAGACATCCAATGCCGTATCATATACGGGGTCTACCGATGTTAATTCATGGCTTCCTTTTTCATGTAACAAAACTTCGGGAAGGAGTTTATGGGAAGAGAGGCAGAAGCGGCCATACTGGCATTCTGTGGTCAGCAGTCGCCGTGTCCAGACGTCATAGCGCAGAGTGGCACTATGCTGGAGGGTTCTGGCTTCGACCACAGGCTGGTCGTTTGATGCTGTCCATGCACTGATGCAATTTACTGGTCTCCGCCACACGCCGCTGCTGCTGTTGCTGATGATTATGGTAACGTGTTCCATCGCCCATCATCGTTTCATGGTTTGGAAAGACTTTGAAGAATCCGTAATCGACCCATGTGACAGGATCTCTGCTCAGTTCCATTTTAAAAGCTAGCTGGCAAATAACCTCATGAACTTTAAAGCTCCTTGTAAATTCAGTTGAGCCTTATTCTTGTTCATATTTTAATTCAAAAGGCACCCAAGGGATTTTATCCACTATACATATAACATATTATTGTTGGCTTGGGGCCACGATGTTATCATGTATTTAAATTTATGAATGAAATATTTAACATTTAGTTTATGTTTGTTATCTTCAGGCAGGTTGTAACGCCGGATAGTGCTTTTGCTTGCAGATACACGTAATGTCTAACGTGACGTTAAATGTATCCGGCTATGTACAAGCCATAGGAAAATAATAAATTCAGCATTATATATGTTTTATCAACAGCAATCAAGATCCTTGCTATCTAAATATTAATTTCTTATTAAAATCAAGAACCACTTTAACATTAAAACTTAAAGTAACGGCAATCACCCCCTCCCGTTACAAGGTAAAGGAGGTGTATGCATGGGTGGTCGTAGGATTACCTGCATTAGGTTTGCTGATGACATGGTTTAGCTGTCAGAAAGTGTCAAGAAACTCAGAAGAATGTTAGAGACTTTAGACAAAGGGTGTGAGGAATTCGGAATGAGAATCAAAAGGACTAAATCTAAATGTATGTTGGTGGGAAGGAGTAAAAAATAAATGATGATAACGCTGCAAGGAGAAATAATTGAACAAGTGGAGTCCTTTAAATATTTCGGGAGTATTGTGAGTGGTGATATGAGCTGCAAGAAGGAGGTAAAAACTAGAATATCAATGGCAAAGGAAGCTTCAATAGAAAGAAAAATTTACTATGCATAAGGCTGGACAAAACACTGAGGAAAAAATTAGCTAAATGTTTTGTATGGAGTATAGGACTATATGGAGCAGAAACATGGACGCTACTCAAAGAAGATTTAAAGAGGTTGGAAGCTCCTGAAATGTGGTTATGGAGGAGGATGGAGAAAATAGGTTGGAAGGACAAAGTAAGGAATGAGGAAGTGGTGGAACGAACAGGAGAGAAAAGATCACTCTTAAAAACAATAAGAAACAGAAAAAAGAACTGGATTGGGCATGTGCTGAGGAAGGAATGCCTGCTCAAAACTGCTCTGGAGGGGACTGTAAACGGAGAGAAGAGGTCGGCAAAGGATGAAAATGATGGATGATATAATGATAAACGGGAGACATATAGAAACTAAGAGAATGGCGAAACAGAGGGAAGCGTGGAAGGCTGTCACTGTGCGTGGACCTGCCGAATAGGAGTGAACCGTTGATGATTTAAGTATCTCCGTAACGATAGTCTGACACCAGAAAACAGTACAAAATGTCTTCTGGGGTCAATAAGGAAAAAGACAAAGTGCTACGCAGGAAGGCAGGGCAGGGAGGGGGGGAGTGAGCAAAAGCCACATTAAGCTACGTGGGGGGGGGGGGGCGGGGGGGTTCACAGGAGGCCAAAATTGAGCTACGTGGTTTATGCACGCTTCCCAAGTGTATATCGGCGAGACTGGACGGACGGTCAAGGAAAAGCTGTGTGGACACATAACACATCTTAAAATAACGACGGCAGCAAATCAGCTGTAGCACGCAATTTATATAGTGACACTAATGTACTTGTTCATGAAAGCAGATGGTGGCCCAGGCATGTCAAAGAAGCGCTAGAAATTAAAAAGAGACCGGATAATATGAACGCGGACGGCGGGCTACAACTTGTCCAGATAAGGTCATGCTTGATTAGGAAAGCGCGGGACGCAAGCCCCCGTCAGAGCAGCCACGCTGGCAGCGGTAACTTGAATGACGTCACTCCAAACGGTTAGCGCGCTCTTCGGGAGATATATAAAGGCGTCAGCGACTGCAGCCTTGACAGTCCTGTGAAGAAGACCATCAAATAATGGCCGAAACGTTAGGTTTTCATAAATTTACGTGGTTCAACCCGGTCAACCAAGACAACCAAGGGGGGCCAAGTTGGTAGTGCAGCACTAGATATTTCTAAGGCATCTGACTGAGTGAGCCATAAAATGGTTTTAACTAAAATGAAATCTATTGGATTGGTTGAAAAATTTACTTCCTGGGTGGAGGAATCGTTAAAAGACATGAAGTAAAGTGTTAGAGTAGGAAATACATTATCAAAAGAGGTGGAAGTAAATATAGGAGTGCCATAGGGTAGTGTATTTCGACCGTTGTTTTTCATTATTCAAAATGAATGATTATGTGGATGGGTTACTGTCAAAATTTAGGTTATTTGCAGATGATATAGTGGTATACAATGGGATTCTGTGAACAGCTGCAGGGTGATCTGGATAGAATATTTAAACATGCAGCATGGAATGAAGATAAATGCCAAGAAGAGTCAGCTTATTAGGATAATTACAGGGTGGGTCAAAATTGCTTTTTGAAGACCTTAGGTGTAAATATCTTGCATTATGTTTGGCAACAAGCTTAACTGGGCAGAGCACATTGGACAGGTGTTAGGAATGAGTTACAAAATCGTACATTTACTGGAGAGGGTGATGAGAGGATGTACCACAGAAGTTAGGGGATTGGGTTACACATTTTCAAAACTTTGGTCAAACCATTGCTTGAATATGATGGTGTAGTTTGGGAACCACATTTTGGCTAAAACATACAGGAATTGGAGGGTGTGCAAAGAAGAGCAGCTAGAATTGTTTGTGCATATTGTTGCAGGACCCAGTCAGTAACTGATATGATAAAGGAACTGGTTTGGAAGTCATTGGAATGTTCAGAGCATATGTCGACGATGGGGCTTGGAAGAAGATTGGTCAAAGGATTAGGAATAGTGCATGGAAAGGGAAAGACGACCATGATCACAAGCTGACGCTCGATTTCATGCATAAGGGAATGGGAAAATTTTCTTTCGTTGGTAAGGGTGTCAGGGATTGGAACAAATTACCGAGTGAAGTGTTAAATAATTTACCAAAAACGCCGAAGGAATTTAAAATTAAAATTTGTAAATTGGAAAAGTAAATGGGAGAGGAATTTAAGACTCCAATATAAAAGAAAATTTATAAAAATAAATTAAAAAGGGGTAATTAGACTACTAGGGTAATTGCCACCGGGGCATATGCTCTATCACAATTAAAATTAATAATGATAAAATAATTCATACACTTTGTTCTATAACCCTCTGATATTTTGCTGTAGTATATTAATATTATTTTATTTTTGGTATCTGAGAATTTAATACTGCTTTAACTAACTTCTGCTAATTCTCTCTGCCTAAACCTTGACTCTAATCTAAAAAAGAAGCTGCCCTAACACCATTAACTACAGGAATTCTTCCATGAGAAGCAGTGTCTCCAGTTAAACATCCGGCTATCACATCTGAAAAAAAAACCTTTCCTCTGTTATTGGTGTGCAGGCCATGCCTAGTATAACTCAACCTATCAATAGCATCAGACTGTAAAAAAAGGCATTTAATTGAGTACCGGTACATAATTACATGAATTATAGTTCTGTAAGGATTTGAAACAGAATACGGAACGGGATATCAAAATAAATCCAGTACTGTTACCTATAGTAAAAGTTCTACATTTGTCATATTATTCGCCCAGTTTGAAAAATCTATTCTGGTTTAAAAAACAGGGCGAATCCAAAAACAGATAATTTCACTTATAAATAAAAGCTGACATGAATAACAACAAATAACAAAGCTGCCAGTACTGTGTAATCCCAACTTATGTCGCACAATTCTGGTTGTTGCTTGCATTAATCTGAGTACTGAGTTTGCTTATGAGATGACGGCGGGTCATATTACCTGTCAAGCAGTCTGTAAAGGAGGGGTTATGCGTCACTGTGTAATTACACTAGCCCTTCCAGCTGAAACGTTGCTTCCACCCTGCCCAAAGCTGTCGTCCACTGTTATGGCAGGATTTAAATGAGTTTTTATCTAATTCCTTAGTTGTCTGTGTTTACGCAAAACGATAGATTGTGTGGCTTGAAAAGAAAAAACTCTGCAGTTTTACAACCAAATATATATTTTTCAGTAAAATTCTACAAAAACTGCAGAAAAAAGTTTTCATCTTTTGTTTCTTTCTTATAAAAGTTATATACTGTTTCCAGGACCTGATCTTAACTCACCAAAAGATTTTGCGTTGTAATGAAACATTTTCCATTAAGTTGCAACATAGTGACTTCAATAGGGACGAGGAATTGGTTATCTTTATATACAGGGGGAGGACAAAATAATACCAACACCTGTGAAATAATGGAAATTTTTTATTAATAGGGGGTTGGACCACCGTTTGACTAAAGTACAGATTTAATGCGACGTGGGATAGATGCATAAGGGTCATAGACAATATTTAAAGGCATATTAAGCCGTTCCTCCTGCAGAACGGTCTCTGATTCCGAAAGGCTGTATGGAAGAGGAAATCGGGAACGAAGTTTGGACTCCGAATATTCCATAAATGTTCAATAATATTCAAGTCCGGAGACTGAGGGGGCCAGGCAAGATGCTCAGCTTCATCGTCATGCTCTTCGAACCATGCCTGAACACACCAAGCAGTGTAGATAGGGGCGTTGTCGTCTTGAAAAAAGCGGTCGCTCTCCAGGGAATACAGTCTGGACAAAAGGATTGACATGATCCCCTAGAATCCTTAGGTAGTGGTTGGATTTGATTCTACCATGCAGAATAACGATTTCTTGTACTTTCGTGCTACTATGCGCTTCAAGACCCGTCTATCCATATCAGTAAGCTTTGACTTTCGGCCACTGTTGTGCTTACCCTCTTTTGTGTACGCTCTCATACCGGCTGATACCGTACTCCTTGCAAACCCCAAAAGGTTTGATGTTTCCGTAACCGATGCTCCACTTAAACGCGCTTCGGCAATAATTCCTCTTTGGAATTCTGACGGGTCTGACGTTTCAACTTATCACAGACAGTTCGATAGACACATGCAACGCAGGTGACTGCTGTTGAGAGACTGATACCTTCCTCTTCACGGTCACTAGGTGGCAGACTTCTGTTAAGGGTGTATTATACGTTTGGTGGTTTCCAAGGTGTTAACTACATTCCGGAGTGATATTTCATTTGCATGCTCGTAGCTCCGTTGAATAACTTTATTTCGGGTAATTGTCCGTGGCGACTGTGGTCAATACCGAACCTGCAGTATATCTAAAGCCACTAAAAAAATATAACTGTTTGTTTATTATTTTAATCTGAACAGACTTATCAATATATTTATCGATAGATATGCTTACAGCCATAAAGGCGTTACGTGGCATAAAGGCGTTACAAGGTGTTGGTATTATTTTGTCCTCCATCTGTATATAATCCGTTGTCGAGGTAAACGGCATCACTGAAAAATCACTGGACCTATTCAGGCAATATTCACACCATATGATATTGAACGGTGAGATTGCCTCCCAAAAACTTTCCATCCCAGCATGATGCGACGGAAAATTTGAGGTCTTACATCTCATCTCATATTTATAATCTGGCCAGGATAAATATACTCACTGATATTTTCTAAAGCTATATTGTTTAGTTGTACATTCCCCTCAGTGGCCCATTTGTTAGACATAACTTTTGTTTTTGAAAGATTTATGACCAGGCCAACTGCTTTGCACTCAGAGACAAAATCCTTATCTAAGGTTTGGAGTTTGTCAATGTCATTAAGCACAAGTGCAATGTCATCAGCGAATCTAAGTTGTTCAGTCTTCTGTCATAGATTCTACACCCGTTTACTGGCCATTCTAGCTTTGACATTGCCATCTGGAAGCCAACTGAAAACAATTTCTGAGAGATGGGATCACCTTTCCTAACGCCTCTTTCGAGGCGAAAATCTGTAGCTGGTTCCACAATGCCGAGCACTCTGGTACAAGCAGAGCTGTGTCCAAGCCGTGTTCGGTTAATGCTTGTAGAACAGCCTTGTGACTTACTCAATCAAATGCCGTATATTTGAAACAATAAAAATTATTCTGAATTTCCACAATAATGAAAATAGTGCGATAATCACTCCGTTTAGTTGTACTCCATTATAATGCAATTTTTAAATTGTTTAATAAGTCAGAATCAAACTTTACGCATATCCTCCAAGTTACGTCTTATTAAATCTGCAATCCTAATCTTACGTTAAGCTGCAGAAACAACTGAATCAAAGACGGAGAATAGCTGCCAGATGCGATACCGTCATCAGACATTAAAATCCTGATGAGGAAACTATTTTAAGCTGAAGCGAGCTCCTGGGAGGAATACAGAGGGGCGATCAGGGACATAGTGTACAGTGGACTGTGGAAGGCGTTTATTCTGATGGTGACAAACCTATGATGGTACATAAACTGACATAGTATTGAAAGGTTTAAATCTAATTAAAATTTTATGGGTTGATGAGAATTAGTCACAACAGATATTAAAAAGTTACAAAACAGGGGAAACAATCGTCAGATTTCAATACTTAACCATCAAATGTTTCGAAATTACTAGCAAGAATAAATACATAGAAGAATGTAAAATGGAAGAGTTATTAGCTTATGAAAAGTTTGAGTGCATAAATAATCGGGTCACAAAGGAAAATTAATATTTAAAATGCTGCTAAAGAAAAATAAAGACACTTCTAGGCCGTTTATGGGTTACAAAGAGTTTTTGATACTGTCATAAGGGACAGGATGTCGAAAAAAAAGCTAATTGAGTCTAAAATATTGACTTTGAAGAACAATCTGCAATGTATAAAAAATCAAATGGCTATAACAAAAATGAAAAATAAGAACGAGGATATCAAAAAAAATCTGAATGACATTAACGAAATATTAGAAAATGAAATGAGACTAAAAATATACCAAAGCAGAGGCCATATCATGAGCAATAGTAAAAACGGTAACGATGGATGAAATATAAAAGCATTGTCGAATTTTGCAGAAAAGGTTATTCAATTCTATTATTTGTAACTGATAGCGTAAGAAAACTCGTTATCGAAAGAAGGGTATCGTTAATAATAATAGGTTTCTTCAGAGGGAAAAACCATTAGCATTTATCATTTACTACAACTCAGAACGTTCTCGAAATGTACGTACAAAGTAGGGTGCTTTAATGTAACGAAGATTAAACTTTGAAAATAACTGCAGGATGAAAGAACAGAGTATTCGAAGTATAATTCTATACAAAGAAAAGTGATTTAAGATTAATGTGCGAAATTGACAATTTTTGTAAATGATTCAGGGGGGAAAAGTTTCTGTAAGAATCTCGTACAGGTAACAGAGAAATTAGTAGAACACGTTTTAACGCATGATTTCTTTGTTGACGGGGGAAACTATAACTGTAGAAGAAGGCAAGCGTTAGAATATGTGCAGCAGAAAATTAAGGACTAGAGTTATACTGGGTATGTTGAGATGAAGAAATTAACTGATGATAGGAAGACATGGTGAACTGCATCAGTATAGTAGAGAGAGTTTTTCCTTCTATCATGCTTAGGAGTTTCCCGTGGAGGATGTACAGTACATCTTCATGAGAACTGTCTTAGCTAGATGAGCCGGGGAGGTTTCCTGTTGCCGTGCCTAGTGTCTCTTTGTATGTGTTTTTTGTGTGGATGAATGTGACAGTGTGTCTGTTCACTATAGAGTAAAGGTTCCCAAATTTAGGACCGCGCCCCCCTCAAATGGGGTGTGGGGAGCTAGGTAGTTTCGCCACCCTTTGAACGATACCCTAGTTTACACCGTCCCAATTACTACATCTCCTTCACTGGTTCTCAGAGTTGAGAACCTTTATCATAACATTAAATTCTTACAGAGTTTCTCTCAGATGTCGTAGTACTGAAGAGTAGTCATTTATGTTTTTAATACGAGGCATGTTTTTTAAGTAAGTACCGTTTTGAAATTAAAAAAAGACGTGCAAATATATCTCAATAATTTTATTTTTACATGAAAGCCTATACCTTACTCTATTTTTCTACATAATTCCCTTCAATATTGAGGCACTTGTCATAACGTACCAGTTTTTGAAAACCCTCCTCATAGAAGTCTGCCGCCTGACTTGTTAACCACTGCATCACAACTGTTTTGACTTCGTTATCGTCTTCAAGATGCTGACCGCCCAGGTGTTTCTTCAAGTGCAGGAACAGATGGTAGTCACTGGTCGCCAGATCAGGGCTGTACGGAGGATGATCTAGAGTTTCCCATCGAAAAGATGAGATCTTTGGTCTGATTAGCCACATTTGGACGGGCATTGTCATGCAGCAAAACGATGCCCTTGCTCAACTTGCCACGTCTTTTGTTCTGGATTTAACAGCGCAGATTGTTCAATGTCTCACAAGAAGCTGCTGCATTGATTGTCTCATTACGAGGCAGAAATTCCACAAGCAATACTCCTTTTCTGTCCCAAAAAACTGTGCACATGATTTTCGGGGCAGAAATCGTTTGCTTAAACTTCACTTTTTTGGATGAATATGAATGCCGCCATTCCATGGACTGTTGCTTTGATTCAGGTGTGACGTAGGTCACCCATGTCTAATCGCCCGTAACACTTTGGCTTAAGAAATCATCACCATCATTGTGGTACCGCTCAAGGAAAGTCAATGCACTGCCTAAACGTTTGGTTTTGTGCACATCCGTTAACATTTTCGGTATCCAACGTGAGCACAATTTTCGGTAATTCAAGTGCTCGGTCACAATGCCATACAAAACACTACGAGAAACATTAGGAAAGTGATCACACAAGGAGGACATCGTAAAGCGTCTATTTTCTCTCACCTTATTGTCCACTTTCTGCACCAAACTTTCATTAAAGACCGAAGGACGCCCACTCCGTTGTTCATCATGCACATTTTTGCGGCCATCTTTAAATGCTCTCACCCACTTTCTCACCTTTCCATCACTCATAATGTTTGTCCATAAACTGTACAGATCTCACGATGAATATCGATCGGTTTTAGGCCTTTAGCACAAAGAAATCTTATAACAGCCCGTACTTTACAGTCGGCGGGACTCACGATTATCGGAGGCATCGTAAACACTCAGTGAACAACGTAAAAAAGGAAGAATTAGACTGTAATAGCGTCAGTGCGTAGGCAAGAGATGCAGGTACCCAATTCGCATGCGCGGAACGCCGACCGTAGTGCTGCAGCCACGGTACTTACTTAAAAAATACGCCTCGTATATAAAATTGTATCATATAAAATGTATTGTTGAATGTGATTCATCCAAATATTGAATGATGTTACTTAAACGCTACAGTCAAATCGACCGCTATGACGCTGCATGGAATTCAATAACAGGCTAAGCGGGAGATCGCCTGTGTTGGTGGCACATATTCAGCAAGTGCGGCCAACAGTAAAGCGCCGTTTTAATTCAGTTTGGGCGGATTGGCCAGTATAGAAAACAAAACCGAGTGCACTGCTGCAGATACCCCATTAGCAGGCACATTAAAGCCTAAGCGAATAGCCACACAGCGCAGTTATGGCGGTGGCCGCGAGCCGTACCCCCGCCGTGCCGCTGTCTGCCATAATCAATAATAGTGATTCATGGCGGGCGAACCTAATGAAATTTAATGCCGCCTCTGGGAGGGATCGCGCAGCAGTCGCTGTGGCGAGCTGGCAATAATTTGCCTATGAATCAAACTGCGGTTAACATTATCAGCGGTCTCGTCTAGGGCGGGGCATCGGTTCATTATCGAGTTGTCGAGAGGCGAACAGCATAGACAGTCGGACAAGGAAACTGTGGACCCATGTACTGGATGGAGACGATGATAGGCAGAAATACAGAGAAGTTGAAGCTAGAAGGAGAATAGGGACCAATGTTTGTTTGTTTTATTTTTGCTAATGTGCTACATACAAACATTCAGTTTTCATCAGATTTTGATGGAACTTTACTTTACTTTAAGACAAATAGAAAAATACTATTTACGTTTTGATTTTTTTTAAAAAACCTAAACCATCTCCTCCTTTACCCTCTCTCCTTAATTTCTGTCAACGTCGTTCATGCAAACCCACAGTTTTTATCCGATTTTGATAGTACTTACCACACTTATACTTCAAGACAAGGCCGTCTGGTAGCTCAGCGTATAAGGTGCTTACATCGGAAAGTTTCTCTCCCCGGTCGTGGGTTCAATACCGTGGTGAAAAGGATTTTTTAGGAATTGTAGTTGATTATATAAGTTACGCTGGAACTTTCCGTGGTTCTGGTTCCGCGTTAAGCTGTAGGCCCTGAGGAAAGGAACTGGCCTTCCTGTCTCTAACACAATAGGTTGGTGCAGTACATCTCCTTCGAGAAGATTGGATCAACCTTCGGGTTGTGGACTAAGTAACATTTTTAGTTTTTGAAGTGAAAACTCTTTTAGGCGTGCTGGGCGATTTTTGGATGGATAAAATCTTATGAGATTGCGTCATCGACATGCTAATTAACAGTATATCTGTAGCGCTCTGGCGCGCAGTGGTTAAGTTGTCTCACTGGGGATCGAAAAGTTCCCGGTTCGATTCACTGGCGCGGATTTCCTTAGACCCTTAGCACGACTTTCATCTCTGGTACAGTTTGCTATCTAATACGAAGTACGCTAGAACGATTTCATGGTTCAGATTGAACGTTAAATCGTAGGTCCCCTGTACCTGGCAGCACTACCGGGTAAATTAAGGTGACTAAGTTAGGGGCGGAATGCCCAGCCAATAGAAAGCCTGTCACAAGGTCACACGGAATTATTATTATTTAGTATATCTGCAAGTATGACGTCTTTTGCGTATGATATTCCTAGTTTTAAGGTTTCACTTCCGTTTGCAGTCCCAAATGTTTGCCAGCCCCCCCCCCCCCCCCCTAACTGTGACAGAAGTAGCGAGGGTCAGTTTCAGATTGTTTATTATGTTTAAAGTGTTATTCAAAGCTTCAACTTAATTGCATTATCCCCTGCCCTTTTGGCTCAGTTGGCCCCTTGATTGTGTCCGGCACTGACACGGGGTTAGCTGGTTCCAGTCCTGGAGGGGGAAGAAGCTTTCTTCAGGACTTGGTAGGAGAGGTCATTGTGCACAATTCCTAATCACAAGATTGTGCACCAAAGTCCTGAGTTAAATCCCAAACTTCTGCGCAGTGCGAATGAATTGAGGGCATGTGATACAATTGATTGTGATTCGTCCGTCGCGCGGAGGGGGTGTTAAGCATGGCCATCCTTTTGTAACGTTCGGGGGAATAGGCCTGAACTGACCGGTATTGGCGTTCACCCTTTCCTTCTTTTATCTTTCATCAACAACACAAACAACGCTCTACCGTGAACAAACACACACACACAATCACAGTCATCGTAACAACAGTGACCCCGGCAGCGTAGGGGTAGCATGCTTGCTTCGCGTTGCAGGGGTCGCCAGTGCGAGTCCCGCCGAGGGCCAGGTTGATTTTAATTAAGTGTTCATCTTGTATCTACCTTACAGAAGATGTAAAATAATCACACTGAAATGAAATATATACGTAGTAAGAGAAACACACACGTTGAGCTGGTTGTATGGCTAACATGGCCAAATGCCATTTAAATAAATAATTTTTTTAAAAAACTGTCAAACTGCTGAACGTAACCACAATCATGTTCCCATCGAGGTGTAAACATCCACCATGGTAAACGCCTTCGCCCGGACACGGGCAAGGCGTTCATAGAAAAAGAAGAATTATGTGTCATTGAAATTCATGAAAATATTTTTTTTTAAAATACAGCTCTTCCACATACTTTCAATAAGTAAGGTAAGAAATAATTCTAAATGCCTAAGGTAAATAATGCATTAAAACTAAAGGAGACAAATCCATTTAATAGAATCAACTCTGCTTACAGGGAATGTTCTAATAAATAGGTTTCTGTTTTTTTTTTTAATTTAATGTTTTATATATTTTATATTTTCGTCGTTGTACCAATGACGTTTGCCGCGTTGGTAGGAAAAGGTATGTTGAGGTTCGTTAATTGTCTTGTGATTTTGTTTAGTAATAACACAGAAGTTTCTCGGGAAAATGATATGAGATACATCATCCGCCAATGCGGATGTTCGCGTTGAGGTGCCACTGGATTGGGGACCTGGTTCGAGACCTGTACCCTGAGTAACAGCCGTCCTGATTGAGATTTTTAGCGGTTTTCCGCTGTTACCTAGATGAATGCTGGGATGATCCCCAGTATCCGCTTCATAAATTACACATTTCACAAATAAAAATATACCTATCGTAGAAAACATAAGTTACAAGAATTTCAGACAGATGGCAACACTTAAGCTCCTCCCACTGCTTTAGGAACCTGTTTCTAACTACCCAGTGAAAACATTGGACAAATTCTTAATTCTGTGATGACTTTACGTGACTCTACAGGGTCCACTGGCAAATAGTAATTGTAATATGTGTTATATGTCACTTCCTGCTTATTCTGAACGGTTGAAGAGTTTCTCAGAATGATATTTCAGTTATTATATAAACGGCTAGTAAAACCACATCTAGAAACACACGAAGTGAAATACGGTTTTTCATTTTATTTCTAATGCTAAGGCTTCGCAGAGATGATTGGTTGTTAGCAGCCCTGGTGGAAGACCTCTTGCTGTAATAAACTGCTCCATTTGGATTGCCATGCTTTCTATTTTCGTTCTTTGATCACACGCAAGTTAGCTTTGAGTCTTATTTCTGTGCCCCCTTCATTGCCTGTTTCATCAATTGATTGATGTACTTATTAAACTAAATTCCTCTGTAAGCGAATACTAGAAGGTCATAAGCCGCGTTAGAGGAAAACTTAGCGATATAATTTGGAATCACAACTCTTACAGTGGGGAAGAATTCTGCTCACACTATATTCAGTCGTATCAACAATGCGGTAATGTGTACGCCATGCGTTAGAAAATTTCTATCTAAATATGATCAGAGATCTTAAACTTACACCAGCCTCTGACAAATCCTGCTTTTTATGGAAGAGGTACGACTACAATGCCAGTAGTCTAAATCGCACACGGAAGCAGAGTTAGTCTGATGATGGTGGCAGGTTGGTTTAAGTCGGAATAAAGGCAGAAAGGTCAGAAGATTGGGCTGAGAAAATAAAAATTGGAGACAATTTTCAAGTATATTCCGAAAAAATTTAAAAGTCAATACCATACTTTTTTCTGATTATTATGATTACAGAAATGGATTTCATTCTAATGAATACTTAAGTGCTTTGAATTGTGGTATGCTTAACATCTTATTTATTTCATTCACTCTTACGTCCTCTAAAATAACGAGACTGGTCTACATCGTTTTCGGCATTGATCATATCTGGCTGTGACGTCGATATATTAAGAAACAAAGTTTCACGAAAATTTATTGGATATCTCTCCCTACAAATAAATACAAAATTTGATATGACGATCAGTTAAATTTATTTAACCATTAGAACGTCCAGTAAACGGCATCAATATACATAAATTGACTTTTATTTTACATATTGCTTTACGCTTCCTTAACGGCTAAGGTCATTAGAGGCGGGACGGGACTGTGGACAAGGAACGGGAAGGAATTCGGCCAAAGCCTTTTTGAAGGAAGCATCCCGGGATTCGCCTGGAGTGATTTGGGGAAACCATGGATACCCAAATCTGGATGCCCGGACGGGGATTCGAACCCGCGTCCTCCCGAATGCGAGGCCAGAACGTTAACCGTTCACCCACCACGCTCGGTATATATATAAATTGAGGTGACTCCACAAGCGGTTTCAAAGCTAAGCAGAAACTAACAAACGATTGGGAGGAAAAGCGAGGGGGGAGGGTTGTAAATCAAAATACTGACGCAGAAATTATTCTGTTTAATGTTTTAACTCAGTTATCTTAACGAGAATCATGGGAGGTGCAGAGCAAAGTACATCAATAATACGTATAAATTTCTGAATCACCGATATGTAAACTATTAAAATACGCAACGCTGTCCCCAAACTAAGAGCGAGATTATAGATCCAACTTGATTCACGGAAACCATGCCAGCACGAATAGGATGAGACTTTAAATAAAGGAAAGTAAGAATGAAGGAATCATTCCAAAGTTTAAAAAGATTAGACATCATATGCTTTTGTCGGCAGATCTTGATAATATCCTCGAAATTGAGTGTTAAAGTCTGCATCTACGCAAACGATTTAACGCAACGGACAGCCTAAAGGCCTACAGTTGAAATCATACAACTTAATCGGTCTTCGCAAGCATGCGAGTGAAATGTTTACCACCTCGTGAATCAGTTACTAATTTGTGTATTTTAGAAGAACAACGTGAACTATTACAATCACATGACCTTGACTATGGCGTAATTCGAGGAATGAATTTAAACGGAATTCAGGAGAGATACGAAAATGTGGCTTGTAAAATTTTGCATGTATTTAAACTTTGCCTGCGAGACTAAGGTAATTCATGCGTCAAGGAAGTATTTTTAGAATACATTGCTGAGTATTTAGTATGTTTAAATTGGAATTAAAGGTTCTCAGCGTATTCGTAAATGTAATATTTGTTTAAGTTGGTACGCAGAGTGATTTTTAATGTTGTCTGGTCTGCGTAAATTAAAAGAATGGTGCAGCATATAATTTACGGAACGGTGGACAAGACCGAATGGTATAGCAGTATGGCTGTGGACAACTGAACTGGATAATATGTGACCTTTCCACAAAAGTGAACGGACAGACGTAAACGAAGGAGTGTGTTTTTTAATTGAATTCGATATAATTCTCTTCAATGCTTCACGAGAATGAAACCCAAATGAACTAAGCCATCTAACAAGTTTTGTTTCTGAGTGTGATAATTCCTTAAATCATGAAGTCTGTGTTCTGTTTTGAGTGGTCTGATGGTTCAGTTGGCTGACCTGGGAAAGGGAAAGAACCCGGTTCGAATCCCAGTCTCGGCTGGAATTCTTACGGCCTCTCGCAAAGCCTTGCTTTGTGATGTGAAGTACGCTAGGACGCTCCTTGGTTAGGATTCCACGTAAAACTGTAGGTCCCCTATAAATGATAGGATTACCTGGTTAGTTTAGGGTAGCCATGACAGAGTCGCAAGCGCGGCAAATAGAAGCTTTGTCAACCGGCGGCTGAACTACACTTCGGGGTCTCCTGGCCAACATACAATACGCCCTATATTTTCTCTTTTATTTGGTTTATCTCTGCTGAAATCGAAGGACAAGAATTCTTCATCTGTTGTTTCAGGCCAAATAAAATAAAATAAAATAAATTAAAAGAGTATTTATCTTTGAGCTACACAACTTTAGTCTCATCTCATTCTTAATATTTTCAGAATCGAGAAAGTGCTGCAATTACCGACAAATCGAGCAAAACCCATCTGCTCATTAGTCAGCAAATTAACCTCAAAAAATGGTTTTCTGGAGGTAGCACTTCAATTGATATTCTTATAATAAGGATAAATACGAAAAAAGTGTAGCGTATAGATGGGATGGGACCGGGGAAAAGGAACGGGAAGAAATTCGGCCATGGCCTTTTTGAAGGAAGCATCCCGCCATTCACCTGGAGTGATTTGGGGAAACCATGGAAAACCCAAAAGGATGGCCGGACGGGGATTCGCACCAGCGTCCTCCTGAATGCGAGGCCAGAGCGTTAACCGTTCACCCACCAGGCTCGGTCAAGAGGTTTGAATTAGATATGGAAACCGAATGTCCCTACACATTGCATTTCTGATTGTTTTGTGAATTGCAAACTATCTTTTGTATTGTACAATGACCTGTTGCTAGAAACAAAAACGATACACATCGATACGTATGCATGCGTGTTGAAGAAAGACCAGTGTCGTGTAAGTAAGCAGGGAGTGAAGTGTTGTTGCAGTTTTAGTGTCGGCCGCAGTAGCTGAGGTGGTCTGTGGAGTGGTCCCTGCGGACGTGTTTGGCTGGTCGCCATTGGCTGCGATGGTGAACAGCGCCGGCGGGCCACATCGATTGCTCCACTCATATGTATCCTGCAGACACCAAAAACCAACCCAGCTTCACACACTTGCAGGAAGAAGCTTCGAGATCTGTGAAGCAACGAAACTGCCATCTAATAAACACACAACAGCAAACAAAAGATAGCCGAGCGTGGTGGTGTAACGGCTAGCGTTCTGGCCTCGCATTCGGGAGGACGGTGGTTCGAATCCCCGTCCGGGCATCCAGATTTGGGTTTTCCATGGTTTCCCAAAATCACTCCAGGTGAATGCCGGGATGCTTCCTTCAAAAGGCCATGGCCGAATTCCTTCCCATTCCTTGCCCCCAATCCTTTCCCGTCTCTAAAGACCTAGTTGTTATAGGAGACGTTAAGCGGTAAAAAAAAACTTATTCTTACGTGCACGAAATTTGGGGGGAGATTTCGCTGTCAAGAATGTTTGGTTGCATCTTCATTTAACCACCAACCAAAAGTTGTATTTAGTTTTTCATTAATGTAATAAATTTCTCCAGCTACTGCGGAAAACGTTTTAGTTGTTTCATTTATTCCAGAAATTACTCCAGATGGATGCCGAGATTAGTTCCTTCAAATACCATGCTCGAATTCCTTCCAGTTCTTTGCATCATGACCTTCCCGTTCTAATGATCTCGGAACTAAAAGACATAAAGACGAAGAAGAAAAGAAAACGAAACCTTAAATTGCAATTCATGCTTTTTTAATTAATAAGCATGAACAATAAAAATTGTTTATGCTGGTATGCACTGCAGAGTATATGCTGGGATTTATAGGAGGACAGTACAAACGAACAAAACGACAGACCCCCACTGTCGGCGGAAATGGTCACTTACCCCTTTATTCCGGTTTAGTAAACGCTTGCGACTTTTGCGACTCAAGAATGTAGAAAATAATTTATTCATGCTGTACTGAACTTGAAATGACTCTTTGCCACTTAGGTGACTCGTATGTACACAGCAAGTGAAAAAATCTCGGAATGACTGAGATACCAGCAACTATAGGCGTGGCCTATAGTGGTAATCTTGGACAGCCTTTGATTCAATAAAATACTGACGAGAAGAACAGCAAAGTAGTTTTCAATTTTATGGAATTCGCAGGCTCAGTTATCATTACTACACTCCTGGAAATTGAAATAAGAACACATTGACGCCGGTGTGTAAGACCCACCATACTTGCTCCGGACACTACGAGAGGGCTGTACAAGCAATGATCAAACGCACGGCACAGCGGACACACCAGGAACAGCAGTGTTGGCCGTCGAAGGGCGCTAGCTGCGTAGCGGTTGGGCACCGCCGCAGTCAGTGTCAGCCAGTTTGCCGTGGCATACGGAGCTCCAACCCAGTCTTTAACACTGGTAGCATCCCGCGACAGCGTGTACGGGAACCGTATGTGCAGTTGACGGAATTTGAGCGAGGGCGTATAGTGGGCATGCGGGAGGCCGGGTGGACGTACCGCCGAATAGCTCAACATGTGGGGCGCGAGGTCTCCACAGTACATCGGTGTTGTCGCCAGTGGTCGGCGGAAGGCGCACGTGCCCGTCGACCTGGGTCCGGACAGCAACGACGCACGGACGCACGCCAAGACCGTCGCATCCTACGCAGTGCCGTAGGGGACCGCACCGCCACTTCCCGACAAATTAGGGACACTGTTGCTCCTGGGGTATCAGAGAGGACCATTCGCAACCATCTCCATGAAGCTGGGCTACGGTCCCGCGCACCGTTAGGTCGTCTTCCGCTCACGCCCCAACATCGTGCCTCCAGTGGTGTCGCGACAGGCGTGTATGGAGGGACGAATGGAGACGTGTCGTCTTCAGTGATGAGAGTCGCTTCTGCCTTGGTGCCAATGATGGTCGTATGCGTGTTTGGCGCCGTGCAGGTGAGCGCCACAATCAGGACTGCATACGACCGAGGCACACAGGGTCAACACTCGGCATCATGGTGTGGGGAGCGATCTCCTACACTAGCCGTACACCTCTGGTGATCGTCGAGGGGACACTCAACAGTGCGCGGTACATTCAAATCGTCATCGAACCCATCGATCTACCATTCCTGGACCGGCAAGGGAACATGCTGTTACAACAGGACAATGCACGTCCACATGTATCCCGTGCCACCCAACCTGCTCTAGAAGGTGTAAGTCAACTACCCTGGCCAGCGAGATCTGCGGATCTGTCCCCCATTGAGCATGTTTGGGACTGGATGAAACGTCGTCTCACGTGGTCTGCACGTCCAGCACGAACGCTGGTCCAGCTGAGGCGCCAGGTGGAATTGGCTTGGCATGCCGTTCCACAGGACTACATCCAGCACCTCTTCGATCGTCTCCATGGGAGAATTGCAGCCTGCATTGCTGCGAAAGGAGGATATACACGGTACTAGTGCCGACATTGTGCATGCTCTGTTGCCTGTGTCTATGTGCCTATGGTTCTGTCTGTGTGATCATATGTTGTATCTGACCCCAGGAATGTGTATATAAAGTTTCCCATTCCTGGGACAATGAATTCACGGTGTTCTTATTTCAATTTCCAGGAGTGTATTTTGGTCTATGAATCTCAAGTGTTTTTACAGTTGCCACAAATGTGAAGCATGGTTCTTTCAACATACATGAAGTAGATCATATGGTTCCTGCCCTTGCCGCGGACGCCAAACTCGGTTGGCCAATGATGTGGAACTGAACGCCTGTATCGACCATGTCAGTCGATTTTGAGTCGATGGCTCAGTTCACCTGATTTACTCAACCAGCGCTGAATCGCTGGTGCTTACCGAAACGATTGCGTGTGATGCATCTGGTAAACATCAGTGGTATCGACTTGACTCCAATCTCAACCACGAAAGTGTTTCCCACGAAAAGAATAATTGGTAATCCTGTTATGAACCTGTGAATGAATCTTATAAGATTGTGCATTTAACCGGGACATTAGAGTTCTATTATAATTTGCCAATTTATTTCATTGAAGTAATTAAATGAAATTTCATTTATGTAATTATTACTAAATCACGGGAGTGACAAGAAAGTTTTGGAAAACAGATAAATCTTTTGTTGAGCGTTAGAGATGGTGACAACTCTAATATAGCTGTGCCGTAGGTACCAGATCTCCACTCACTAAATTAATAAAAATTTATTTTCAGTTGCTTTAGATATTACAGTAACTCGGAATCCCCACGTGGGAAGGTTCAGATTGTACAATTTTTTTAATTTTTTTAAGAGATTTCCTGCTGACAATTCCAAATAAATAACGAAGATGCAAATTGTAATTTGGTTTTATGAGAAACAGAGAAATAGTATAAGGCGTTAGAACAGACATAAAGCTTTATGAATATTTTGATATATGTAAAACTTTCGTCTTGGAGCTGACTGAACGAAATCAACAAACTAATCATTACGTTCATATCACTAATTTGTCATGCAAAGTACAATGTACTTACTTCCGTAGCTTTTAATATAGTTTGAGACACTAACTAAAAACGGTCTCTTTTAAAAGGTAATCTCAGTATTAAAAATAAAGTAAAAACCAAACCAAATCCTGTATTAAACCATATATTTCAGAAGAGCTCAAGTTTACCGATTCCATCAGTTATTTGCTTGACTCTCTTGTGTCGCAGCTGTATGTAAGAAAAACATTAAGAAAACAGAACTCTCATCTCAAAGAAGGGTTAATAATATCTATATTTAAATTTTTTATAGGAAATAGCTAGTTGAACAAACACCTTAAGGTACATATTATTTGACATAGAATATGTAGGAGACATACGAAACTAACTGAATATTTAGTACATCGTCATCCTTATGTTAAATGTAAAACGAAGTTGTAATTTGAAAGACAATCGGCGTGAATGATTCTAGAATTTATTAGAATACCTTCTGATATAAAGGTTTCATCGAATACAATGAAAAGTTATTTACAATTACTTACATGTGACGCAATGGTGGGATGAATGGATTGAGAAAAAATGAGGACCATACCGTGTTCAATAAATGTTCCCTTTTTAAATGGCTCATTGCCTGAAATAGTGAGTTACAGAATGCTTAAAACAAAGTTATGAGCATACTTAGCTACAGAAAAAAATGTTAAGGACTCTGATCTCTGATGTAATACGAAGTTGTTCTGTCTGTCATGACGATTACATATAATCTAATCTGTAAACTTGATACGCTGTAAATATTTTCATTATTTTATGCCTTGTTAAAGGTAGCGAACGTCGCTTTCACCTGCAGTGAATGTGCGATACACAATTAAATGATTTGCTTACGTTAATAACACGGTGCTTTCTAACATTTCGGCCTTATCCTTTCCACGAAGATGCTTCATTAAGACTAAGCTAATACAGTAAATAGAAGTAGACATTATTAACTTAGAAATTATCGAGTATCGATTGTTCTAAATTTGGACAGAAAAATAGAAATTATAGTAATATGTTTTGATTCATTTAGTGACATGTGTTGATATAAATTCTGTTCTCTGTTCAATGTGTTTTTGATTCGAATTTTGTATTTCCTCCCCCAGTTTTCCTCGTACTTTTGATTAGGTATCCAAAGGATTATCTTGCAAATTCACATTCTAATAAAATGTCAAACACACTGTTTCCTCGTCTTCTTCGGAAACATATACAGCTCCTTGAGAGATTTAAAAACTTCTCTGTTATTTATACTACAATAAAATATATTTTCTATCCCCTCCTATTTTACCAAACGTTGAAAGATTTTCTATTTTGTGACTTGAGCTACAAAGAGGTCTAGCTATGATAAATACGCATTAAAATAAATGGAACAAGTTTAATGAGTGATAGGCAAATAACGTTTACTAACATTTTAAAAGCATGCGACTATAGGTTACATTTCAAAATTAATCTTCCAAATTGGAGAAATAGTCCCCCACAAAACGAGGGTAGTTAGTAGAGTCTCAAAAAAAGCGTAATTTTGAATCAACTACAACAACGCTGGAATGCACACCGATTTCCCTCTTTATTCTCTCCATTTTGAAGTTTTTGTCCTTAAGTACGAAATGGTAATGTGTAAAAATCCTGCAGGAATATAACACAGTGACGACAAGAAATCATGTGTAGTGTAACGACAGCAGTGGGGAGGCGTACTATGGGTTCCAAACACTGGAAAGCTTTGAAATTTTTTGAAGAATTGCAAGTGTGCAATGGAGGTCAGAAATATGCGGAATCTGTATCCTTGTTTAATTATGTAAGACGTGTTTGGCTGAAATTGTTAATTACACCACGAAGTTTTCATAAGGAGAGCATTAAATGATAATTTAATTTATACATTGAGATGTTTCGTAGAATTATGAATAACTCAAATCGTTGATATTATAAAAAAATACCCACATTCTTGTAAATGTATTTATTACACAACGTCCCGTTGTGGGAGAAGGGAAAACTATAATTTTAATGTAGGTATTCAAAGAGTTGCAAATCACTACAGAGAAGGGAATAAATAATTTAAAAATACATTAAAAACATTTTAAGCTAATATTACTTGCCCCCTCACGCTACCTCGTCTATACACTTTCACTTCCACTAATACTGGTGCGTGATATATGCCTAATGATTGGGCTGCATATTATCGTTAATTAGATGTAAGTTAGTATTTGATTTACGTATTCCTTTTAAAAGGTATAAAATATGAATTTTAAACATTTGGTAAGATACAAAAGAGAGTTTAACATCTCTTAACTTGACAACCGAAATCAATCTTTAAGCAAACAAATAAATGACTGTGTATTTTCTGACGTAACTACTACAAAAAACAAATCTTCAAACGCGATTTTTTTCTTCACTGATGCAGCGCACTAATTCACATGAATCCTCGTCAACGGGTTTGAAAATGTAACCAGGAGAGGTAATACGTGTCGTGGAATGCAATTTGATCCACACATCTGCATACCTACATTTCATGCGCTTATCACAGCCGCAATTCAACACAACTCGTTGGGTTTTTCAAAGCATACACTGCGCACAGAGCACAGAGCACAAATCACCAGCAGAAGTAACGGCTTCAGGTACGACTGGAACGGTGATATCAACTGTTATTATATGGAAATGATAACGGCTGTCGTGAACAGCTGCCCGTGCAAAACTCGAAGTTATCGGGCTTGATTCCCAACATTTCAAATCCGTGGTTTTCAAAAATTAGTTTAGAATATTTACTTGATTCCAGCTACTATTTTAAAGCCACCTTTCCACATATTATCAACGATTTATCCCAGGTCTTAACAGTATCGAAACAGATTGACAATCAGTAAAATAAATTAATTTAAAACAGTGTTCTTGCTCTTTTTGTCTCAGCTGTCTCCCATTTTCTCCGTTTCAGGTAAGTGTAGGTGCCGCCAAACTGCTTTAGTTGTTGAATACAGTTGTACGAACGTTTAATGTAAGGAATCAATAAAATGCGGTTCTGCTAAAGAATGGATTATCCAGCAGAAGCGATGTAGGTTAGATAGCCTACCGAACGTGGTGAGTCGTCAATAACGCTCTGGCCTCGCATTCCGAACGACCCAGGATCGAATCCTGTGGCTTGAAACAAATTTTAATTTTCCATGGTTCTCCGAAATTAATCCAGGCGAATACCGTGACAGTTCCTTCATAAGGCCATGGACAAATTCCTTCCCATTCCTTGTTCCCAATCCTTCCCACCTCTAATGTCCTCAACGTAAACGAGACGTAAAACCATGAAGGAAAAAAAATTAGAAAAATTGATCAATATGTCCTGAAATGAAGTAAGATCCAGTAGTCACTCAAATAGCAGCTTGAGCATTTACCCCTTATGTAACCACTTGAAATAATCACTAATCGTAGATTTTGATGAATAATGAGTTGCTACAGAGTGAAACCATGATTATTTAGTTATATTTATAGTTCAAATTTCAATAACGTCTACAAACTTCAAAAGCATTGTTTACGTATTTCTTTAATATCAGAATAGTTTCTTTGAAAACTGTTTTAAAAGGTAGATTTAGTAACCTGCAGTTTTTGGGGCATCATTATGCATCATGTGAGAAAACGTTACCGAGTCGAAAATAAATTTGAACTAATTTGTATTATTCGAACAGTACATTTCTCTGTACACTTTTTTAGCATTTCGGGAATGGATTATTCCTTTCTGTTATATGTACAGTGGACCAGCAAGCTCTACAGTCTATATGCAGAATTCTGGAAAGTTCTCATTGTACAGTACGTGCATCTCACCAATGTCGCTAAATCTGCCATAAATTTGTATTGGTATCACTCCATAGTCCCTGTTCCAAATACAATTATTCAAAATAATGGTGGTGATTAAAGCATTTCATAAAATAATGATGAAGGAAACAGTTTAAATATGCACCACCCCAGCAGGTACTACGCTACAAATTAATTACAGCTCAGAAACTTGTTTTGCACAAGTGGTAGCATGAGAGAAGAGTAAAATGATTCGAAACGTGAAGTAAAATAGAAGAAAAAGGCTCGAGTGACTATCGAACGCAAAAAATCAACTTGAAGTTGGTCCTTCACATTGATTGCGCCTTGACGTTTTCACATACCATTCAATGCGTTTGTCACCGAAACAAAAATAGATCTTAAGGTAAAGAGTAGAAATAAACCACGTTTGTACAATCATTTGCACTTATATGGACCTAAAATCAGTTAACATTTTAGAACCTTTGTAAGCTACCAATTATCCTCGGAGAGGGTCAGCCAATTGTGAACTAACCACACCATTATTGGATTATGGCGTGTTATATAGATGGGAATAGCTCAGATTCTCCTCTTTCAACACATGCATGCCGTTAGTTAACAACCGCCAAACAAACTAAAATGTCATAAATTTAAAGGTGTTATTACAAAGTCTAGATGTGAAAATCTAATTGTTCTGGTGGAAATATTATTGAATTTAATTAATACAACTTTCGAGGCACTTATTTCACATTGAAACAAGTTTCCCATACATTTCACAAGTTATTTTAGCTTGTGTACAGGGAGCTCGTGCCCGCACCACACAACCATTTTCAAGCCGCACACACGCCGCTACAGTGCAGGCGCCCATCAGCAATTGCTACCCACATAGCTGTACTGGCCAGCGTCAAAGATTATTACTTAAATATAACAACATTATGCTACTCATGGAGCAAAGAAAGAGAGGAGACCACGTAAGGGACCTTCTCCATACATCGAAGTGAAGCCGAGAGGAGAGCGGTGGGGTGGGGAGGTCGCCATGTTGGTAGGGCCAAGAAATATAGGGTATGTATATGGAACGGAAGAATTTCTTCGTTTTTAACCTTCGCATTACTAAAAATGAAGTCTTATGGGGTCACATTTATAAATACCCGAATTAATATAACCTACAAACATTAGAATTTAAGAAAAACAAACTGCTAAATAATTTTTGATAGGAATTTTGAATTCCGAAATAAAAATTTTCCTCCCTACAATCGCAACTTTAAAAAAAAAATTCTAAATGTATGTTCTGATGGGAACTTACCTTGTGTGATTGAGAGTGGTTGGTGAACGGTTTACGTTCCGGTCTCACATTCGGGAGGCTGTGGATTCGAATCCCCGTGCTGCACCCCAGATTTGGAAATTACTAATAACAAATAAATAATTTGTTCCTTATGGTATAAAAAGAATATTCTGCTACAGGCTGCATTTCAACCTAATCACAATTTGACTTAATATTGTCGCTAAAAAGTCAAACGATGCAAACGCAACTAAATACATGAAACGTATTGCGAATTACATTTCGGATAACAACAAAATGGACTTCATTACGATTCCTAGTTCATATAACACAAATATTCACAATTCATTTCATGATACGCTTTCAATATAAATTACAACTGGACGAACATAGAATAGTGTATTCGCTGCATCGCGATATAAACTTGATCCACGCGTGAAAATAGTAAGATACAATGGTTCTCTGCATCAACAAATATTTGATAACACCGTAGTCCTATTGAGAGCTGTGAATAAACTTTTTTAACAGGCATTGTAAATCTATAATGACAGGCCCTACACTTGCAGACACCGCATTACAAACACTTCAAGAACAATAATTACAACGTGACTTACCTATAGAATATTATTCCAGGTTGTTTCTTACTTGTTCTGTTTGCGCAACCATAGGTAACACAAGTTGGCATTATAAATCACTTTGAAACATCAGAACATGAAATGTTCACAGCAGGGACGGAAATGAAAACAGACCAATGTTTTGAACCTGCTAATATGGCCGCCGCGCATGCGCAGTAACCTCTAGAGTTTACAGACGGCTTCGCAATTTTAGCGACACCTTGTCTCCTCTCTTTTCCTACCTCCATGATGCTACCCCCTTACCAAACAAACTGCAGTCTGTGGAAACTCAACAATATTAAGATCAAGTTACAAACATTAATACAGTTATTCAGGATACTTATAATTAATAAATACAACATAATTCAATATTATTAATAATGGTAAATTAACAATAAAAATGATGGAGGGCTAGTGATAATGTTTCACCTTTCAACCAAAAGCCGTTGTACCCTGCCAGAAATTCAGCATTCAGTATTTTTGTGCCCGAATTTCTATTGTTTTCCAGATATTTTCTTTAGTGCAACGTAGTAAACATTAGAGAAAACCAATTCAAATTGTTTAGCACTTCGTTGCTGAAATGTAACTATAAAAAACATACACTCACATACTGCTGTTATAGAATGTATTGTTAGTAACTAGCTAACAAGTAATGGTGGTTGAAAGATACACCACTGTGCAGAAACTTTTCACGTTGTGTCTTAGTTCGCCAAACATGAATCAATCAGTTTCTTCTAAACTGCTACGTAATTTGCTCTAACGAACCAATAATCCGCAGTTTCTCTTCTTGTGTCAGTGCACTGAATGCTCCAATACCGACTGTTAAGAATTATAGTTCCAATTCGTGAGGAACGGCTCACATTAGTGAAACAGTCTGAAGTGAAAATTATAGTAAAGCGATTTTAACACTCTCCCGCTGTGGTGTATCGTTGTTTTCCAGTAACACCGAATATACTTTTCCCTAAACGTAATATTATCGTGCAGTGTTACAGACTAGTTAACAAGGTAAATAACTAAAACGATATCAGGCTCGTATAAAGATAAACTTAGTACCGTTAATACCGAGAGTGGTGGGTGAGTGTGTAACGCTCTGGCCTCGCATTCGGGAGGACGCGGGTTCGAATCCCCGTCCGGGCATCCAGATTTGGGTTATCCATGGTTTCCCAAATCACTTCAGGCGAATTCCGGGATACTTCCGTCGAAAAGGCCATGGCCGAATTTCTTCCAATTCCTTGTTCCAAGTCTCATCCCGCCTCTAATGACCTCGACGTAGACGAGGCGTAAAGCCATAAGTAAAAAAAAAAAATGTACCGTTAACGACCTCCAGATGCAAGTGACAATCATGAAGTGACAGATACAACCAGACTGAATTAGTGAGAAGATGATTTATTAGTAATCATGGCATATCAGCATTAAATAGGCAATTTTTAATTGCAGCATTTAATTTTTTTTATGTAATTGGCTGGTGGATGGCTGTGTATAAGAAAAAAAATTTCGAAAGAAATGCATAGGTTTCCAGTTTGAAATCATTAGACTTATTGCGATACTACTTTCCCTTTAAGTACTCAGTATATTTTCAATTAATTAACGAATAAATGTTGAAAACCTGCACCGTCAGTTTACTGGAAACTTCAAGGTTCTTTCCTCAAACGTTTAGTGGCACTATTTGACGTCATTTACGTAAGTTTTTAGGGATATAAAACAAGTAGGCGATTCCAGTATTTTATTTATTTTTTAAAATGAAACAATTCTATGCTCTTTTTGACAATTTAATACTTGTGATATTTTATCTAAAAGATTTTACATATTACTTTTGTAATTTGAAAAAGGAATAAACTGTTAAATTCACTACAAGGCAAATTCAACATTCAGTTAAAATGTTCCAGGTGGCACAACAGTCTTCCAATTGACAAATGCTAACTTCCTTTTAAGCCGGATTCAAATTAACAACCATAGGAAGTTAAATCCAGGTGGCAAGCCCTTCCTCTAATAGATTCCACTCTCAACCAACTAATATTTCTTTACAAATGTTAGGAAAACTTGTAACAACAGTATCACGATTTATTATAGCTGTCCCCCTAGCACCACTAGTCAACGAATGTTTTACTATTATTTGGTGGTTTCAATTGATCTGAGATTGTCAGTTTAGATATTAAAGTTCTGCGATTGCATAAAATAACTGAAAGATTATCGGTTCTTATTCGACGGACGCTTATGAATGTTTCTTTTCTAAATTTCCTGAAAACAATTTTAGGATATTCGTATAATTTTTTAGACACACTTTATAATTTTAAAACCATTTAAATAATTCTGTTAGACGTAATTGTGACCAGATCATAAAATTTAATTTGTTTATCATTTCTAAGATTGCAAGATTCCACTAAATGTAAAACACGCCATAATATTCCCTAAGAGTTATTTTCATGGAATTTTGATTGTTACTAGCAGAAATACTTATGTTCACCCGCTATTTGCTTTCTTTATTCATTACAAATAGTTGCAGTACACATTGCTTTCCTACGTAGCTCCAATTTAACTGACAAGGGGTGGCCGCCAACTGTCATGGTCAAACGGAGAATGATGAGTCAAGTTCTAGACTGTAAAGCGTACCCAGGAGCAGACATGACTCTGACCATAATCTGATAGTTATTAAGTGCAGGCTGAAATTCAAGAGAATAAAGAAGCAATACAAGCAGATCAGATTGGAAGTGAATAAACTGAAACAATCTAACACAAGAGAAAAATTTGCAGAAATGGTAGACTTAGGTCTAAGAAGTAAGTCTGAAAGGAGCTCAACCGAGGACGAATGGAATGCATTAAAGACCGAAATAATGAAAGCTGGTAAATAAAGATTAGGCTTTAGGTAACAAGCTGCCCGAAAACCTTGGATCACAGAAGAAATTTTGGAACTGATGGATCAGAGGAGAAGGGACAAAAATGCTCAGGATGAAGCAGGAAGAGACCAATACAGACAAGACAGACAAAGATGCAAAAAAAAGAAGGGTGCATGAAAATTGTGAAAACGTAGAAAACGAAATCGTCGTAAAGTAGATGTGACATATAGGAAGATCAAACAAAATTTTGTATCAATGAAGAAAAGAGGTTTAATCATTAAAACTACAGATGGGAAACCTCTTCTAAGTTTAGAAGATAGAGCTAACCGATGGAAGGAATACATAGGGAAAGTGTATGGTAGAGTTGATTTGAACAACAGTGCATTAGAAAAGAAAGTTGATGTCGACATTGATGACTTAGGTGATCCTGTTTTGAGGACATAATTTGATAGAGCTTTAAATGATTTGAAATCAAATAATGCAGTTGGAATTGATGAGATTCCTGCAGAAACTCTAAAATGCCTAGGAGAAAAAGGAACATGAAATTGTTCAAACTTATATCAAAAAGTTATAAAACAGGAGAGATTCCCACTGATTTTAATAAAAGTGTCATCTTTACATTTCAAAAGAAAGCACAAGCTGACAGATGTGAGAAATATCCCACTATAAGTCTAACATCGCATGCCTCAAAATTACTGACCAGAATAATATACAGAAGAATGGAAAGTGCAGTAGAAGGGATAGTAGGTGAAGTTTAGTTTGGGTACAAGAGAAGCGATTTTGGCTTTAAGATTACTACTTGAAGGGCGGATCAAGGCAAACAAATATAGTATTATGACATTTATTGATTTATAAAAAGCTATTAATAATGATGGGTGGAACAAGATTTTCAAAATTTTAAAGAAGTCAGGGCTAAACAGTAGTAGATTAAATATGTTTATCTAACACAAGCGATAGCAGAAGTTGTTGAATTTTGCTACCTAGGAAGTAAAATTAGAACTGATGGCCGAAGCAGGAATGATGTTAAAAGCAGAATAGCACTAGCGAAAAGAGCCTTCATGAAAAAGAGAAATTTTTTAGTTTCAAATATTGATTGGGTATCAGGAAGCACTTTTTAAAACTTTATGTGTGGAGCACCGCACTTTATGGCAGCGAAGCATGAACTTTAGGAATACCAGACAGAACTAAAATTCAAACACTTTTGAGATGTGCTGCTATAGAAGAATGCTAAATATTAAGTGATCGGATAAAGTATGAAATGAACGAGTTTCAGAAATGATAGGCGAGGAAAGAAGTTTGTGGAAGAATCTTACAGAAAGAAGATACAGGATGGTGATCATATTTTGAGACATGCTGGATTGGTTAATTTGTTAGTGGAAGGAACAGTCGATGTTAAGGACTGTAGAGGAAGACAGAGATTAGAATATATGAAACATATGATTGAGACGTGGGTTGTAAGGGCTATGTAAAGATGAGGAGGTTATCATAAGATAGGAAGGGATGGGGGATTGCATGAAACCAGTCGAGAGACTGATGACAACAACAAAAATTAGTTAAGTAACTGCGAAGAAATTAATTGCCAGAACGCGCTCAACCCGTCATTTTTACGGTCTTTTAAACTAGTTATTAATAAAATTTCAAGATCAAAAGATTTTTAATAATTTTTTCAACAAATAGCTATTGCCCGTAACTTCATTCACTTTTTATTTTTAAAAGGGTTGTGAGAGGAAGTCAGTTTTCCTAATGAAGTTACTTGCACGGATGATTTGACCTCCTTATTTACAATAAACACACTAACAAAAATGTTGCAAATCCAGCGGAGTTAAACGATAGGAGATGATGCTTTGCTCTCGCAATAATAAAAAAAAAAAAATTGGAACCATGGAACATGATGTAAAAGCGTCAGAAGAAAACATTGGTAAATAAGCGTTTACCTACGCCTCCGTTGGCCGGAGCTGATAGCTTATCAGTATAACTGCAACTAAATAATAATAATTTCGTGTGGTCTCAATAACTTAATGGTACAGTTTCTTACCGGCTGCTCAGTCTTCTTCTTTCTCAACTAACCCGATAATCATAACAGGTAACGGAGACCTACAGTTTAAGGTGGATTCCAAAGAAGGTTTAGAGAGAATCGCGGTTACGAAAACATAGGTTTCTTCTCGCGGTCGAAGTATAGCCTCTGTATTATATAAAACTAAGTAGTATTTACTTACTGTTTTCTAAATTTCATTCCCTTTCTCTTATTTCATACATTGTTTGGACGCGAGAAAGCTGGTGCTTGTTGGTGTAATGGAGCTCAAATAGGTCCTTAAACTCTTTGTGAATGTCAGCTGTATCCAAGGTAGGGATGTTCATCCAGAAAATACATCGATGTTTTTTTCGATGTGATGCATCGAAACGTTGCATCGATGTTTCACGATGCATCGAATAAAAACATCGATGTTTTCGATGCATCGAATAAAAACATCGAGATATATATCGGTTAATAAAGGTTATGAAAGCTTAAAAATGAGACAAAGATTTGGAAACTAGCAAAATGAAGTATTTATTTGAATTATATTTTTAATTAGTCTTTTACAAAAGCAATTACTGGGATTTATAAATTAGAAATTCGAATAGAAAGATAGAATAAAAGTAAAACGAGGAACGCTGAAAGAGAGGCAGTGTTGGGATTCTAATCTAATTGGAATTTATAAATCCCAATATTTTCTCTCTAAACTTTGCATAAATAAAATTTTATTAACCCGCTTTCCTTGAATTCTGTTTCGTTGTTGATTTAAAACTTGTGCAGCTTTCGAAAAAAGTTTTTCTAATGGCACTGAACTGGCTACCAAAGTTAAATATTTATAAGCTATTTTGTACAATTTTTCAAACTGTTGTTTATAATCGGACAATACTTCTAACGGATTTTCACTAAGCCAGCCAACCGGAGTTCTCAAGTAGACAGACAGCTTGTTGGAAACACTTTCTTCGGTCTTGTTTGATTTCCAGTTTCATTTAACTAGTTTGTGATGATCGGTCCAAAGACTGAAATCTTCCAATGTTTTGTCTGAACTATCTGAATGAGATTCTGTTCGCATTTCTTCCAGCTCTCTCTTCATCATATCTTTGATCTTTTGAATAGCACTTGAAGCCATCGGGTCATCAAAATGCAGTTTTTTTGAACCGTGTGTCCAATAAGGTCGCGATAGCTAAAGACGAAACTTGTTCGATAACACCCTTCCGTTTCTTGATTTCTTTTAGGACGAGCGTATGTACTTCCATCACTAAAGGTTCATCAGTCTCAACTGATTTGAGTTTTGCAGTGCACTAAAGGGATCACTTTACTGCTGGTACAATATTTGTCCCCAGATATTTCTTTAGTTGCTGCTTCAAGTGGGCGTAGTATGTTAAGAAGAAATGACGCGATATTTAATCCCAAACCAGTCAGCATTGGAGGTGCTGTTTTATGGCAAATCAATATATCACTTACAACATTTTTAAGCTCCAAAAATCTTTGAATCATGTGATATGTGCTATTCCAGCGTGTTGGCAGGCCTTCTATTAACTTTATTTCAGCACTTACTGACTTTCTCAAATCGTCACTTACTAAACAACTGTGTTTAAAGAAAGTAACCACAATGGTCTTTATTTTTGACAATATATTTTCTAAAGGTATTTTGAGAATATTTTGAGCAACTAAATTAAGTGTGTGAGCGAAACAAGGGATGTGCTTCTTCTTTCCAAATCTTAATTCCACAGCTTTTACCATAGTCGGGTCGTTATCAGTAACGACCGCAGAGACTTTGTCCATATCAAATCCCCAATCGTTGCAGGTCTTAAGGAGCATGTCTGCTATATATTCGGATGAATGACTTTCATTGAGTTGATAAACTCCTAATGTCATTGATTCGAACACTGTGTCTATACCAAAATGCGCTGTGACACCCAAAAAGCTGCACATCTGCATGTCTGGCCATATATCACTTGTTAATGTGAGGTGTTCAACATTTGAGAGTTTTGATTTTATTAATGTTTCCAAGACGTCATATTTGTCATCAAGCCACCGTGTCACAGTGGCTCTGCTGGGTATAACGAGGAGCAGTAACTTTAAGCAAATTTTTGAAGCCTACTTGGTACTTTTAGCCTTGCCCTAAGGTGTACTTCCGCCCTACACTGTCGGTAAATTTCATGTCAACTGTAATTTTTTGTTGTTTTATCAAAATTAAATTAAATGAAAAATGTGATTATGTAGGTGACAAAATAAAATATAGCAATACAATTTCCTGTTTTTTGTTTTGCTTTAAAACCAACCATATAACGTAGTTTTTTTTGTAGTTTTATCCAAGTTACAAAAAAATGAGATTTTGTAGGTGAAAAAATATCGTACAGCGATACAAGTTACTGTTTCTTTGTTTTGCTTTAAAACCAATCATATCGCATAGTTTTTTCTTGTTTTTTGCAAGTTAAAAAAAAAAAAAAACGTATAGCGATACAATTTTCCAGTTTTTGTTTTGCCTTAAAACTAATCGTGTTGCATATGTATTTGTTTTTTTTTATTCAAGTAAAAAAATATAATTTGATATTTTAGGTGACAACAATAACGTATAGTAATACAATTTTCTGTTTTTGTTTTGCTTTAAAACTGATTCTATCACGTCGCAGAAACGCATGTGTTCTTTCGATGTATCGAATGAAAAACATCGATGCATCGTTAAACATCGAAAGTAAACGATGCATCGGATTGATTCGATGCATCGAATAGTAAACATCGATGTTTTCGATACATCGATGTATATCGAGCATCCCTAATCCAAGGTGATAACAGTATTAGCCAGTCGTACGAATGGGGCTTGCCTGGAAATTACATGAAACTGATCCGCAGCTACCTGTCGAGGCGCACCTTCTGCGTCAGGGTTGGCGATGCCATGTTAGGGCTGTTGATATTTTTAAAAAAATCGGATTTTCGATATATCGATATTTTAAAAAATATTTTTATCGGATTCGATACATCGAAGAAAAAGTATCGATATATCGACCCTATTATATAAAAACAATGTTATAAAAACAAATCATTTTAAAAAAGGGCGAAAGTCTTGTGGCTATTTAATGATGAAGAGTTGTGAGATACTTTTCAGATTCAAGTTTTGATTTTCTGAAAAAAAAATAGTTTTTCACGACGTTACGGATAAATCTTTTTCTAAAAATTGTGATTTAGCCATTATACTACTACTTTACTAAAAGGAAAGGCAGAATGTTTATGATTTACTTGAAGACTTGTGAATCCAGAAAGAGCATCGAGGGAAATCTTGGCTTTTGTGAGTTTAAAAGCTCAATAATACAACATTGTAGAGGCATTTATTTAGGTTGATGTTCTATTATCAGAGTTTGGATAATGACCAAGTCACTTTTTTTACAAGTATTGTTTTATGTGGAATTTAATTTCTTTTTGTAGGTTGATAGCTTATTCTGAGTCTTCTTACTTTTTTGGACCAAATGTTTGCACCTTAGCATAGATTGTGTATCCGAATTTATCAATATTCCTGCTTGCATCCAATTTTCATGTCAAAATACTTTCCTCGACAACGCACGCTCATGTAAAACAACGGGCTCGAGTCCGATTCGTTCTGTGCGAGCTTCGCCGTGTCTGCATTGTTACCATCGGTGTAGGACTACCAATAACTTCCAAATTAAATGTAGTAACAAAGTAAAATTAATTGTGTTTTTCATGCTCCTGATCTTTGTGCAAAACTGAAATTCAAGGCATATAGCCTCATCAAGAAGAAAGCAATTAACTTACAAATTTTCTCTAAGACGTTTCAGCTTTTAGATTGGCATTGAAAAAACACAGTAATTTTTCTTATACTATGGGGATGAAACCAAGTATGTGTACCAAATTACCATTTTCTAGGACAGCTGGATGTTGCATAGAATTATGATGAGAGAACGTCATAGTTATTTAAAAGAGTTTCAGATCCAAAAAAATTGCAAACTAAGGTGGTGAATGAAGTAAAATTTTGCACCAAAACTCATGTCAGAAACTTCATTGGACATACTTTTCAAGAGCATAAACTCATGTTTTTCCTGTTGTTTATTCTACTATGAATGGAGAACTCCCTACATTAATTGAAAATTTCCTCCTCTTTGATATTTCTTCGCAAATGGGTAGCGCTTTACCATAATACAATTTTTTAATGCTGAGATTTTAGTTGGAATGCAGGATTTAGGGCGAGGGGTGGGGGCAAACCGGGGTACTTGCTCTGGGCGATAAAATCGTGTCCAACAATGCGTTTGGCAAACAGTTAAAGTGGCGACATCAATGCGTTTGGCCAACAATCAAGGAGGCGATTCTCGGGGTCTGGCTGGCAACAATGTTTGAAGAGGCGGCAATCTCAGTTTTTCCCCTGCTTGGAAAAATCCTAGAGCCGCTACTGTCAAGGCAGTTCCCTTGGCGTTAACAAATTGTTTTTTAAAGGCACCAATCTATAATAATAAGTTTTTAGCATAGCGCTTTGTAAAGGCAATCCAAAAGTGGTAGATTCTTTTTTTCAATTTCTTATCTTAATAAATTCGTAAGTGATATAACAAAACTGGCTGTGACATAATTTTGGAGCTCAATTCTTCTGTTGGTATGGAACAAGAAGCGTATCCAATTCGCGCGAAATATTTAACTGTGGAGTGCCAGATACAGGGTTATAATTTCCGGGACATTTCTGGGTCTAAAAAGTATTTTAGCGGTATGTTTAAAGAGTGAATAAAAATGCAAATTAATAAAAATTCTATTTTAGGTAAATATGCTATCTAACGTATATATAGCACCTCTTTTAACTTTATTAATTAAACTATGGTAGAAAGTCAACATCAGATATTATGAATCAAAAGGGAAAATACTAAACTTAAAACAAAAATTGACCCCCTCGTTAGGAATTTTTTACTTTGGTACAAAATCAACATTGAGTATCATCAATCAAAATCTAAAAAATATTAAACCAAAACTGAACACTTCAGTTAGGCTCCTTAATTAAAATTAGGCAGAAAATCAACATCAGATTTTATCAACAAATAAAAAAAAATTAGCATCTATCTTTTGCTAAATCAAAATAGATCTTAATCATCTACTTTCAAAATATTTATTACTAGATTTTGCCATTTTCATAAATATTTCTCCGTCACTGCTTTGCAAAACTGATAAAATTTCTCAGCAAGAGTCTTCAAAATTGATTGAGTTTGCAGTTCAGCCTTGATCGAATCCATGAACGTTCTGTTTCGCTCTTATTTCATAAATTATTCAACGGGCTAAAACTTGTCTCGTAAAAGTCATTGCTTGTTGGAATTGACAAAACAAAACCAACTATTTTTTTTAAATATTCAAAATCATTAAAAACGCTTGTTCTAAAGAAATTGGCCCAGATTTTATCGTTTGGAAAGTCTTTTGGAAGGACCTGAAAAACACGTTTCAGACATGTGAACTCTGTATAAAGGGAGTTAATGTTAACTGCATCTAGAATTTTCAAATTCCCAGAAAATTCATAGAGTATTTTCCTGTCAATTTCAATTCCTCTGATTTAAGGGACATTCCATCCTCCCACTGCAAGCATGGGATACTTGGCTTGGCCTCATGACCACCGTGGTGAACTGAGTTTGAGAAAAAAAACTAGTATACTAAAATTCCGGGACAGTAAGGCATAATTCCTGAACACGAGATCAGACACAAAATTCCGGGACATTCCCGGATTTTCCGGCTATCTGGCAACCCTACCCATACCTGGTACATTACGATTAGTTTCCTAATGCTAATACTTTTGCATTGATTGAAGACAAATTTTCAAACATTTTCAAAATGTCCAGACAAGAATTCTAATGAATATTGAATGAGTTATTTTACCTTCGTTTTTTACTTCTCCACAGGCCCGCCGCTAGCTGTTTGAGCGCCCGCGTGCAATAGCGATTATGCCGTCCCCTGTCCAACTACAGCCAGTGGTGGATCTAGGAAATTTCCGAAACGGGTCAAAAAACTGTGAGATTGCCGCCACCATTGTTGCCATCCCTAGTGTTGCCGCCGACGGCCCGAAGCAGCTGTTGAGCTAAAAAAAAAGGTCGCCCGCTACATAATATGCTGCCTTGCACGCCCGCTTACGGCGGCCCTGTTTCTCCATGTGTTCGTATCGTTCATTGTTTCTGAAAATTCTATCTATGAAAATGTATTGCATGTGCAACACAGGTAATCGTTTTCCCTCCAATAATAACTTGGAATATTCTACGAGGAAAACGGAAAATAACCACTTATTTTTAAAAAATATCGGACTCCGATATCCAGATTTCAATATCGATAATACGATATATCGTCCTAAAAATATCACTCATAAATATCGATATTTTTAGAACAAATATCGATATATCGATATTTTATCAACAGCCCTATGCCATGTCAACACGACGGTGCATTTGTGCAGGTGCACCACGGGGTTCAGTGCAGGGTCCTATTCTTTATACTCTCTACATAGCAGATATTCCAGCACCTACGAATGTGAAAACAGCCACATACGTCGACGATACTGCATTCTTTACATCCATCCGGAGCAGATCCATCGTCACGAGACAATTGCAGGAAGCTCTTCAGCAGACTATAGTCTGGGCCAGAAGGTGGCGGATAAGTATAAACCCATTCAAAACGCAAGCGATTATGTTGTCGCGACGCCTAGGACGCCGAGGTCAGCAACTACCTCACCCGCAACTCCAGCTAGGAGGTAAAACCATCCCCTGGGTACCAACAGCTCACTACCATGGTGTAACAATTGACTGTAAGCTGACATGGCGAGCTACATCAAGGAAATGAGGCAAAGGGTAAGTGCTCGGCTCCATGCTATGCACCCGATACTTAACCGAGAAAGGTCATTGACACCACATCTAAGAGTTGCCATTTACTGCACCTTAATTAGGGCGGTAATTGGGAATGCTTGCCATGACTGGGGGTACACTGCTAGTTGACACCTAAAAAAGTTGCAAGTACTGCAGAACAGAACACTAAAGCGGGCATTATATCTGCCCAACCGTTTCTCCAGTGATGTAGTCCACGAGGCGTCTGGAACACCCACGCTTATCGAAAGATTCAGGCAACATGCCTAAACTCTCTATAGTGCAGCAAATCACTCTTCCAATCCACTGGTCAGTTGTCTCGGCGAATATGGAACTGCCACTGACCTACATAGTAGGCCATTGGCGCTGACGTAAAATACAATATATACTTATTCGTATACACCCTTAAGAACATAGTATCAAAAGTGTCGTCCATTTATAGCCAAATATAAGAATATTTGTTCAAACTCAACTTAAAATCGAGTTATATCATTTAACAATGGTAGAACATTAGTACAAAATCGTTAAATGTATTGCACACTGATCCTTGTTATAGTCCCTTTTCGGGCCTACAGATTTGTTTTTCATGGTTTCCGGAAATACAAATTGCGGGGTGATAACTTGATATAAACCATGACTGATTTCCCTCGCGATCATAGTCCATAATTATCTCCCGGCTTTATTGAATTCAAAACAAAAATGCAGATAAAACATTTATTGCCGATACGAAAACTACAGATTTCTAATATCTTGTTTGATAAAGAGAAAACTCAATAAATATAACTGTGATGAAATACCTTTCATGTAAGCCACACATCACAAGTGAAAGATACTAACCACTACAAGTATCAATTATTTTGATTATTAGGAAATACCGTACAAATATTTTTTTTAAATTTCAGTTTCCTCTCCTACCCCCCCCAATAGATACTTTAATGATATTTCATAAATGATTACCTGTATTTAACATCTTTCAACACTCGCGTCGACTTCTTGTCATTACTTTGAGGTTACTACTCTTCAAATATTAAGTGAGCTTTCTTCTTAATCAACGTGTACAAGTTTCCCCTTACTGGTAAATAAATTAGCGTGAAACTCGTTTATGAAGGTTCCTTTGATCATCTTTGCAGAAGCTCCACTGCCTGCAGAAGCCTAGCTTAGTCCGTGTCTGAGGCACACTTTTTATCCCAATTGATTACTGAATCGATGTGGCTTAATCAAAAGAGCGGTAGTGCAGGTTAATGAGTTGAAAGCCCTCTCTTGGAAGCTCTCACCATAGAAACGATCTTCGGTATTTTAGAAAGAATCTGCATTGGACAACTTAAGAGAAGGAGATTCCAGTTAAATAATTAAAAACTTTCTTCAATTAACTGCAGGCCATATTACAACTTTCGACTGCATAAAAAGTTAAACGGCTGTGATTCCGGAAACATGAGAAAATCATTTACTCTTGGCTTACCTGATACAGAGATATAGCTTTAAAACAGCTATATCTGAAAATTAAAACTACTCATCAAGTAGAATTGGGAGCATGCTATATATTATAACAGGAATTATTTTAACAACTAAGCGGGATTATTTGGACCATTCAACGAACAAAGAGAATTTTTTAAAATTCTCTGCTGGTTCAAAATAGTCACTACATTTTGTATGCATATTGAAAATATTTTTGAAAGTGAATGCAGACTTTCCCGGCGAATAAATGACAAAAAATCTTCACAGGTTTGCAGCCGGATTTTATTATAAGATGACAAGCTTTCGGCCACTATCTCAGTAGCCATCTTCAGGTCGATAACAGTAGCGGCGATCTTGCGTTTACGAAAGCCAAGCGTTTACTGGTGTCGCCTAGCAACCTCATGACGCTAGCAGTCTTGCTTCGCTGTGATTGGTCGAGGCGGCGGTCACCCATCCAAGCGCTCACCACGCTCACAATTGCTTAACTACCGGAGCTTAGCAGTGCCGGTCACCCATCCAAGTTCTTACCACTCTCAGCATTGCTTAACTGCCCGAGTCTAGCCGGCTGTCCACACTCCACCGGATCGCCGGCAACCAGGGAACGTGGGTCGCACAATATCGATAACCCTGGTTTCCAAGCGTTGCTCAGCAAATAACCCATGTCACGGTTAACCAGGTTGTCATGTAACCGTATTTCTATAGCTTCTTTAACCACGGACTCCCAAAAGAACGAACATTTAGTCAGCACCTTCACGTTGTCAAAGTCCATTCTGTGGCCATTTTCAATAACATGTTGAGCAACAGCAGATTTTTTCCATCTGAAAAAGCCGAATGTAGCGTTGATGTTCCGCCACACGGGCCTTGATTGTGCGTACTGTCTGTCCAATGTAAGATTTCCCACATTCACAGTGTATACTATACACCCCCGGTGTCTTCAGCCCCAAGTCATCCTTCACAGAACGTAATAAGTCACGTATTTTGGCAGGAGGACGAAATATGCTCTTAATACCATGTCGATCTAGTATCCTGCTTATTTTCCCGGATATGTTACCAGCAAATGGGATATATGCCAGATCTTTATACCGTTCTTTAGGTTCAATTGGCTGTTTGTTTGGCGTTTTTTGTAGTGCCCTTTCTATTTGTCCGTTACAATATCCATTTCTCCTGAATGTAGTACGGAGATGTTCCAGTTCCGTCGGCAGACTGTCAGCATCAGAGATTTCTTTCGCTCTATGCACCAGTGTGTACAATACCGCATTTTTCTGAGCCGGGTGGTGGAAGCTTCCGGCATGTAAGTAACGGTCCGTATGGGTAGGTTTTCTATACACACTATGAGAAAGAGTCCCATCTGGTTTTCGCCGAATAAGAATGTCCAAAAAAGGCAAGCTACCATTCTCTTCCAGTTCCATCGTGAAACGTATGTTTGGGTGAATTCCATTTAGATGGTCCAGAAATTCATTTAGACTTGTGATCCCATGGGGCCAAACAACAAATGTATCATCAACATATCGGAAGAAAACATGCCGGCTTAAGAACAGACCTTTCTATTGCTATACTCTCAAAATGCTCCATAAACAGATCAGCAACAACAGGAGACAAAGGTGACCCCATTGCCACACCATCCGTCTGTTCATAGAAATCTCCACCGTACGTAAAGTAAGTGGATGTAAGGACCAACTCAAAAAGATCAACAATGCTAGATTCAAAGAGATTTCGTAGCAGCTGCAAAGTGTCTCTCAGTGGAACTCTAGTAAAAAGTGAGACTACATCAAAGCTGACCATAACATCGGTCTCCGAAAGGTGCATCTTTTGAAGAACACTGACAAATTGTGTTGAGTTCACAACATGGTGAGGACCTTTCCCTACGTAGGAACCAAGCATACTAGCTAGATATTTAGCCAGACCATATGTGGGACTACTAATGGTACTCACAATAGGCCGTAAAGGGACGTCCTCCTTGTGAATTTTTGGCAGACCATAGAATCTAGGTGGTCTGGCAGCACGAGGTCGAAGACCCTTAACGACTTCCGATGGAAAACACGTCTTCTTTAGAAGTGCTGTTACCTTTCTTTCTATTTTCGAAGTTGGGTCCTCATTGAGCGGCTTGTAAGCAGTGTCATTAAGCAGCTTTCTTACCTTGGTCTCATACATTTCAGCAGTAATAAGGACAGTAGCATTACCCTTGTCCGCTGGTAAGACCACAATTTCATCATTCTGGCGTAAAGCTCTTAAGGCCATGCGTTCAGATTTTGTGATATTCGACTTTGGAAGTTTGGCTCTCTCCAGAACCCTGCATGTTTCCCTCCGAATTTCCTCGGCCGAATCTCCCGGAAGCTTGCGTGCGGCCAATTCAACTGCGCATATGATATCTTTAACTGGAACTGTTTTAGGAGTCGGGGCGAAGTTTAACCCTTTGGATAGTACTTTTTCAGTTGCTTCGTCCAGCTGTAATTCAGTTAGGTTGACTATTGTGTGTTTAGAACTTTGTTCCTCTGCCGGACGCTGATATCGTGACAGGCGGTTAAATTTGGAAACCTGTCTGACTGATGTCTTGTCAAACTCCAGGTTCGCCTGAGCCGACGTAGCAGTATCTACCCAATCCCAGGAGGCCGGCGACAGAATGGACTTTGACAACGTGAAGGTGCTGACTAAATGTTCGTTCTTTTGGGAGTCCGTGGTTAAAGAAGCTATAGAAATACGGTTACATGACAACCTGGTTAACCGTGACATGGGTTATTTGCTGAGCAACGCTTGGAAACCAGGGTTATCGATATTGTGCGACCCACGTTCCCTGGTTGCCGGCGATCCGGTGGAGTGTGGACAGCCGGCTAGACTCGGGCAGTTAAGCAATGCTGAGAGTGGTAAGAACTTGGATGGGTGACCGGCACTGCTAAGCTCCGGTAGTTAAGCAATTGTGAGCGTGGTGAGCGCTTGGATGGGTGACCGCCGCCTCGACCAATCACAGCGAAGCAAGACTGCTAGCGTCATGAGGTTGCTAGGCGACACCAGTAAACGCTTGGCTTTCGTAAACGCAAGATCGCCGCTACTGTTATCGACCTGAAGATGGCTACTGAGATAGTGGCCGAAAGCTTGTCATCTTATAATAAAATCCGGCTGCAAACCTGTGAAGATTTTTTGTTATTTTTGAAAGCTTTTTCAAGTGCGAGCTAATTTATAAAAAAATATATATTTTAAAAAAAGCGACACTTTTAAATCGAGTTAATTATTGATATTGCGAAATTGTTTTTCAAATGATATACAATGTAAAAAAAATCAGTAGAAAACTTATATAATTTCCTCAAAAATATTTCAAAATGCTTTTTCGCAACGTATTTATTATCTGATTAGTTAATCTCTCTATCGAATAGTGTATATGATTTTTATCAAAAAATTATTCTATGGAGCATAAAAATTGTAAATTACTCATTTAGATTTTTTGTGACATACTTGAACTACAAAAAAAAACACTACAGTTTTTCTGTAATTTTTTTGGCGCCCACATATCACTATAATTTTTGAAAGAATGTTCTGAAAAATTGTTTCGGAAATAAAAAGGGGGATAACGTTTTTATGGTTTTCACTAAACAATAGTATAATTCTTGGATTAAAAATGAATCGTGGAATGAAATTCATGCACTTATTTCTATTTTTTTACTGTTTCATTATATTATATTATATACTTTATACAATGGATTCAGAAGTTCAAAACATACATACAAATAATTTAAGGCAGCCACCACACTTAAAACTGCCCAAGGCCGGATTCGAACAGATCACCATTCCAAGTGCGGTACTTCTCACTAATCACTATGCTGTCAGGATCAGCATTGTTCTCAGCTCTCAACGTCTATTGGAGAAGTCTTTGATAATTAATTGTTTTACAAAATAATTCGCCATAGGTCGCATTTATTAAATGCCGCTCTCTAGACTTTTGCTGCATAGCGGTCAGTAGTCGTGGTATATTCAAAAACGTATTGCCTCTTGTCAGGTTTAACACCAGTCCTGCCATAACCTGTTGAAATTATTCTTTTCTGACAACACAGGCATTTATTATCTACGCTCAATAAAATGTTTGTTGTTTTAACACGGAATAATGGTTTTACAAATGTCAGATCTGATTATTCTAGTTCTCAGTTGGAGCAAAGTGAATGACACAACGCGAAATTGAATATAATCTGAGAGAATTAACTGGAAACTCCACTGAATCAAAGACATTATTCGTTATTAAAACATCCATTCACACAAAGCTATTATTTATTTCTTAACCCTTGGGGTACTATCATTAAGACCATTGCTGTTTTAACAAGCTTTTATTATCATGACCTGTATGTATGTATGAATATAATGAAATGTTTCAATACAATTTCCACCCACTTCGAAATTTTCAAACCTACGTATTAAAAACCGATGATAATATAACGATGTCCAGGTATTCTCGTTACTATGACAGCTTAAAAAAGAAATTCAAAGCAGCAAGTAGTCGCCTGCGTGCTACGCAATCTATCGGACACCACTGTTGCGCAGGTTGCAGATACACATGCTTCCGCCCCAGTACATTCTTCAGAAACAGTTCTCCACAGAATGGAAACGTGAAATTCGAAATATTTTCCTGTCTTAAGCAAAGTTTGCTTCAATTTCATTCAGTTAGTATCTAGCTTAGGTAGTTATGAGTCGCCTATAGTCACTGGAGAGTTCCAAATAGAAGAGCTAACAGTGAGAGTTACACTAAATGCCCGCGAACAAAAAGAAATAATTTAAAATTCGTTGCCACACACGAAATGCTAACATTTGAGTTTCCTCATTACTTAGAGCTTCAATTTGTTATTAAATCTAACAAAAAAAGATTATAGTTTAAGAAACTATAGTTTAAGAAACTCCCTTTTGTAGCAAGTATGAAATGAAAATTTAAAAATAAAAAAAATTATTACAGGAATGTAAACTAAACAGTTAAAAATAGTCTTTAGATATAAAAGTCAGCAGCGATAAGATGTACCACAGTTCTGTATTACTTAATTTTTTGAATAAGTTTAAAATTTAAATAAAATATCGGACCAAAAAAAATTAACTTTAATACAACAAAACTGTCGGATGCTCTCTACATACTTTCCATAATGACTCTTCCTGTACGTTTATCTAGCAATAAAAAATCTAAGACAACTAGCACCCCACGCTTGTTTACATTATAGTTAATTTTTTTGTCAGTGACTTTATTCTTATTTTAAGCTTATTCAAAAAATTAAGTTATATTTAACTGTGGGAGGTCTTGTAACTTTGAACAAAATTTTTATATTCAAAGATTGTTATTAAATTTTTAGTTCGTTAGTACTAAAAGTATTATGTTTTTAGTTTTGAGGAGGATTAAAATATTTCAAGTTTCTGTGTTGGGCTGCAGGAGAGTATTAAATCAGTGGTACTCTACGCAGATTACAATTTTATTGCACCAGTAATTTTAAATATTACATGTTGAATAATACAACGTCGCAACATACTGTATAGAAAAGGGAGATTCCATTTCTTGAACAATTCTTTATCGCTTTAATGTATTAAAAAGGTAACGAAGTTTATTGACATATTTCTCAGCGCCATAATTGCCACTTTCACTTCAAGCTTCTTTTATTAGCACAAAATTGCCGTTGTTTATTTTATATAAATTATTAAAAAGGATTAATTTCCCTCGTTTTGTTAAACACTCGAGGTCCTAGTGGTTTAAATTTTAGCCTGGCCGGCAGATGGAAAGTTGCTTTTATGGCTTTGTGATTGCTAATCCATTCGATTACTGTGTAAGGTTGGATACCATTAAAAGTATTGCTTGTTTCCTACCACAGAGAATAAAAAGGAGAAGTGCAGAGAAGCATGACACCCTTTTAGCGTCAAATTATCACTATGCAAGAAATGTCGAATCAACAACCACGGATTCACGTAGAATTTGGTGTATCGGAAGTTATTCCATGCTATTAAATTATATTTGTTAGTGTTTCTTTTGGTAACAGTATGTAATCAAGTAGATATCTACAATAAAGATATTTCATAACGCAATCATGAAAGGTCATTATAGAATCAATAATTCGCTATTTATCATAATAGTTAATCTTAATCGATGCTTGACGTTTGTTAGTTTATGATCAAAATGGCTGTTAATTGAAGGAAAAGTCTAATTTGTTCTCAGACTGTTTAGTAGTGCGTGTTCAGTAAAAGACTGGTTTCATGTTCATGCAGTGGACGAGTATATTCTGTAACTGTTACGGATACTGCTCGAAACCTACCGGTTCCTCGTGCGTTAAGACCTGTATCCTTGCACACAGATGTACAGAGATGGGTCATCGCATGATGTTTTAATGCCGTATAATAAGCGTTTAGAGAAAATGGCAACTAAAAAATTTACAGCCATCTAAATTAAAATCTTATAAAAGTTATCACTATCAATAGAGTTGATTAAATTCATTTCGTACTTACCACGGACTGAATTTTGATATGAGGCTTTGGTGCACATGTGCTGCCTGACTGGCACATTTTAAAATTCACCGCTGTTGCCCTGCTGGGAAATTAAACTGAATGAAAAATTAATACATTCATCATTATACGTTTCTCTCCGTGAAATATACGAACGGTCGGATGCCACACAAGTCTTTCGCTTCTCTGACGCCAGAGCAGACACCCTCGTAATTTTTAATATTTATAGGAGAATTTTTAATATCCGCCTACATTATGACGGAGATAATTAACGACAGTAACACTGCTATATGTCGTCAAAGTCAATACGGAAGAGATCATTCATCCCAGTATGTATATGAAATTCATATCATAAAACCGAAACAACAACAATAAAACAATACTACAGTCAGTGTTCATAAATATAACAATCGATATCAAAGCTGATACACAATATAAACCAATCACTTCTTCTACAGTTTTATATTGAAACTAACATTTGTGCATTCATCTTTTTTTGTCTTTTATTATTATTACTAGCTGACGCCCACGACTTATTCCGTGTTTGTAAAGAATTTTGATTGACAGCTACCGACTTGTAACCACCGCAGTGCACGATGGGAGGCTCAAGGCTAATATCACACACAAACATCACTTATCTGCACAGGGTATTTATGGCTGCAAAGTGAAATATAGGGACACACATGTATTTGCTCGAAATATAATGTAATAAAATATAGAGACCCACACATCTCAGTCGAAATAAGAAAATGCCACTTTCAACCAATTTTTTTTTATTATTATTATTATTTTTATCTGCTTAACGTCACTAACAGTGAGACGGGAAAGGATGTGGGGCAAGGAATGGGAAGGAATTCGGTCATGGCCTTTTGAAGGAAGCATCCCGGCATTTGCTTGGAGTGATTTAGGTAACCATGGAAAACCCAAATCTAGATGCCCGGACGGGGATTCGAACCGCCGTCCTCCCGAATGCGAGACCAGAACGCTAACCGTTACACCACCACTCTCGGTGCTTTCAACCACCATATCCCCGACACCCCCACAGCTACCGCCATGTAACTACCATAGCGCACGATAGGAGACACGATACTACTACCACGCACAAACATCAATGGTCTATACTATGTAATTGTGGCAGCAAATTGGCATATACGGAGACACATGTCTTTGGTCAGAATATGAAAATATCCTTGTTCGGCCACTTTCAACCACCATATCTCCCACACTACCACAGTTACCGAAATTCGGCCAACGTTGTGATCGATGGATGACTCTGTGCTACTACCAGACACAAACACCAGTTATATGCGCTAGATAGTTTTGGATGAAAAGTGATACTCCCAGACACATACGTCTTTGGTAGAAATATGAAAGAGGCGCACGTCTACCATTTTCAATCACCATATCTAACACACCCCCATACCTACCGACATCTAACCACCACACTGCACGATAGGAGACACGACACCACTACCACACACAAACACCAATGGTCTATGCTATGTGGTTGTGGCAGGAAAGAGAAGTATAAGGAGACACAAGTTTTTTTGTCGAAATATGAAAATCTCTGCATCGACCACTTTTAACCATCATATCTGCCACACCCCCACAGCTATCAGCATTCGGCCAACGTTGTGCATGATAGGAAACTCCATGGTGCTTCCACACACAAAGACCAGTGATCTGTGCTACGTAGTAGTGGCTGAAAATTGAAATACAGGGAAACACACGTCTATTTTTATATACATAAGATTATTCATTTCGAGTAGCAATTATCATACTGGAGAAGAAGAGAAAAAGAATACATGTCTTGTTTAATGTTCTTTTTTCTGGAGTTTCTTCAGGTGTCGGAAAGTTTTGACTTCCATTTTCTCTCTATTTTTATGTAATTAAATGTAGAAAAATTAAAAAAGTAACTAATCAAATGTTCATAAAGCTACATGAAAATCACGCACTGTAATAGGGAGAAGAAATATCTTACATAAATATTCTCCTAAACCAATGATAAAGTAATGTAATACAGAAAAATTAAGAAATCAACTAATCAAAAGTTCATAAAGCTACGTCAGAATTCAGCATTTTACTACGAATCGGATATATTCTACATAAATATGATGAAGTTTCAACATCGATCTTAAACAGAAATTATGGTTACGATTCTATACGAGGTTTCTAATACAGTATCACTCTAATCTTCACCGTAATCATCAAAATTTATTGTAGTGTTAATTTTTGATGTAATTATTAAGTCTTGATTCATAAGATGTACCGTAACTTTTAAGCTAGACCATAAGTATTCAGACTGTGGAAACCTCATGCAAATCAGTTCCGTAAAAATTCCGGTAAGAAAGGGACAGACAGATTCATATTTGCAGAGAAGAATATATGATGCATAAAACAAGCAAAAATGCAATAGGTAACTGGAACTGCTCGAACCTTTTAGTCAGAATTTTGCAATACATTACAAATTCATTGTTATATCGTCACACCCATACTGTTGCCTTGTCAAACAAGAAAGAGAACTTTAAGATAATTCAGACATTTATGTAAAATAAGGTTCATTTAACGAACATATATTTCAGAATTCGGCTGTAAACATTTCCAGCCATTACATTTTTTGACTGGACAATCCAAGATACTTGTACTCAGCTTTGCTCGGAGTCTTATTCCGACTGCCGTTGTATCCCACAGCTTAGTGGCTGCAGTATTCAGGTCACATATTAAAATCAAGGATTGTATGTTATTAACAGTGATTTTTTACTTTCAATAAATTATAATTAATTAAAACGAATTACGAATTAATTTTTTGTCACTATTGCAGCCATAGGTATTTTGATGTGTTTTGCAGTTTAACTAACACTTTAATGCATTTAGAGTACGGCTATAGACATACAGTATAATAGATTGTATAATAGTCTGATGTCAGGACAAGAAATATTTCATTATTTTTATCATCGTTATCATCCGACTCCGGTTGGTCTGCCAATCTTCTTCTAAATCTGGCAACTGGTCTTTTGCCGGTTATCCTTTTTTTCTTCTTCAAATAAGCTTTGTACTCTTCGTTCTTTTAACATGCCCAAACCATTTTAGTCTTGATGACCTAAGTCTGTCTGCCATGGGTTCCTTTAACTCTAGGTTTGATCTATTCTCATCATTCTTTATACGGTCTAGATTAGTTTTAAGAAACTTAATTTCGCATTCTTTGTTCTTGCTAAGATCCTTTGATGTTAGTGTGCATGTTTTCAGAGCATAAATAATAACAGAAATGAGATATGATTTGTGCAAAGCGATTTTTCTTCTTTCGGGAACGCTCATGTTTCATAGTAAGCACCGCACGATACAGTAGAAGTTGGCTCCTTTGGTAAACTTGTAACCTGGTAAAACAAGAAAGTGGATGCATTACTTAACCATCTCTACCAGGAGTATGCCTGCAAGGCTCAATGCAGGACGTTTTGGGCAATTCTTACACACACGGCCACAGAATCGATCAGTTAGCTTTGTCATAAATAAAATAATAGTTTAAAAAACTGAAATACACGCTTCTGTAGCAATATGGACTAAAAGGTTAAAAAATAATCTTTAAATATAAAAATTTTGTTCAACATTATTATGATGAACCACAATTCAGTATAACTTTTTTAAATAAGTCTAAAATAAAGTCACTGATTAAAAGTTTAATGTAAAAAAAATGTAGGCTGCTGGATATCAGTAATCTTAAATTTTTTAACGCTAGCTGTTCGTAAAGGTAGAGTCATTACGCACAAGCAGGAAACACCCAAAGCTTTTTTTTTTAAATTCAAGTTTTTAATCAGTGACTTTATTCTTATTTTTAGCTTATTCATAAAAGTTATACTGAGTTGTACGACACCCTAGCACTGTTGAACAAAATTTTTATATTTAAAGTTTATTTTTAATCTTTTAGTTCACATTGCTATAGAAGCGTGTTTTTTTAGTTTTTTTAAACTGTAATTTTATTTTTGACGTTTTAGTTCACAATAGGAATTTCAGTACATAGGTTTGAAATTATTTTATTGTCACTGATATTAATACGTGTCCAAAATTTCAAACGATTTGGACACCAGTAGGTGGGTGAACATTGAAATGAAATATTTCGTTGCATTCAACCGCTTTTCTAATGTTACTGTCTAAGTAATGAGAATACCAGAACATAGCTATTAAATTATTTATTGTCACCGGTTCTGCATAAATTTGCAAAATTTCAGACACTTTGGACATCTAGAATTGGATTAGAATTCAATTACAAGATTTCATTACAGTCAGCCATTTTTCTATAGTTACTGCAAAAGTAATGAGAATATTAGGACAGAGCTATGAAATTATTGTAATGTCACCAGTTCTAAATACGTGTGCAAAATTTCAAACAATTTGGACTACAGGAAGTTCGTGAACATTGAAATTAAATATTCCATTGCATTCAAACGCATTTCTATTGTTACTGTCAAAATAATGAGAATATCAGGACATAGCTATGAAATTATTATACTGTCACCAGTTCTTAATATGTGTGCACAATTTCAACCAATTCGGATACCTGAAAGTGGGTGAAACTGATTTAACAGATTCTGTTACTTTCCTATTGTTACTGTCAAAATAATGAGAACAGCAGGACGTTGCTTTGAAAAGATTGTATTGTCACCGGTTCTTGTGTGCAAATTTCAAACAACTCGGACATTTGGATGTTGGTGAAAATTGAATTGAAGGATTCCGTTACATTCATATATACAAACAGGTCAAACTAATATTATAAAGCGTGTAAAATGATATACACTTGGAGATAACAGTCAATAATGAAGCATGTTTACTCGCATTATTGCGCTTCCCAATAGTATGGACAACTTTTAATTGTTATTCATACGCATCCTAATTACCTCCAAACACGGTATTGATGTTGGATCTCGACTGACCATTCTATAATTTCTAACCCACTTCATTTTCACAACTGTCACCTACAGCGTGTTCAGTGGCTGAGCACTTGGACGGTCTCCCGTCGCGTCGCCCTGACTAGCAGAGTCATTGGGGCCAGTGCCAGCCTGATGCTCATAGCGGAATTGTGATAGGCCATAATGTTGCTCGTAATGAAACACAGAAGAACTGTTACGTTACTGCCAGCTGACATGGCAACGCTGCACTCGTGTTCAAAGTTAATTAAAGGATCACGTTCAACACATTCAATGCTGCTCTACCATAAAGCACAACCTAAACTCTACCAGTCTCACACAGCATATCGTTGAATGCAGCAACACAACCAGAAGAAGTCTCAAGATAATTTATAATCAGTAAAATTTGCTTAAATATTTTTGCGGAAGACTAATACCATCCAAAGGATAGTTTAAAAAAATGATAACATAATTTTGAGAAATAAGAATCTGGGAAATGCTTACAAATATTAATATTCCTTCCATCTCGATTTCGTGTTTCCATTGTCTTCTTTTTTTCTGAAGTCACTCCCGACGTATTACAGAGTGGCTAAACTCCTCCCCGTTCCTTATCCCTTACGTTTGGTTGGCTTAAAAGGATTCTGGTACCCTAAACACACACGTTCCAGGGATTAAAGTCTGGTCTCGGGACCCTGGGTGCACCAAACACATATATCGCCATCTCGATGGAAATCGAGTGTATGGACGCAGACCCCTGGGAGCATTCTGGCACCCTACAGCAGCCTGCCTCGTAAGGCGCATTCCCACGATCCCTTGTAGGAGAGGCGAGACGAGACGGGACCTCATTAGCCGAAGTGTAGGGACGACCGCGGGCCGCAGGTTAGTCCTAGCTTAATTTTCCGCCACCTCCGCACCACGTAGCCTAGTGTCGTTTGGCACAGAGCGCTCTACAGCAACAGAAGGAGTGCCCACCGCTGCTGCAAACCGATGGCAACAGCGCACACGCCTGTGATCTTTACCGACTCAGAATGGGTAGCTGCGTCTCGTTTCCGCTGGCAGAGGCGGCCCTGTTCCCAAGGCGCCCCGTCCCGTCCCGTCTCGTCTCGCCTCTCCTACAGGGGATCGTGGGAATGCTCCTTTAGGTTTCTCCTGGGAGGAATGAAACGGAAGAAAAGAGCTTACGTTTTGTGATACGGTACAGTTCCTCCGTCGCAGTTAACACGGCGTTTTGGTAGCGTGAAGCTCTTTTATTTCTATCGGGATGACTCCTGTGTTGGTCACGCAGTGTCCCGCGGCAGGTTTCGGTTTTTCGTGGTTTTCCAAAATTACTCCAGTCCACTGTCGGAATAATTCCTATAAAATCCATAGTGGAACTATCTCCCATTCCTTTTCTCAGTACCCTTCTCTTATGGTAGACAGGTCGATAACACACAGTTGTAATTAATTTTTTTTATAATAAAAGAAAGAAATAATCCTTCCATATTGTCAAATCATTTTGTTATATTATCTTCTCCTATTTCGTATGTAAAAACACAATTCTGTAAGAAGAGATAGGATGGTTGGTCACATTTTAAGACTTGCAGGTTTGATTTATTTTGGAGGAAACAATCGAAGGTAAAAACTGTAGAGGTAGAGAAAATATTATAATATATGAAACAGATAATTGAAGATGTAGTTTCTAAATGGCATGTTAAGATGAAGAGGTTGGCCAAAGATAGGGACGCATGGAAGATTGATTCAAACCAGTTCAGAGTCTGAAAATAAAAAAATAAAAATTATCTGTAGTGTGCATTGCAATTACTCTTTTATACTTGCTGTACGGAAGCTATTATTTTACAACTTTATTGTATAGTATAGATATCTCGTATAGTATTCTCGTATTTCTTCATCGAAGCAACTCGCCACTAACAAGATACAGACATACCTTCACATAGGCAGCAAAATGCCGCCCCTGTAAAGACCTGCATTCAGATGTGATGGGCAAAGCATGTATCACCACCAATCAGAACGTATAAGAGATTATTTCCTCAAATTTCCCTGATTCATGACCTTTTCACTATAAACTTTAACAATTTGTTTGTAAATTTCCTACGCACCAACATTTTATGCATGTAAGGTTTCATCATAATATGCTTCATTAGCTACAAAATTACACCTCCAGAAAGTTTGTAAAGAATTTCGTTTCAGTGCTGAAGCATTGTTTTTTTCATCTGTATTCGCCAATATCAACGACCAAAAATAAGTCATCTGCATCTGTCACTATCAAAAATGCTATAGAAACTATTCATTTCTAAATTACGTAAGCGGAATGTGATTTTAACGGATCTTTAAATCCACATGCTTCCTATCAATAATGCCAATACAGTTGGGTAAATTCCAAAGTGTTTCAAGCTCTGACATGCTTCAGACTAGGGATGGCGATCTGAGATCTATTAATCGAAGAATCGATCTTTTGGACCCAAAAAATCGATTTATAGAACTGAATCGATTTAGTGAATCGATATTTCACTCCTGGAAATCGAATGTGAAATAGCAATTTCTACATGTAATGCACTTGCACATGAAAATCAAGGCTTAAACGAAGAATTCAAAAACTATTTATCGCAAGCAGTTGTGCACCTGAAGTATCATCCTATAACTTACTGGCAAGAACAAAAAAAAATAATTTATTATCACGTTTACTCAACATCCAAGAAGTATATCTGTATAGTGGAATCATCAGAACCTTGCGAGCGCCTATTTTTATTGCCTGTAACATCGCAAGTGATGAGCGGAACCGCCTGTATCCTAGTAGGCTGGACAGACTGTTGTTCCTGAAAACCTTGGACATTAAGCACTGGGAAGTGTAAATTATATCATTTAAAAACTGTTTTATATAACCAACGTATTTGTGAAATAACTGTCTTATTATATACCTGATACTTTCATTTAGTTGTAAAAAACTTTAATTAGTTTAAAAATGATAAAAGATCAATTATTATGGTGTCCTTTTTGTTTTACATGATTGGAATTATATTGAAATACGAACACGAAAACCAAATCTATAAAGATCGATTTTTAGAAAATCGTTATTTTAGATATCGATTTTTTTGTGAATCGATTTATCAAATTTCGATTCGAATCGACTCAAGAATCGATCTTTTTCAGAAAGAATTGCCATCCCTACTTCAGACTAGGGCTGTTGATAAAATATCGATATATTTTTAAAAAAATATCGATATTTATGAGTGATATTTTTTAGGACGATATATCGATATTGAAATCTGGATATCGGAGACCGATATTTTTTAAAAAAATAAGTGGTTATTTTCCCTTTTCCTCGTAGAATATTCCAAGTTATTATTGGAGGGAAAACGATTACCTGTGTTGCACATGCAATACATTTTCATAGATAGAATTTTAAGAAACAATGAACGATACGAGCACATGGAGAAGCATGGCCGCCGTAAGCAGGCGTGCAATGCAGCAATTATGTAGGGGGCGACCTTTTTTTTAGCTCAACAGCTGCTTCAGGCGGTTGGCGGCGACACTGGGGATGGCAACAATGGGGGCGGCAATCTCACAGTTTTTTGACCCGTTTCGGAAATTTCCTAGATCCACCACTGCCTGTAGTTGGACAGGGGGCGGCATAATCGCTATTGCACGCGGGCGCTCAAACAGCTAGCGGCGGGCCTGTGGAGAAGTAAAAAACGAAGGTAAAATAACTCATTCAATATTCATTAGAATTCTTGTCTGGACATTTTGAAAAGTTTTTTAAAAATTTGTCTTCAATCAATGCAAAAGCAATAGCATTTAGAAACTCATCGTAATGTACCAGGTATGGGTAGGGTTGCCAGATATCCTAATTTTAATTAATGAGCCTAACAGAAGTGTTCAGTTTTGGGGTAAATTTTTTGAGATATGGTTGATAATACCCGATGTTGATTTTGTACCAAAGTAAAACATTCCTAACGAGGTGGTCAATTTTTGTTTTAAGTTTAGTATTTTTCCTTTTGATTCATAATACCTTATGTTGACTTTCTACCATAGTTTAATTAATAAACTTAAAAGAGGTGCTATATATTCGTTAGATAGCATATTTACCTAAAATAGATTTTTTTTATTAATTTGCATTTTTGTTCACTCTTTAAACATACCGCTAAAATACTTTTTAGACCCAGAAATGTCCCGGAAATTATAACCCTGTATCTGGCACTCCACAGTTAAATATTTCGCGCGAATTGGATACGCTTCTTGTTCCATACCAACAGAAGAATTGAGCTCCAAAATTATGTCACAGCCAGTTTTGTTATATCACTTACGAATTTATTAAGATAAGAAATTGAATAAAAGAATCTACCACTTTTGGATTGCCTTTACAAAGCGCTATGCTAAAAACTTATTATTATAGATTGGTGCCTTTAAAAAACAATTTGTTAACGCCAAGGGAACTGTCTTGACAGTAGCGGCTCTAGGATTTTTCCAAGCCGGGGAAAAACTGAGCTTGCCGCCTCTTCAAACATTGTTGCCAGCCAGACCCCTAGAATCGCCTCCTTGATTGTTGGCCAGTTTGCAAAACGCTTTGTTGGACACGATTTTATCGCCCAGAGCAAGTACCCCGGTTTGCACCCACCCCTCGCCCTAAATCCTGCATTCCACCTAGAATCTCAGCTTTAAAAAATTGTATTATGGTAAAGCGTTACCCATTTGCAAAGCAATATCAAAGAAGGGGAAATTTTCAATTAATGTAGGGAGTTCTCCATTCATAGTAGAAGAAACAACGGGAAAAACATGAGTTCATGCTCTTGAAAAGTATGTCCAATGAAGTTTCTGACATGAGTTTTGGTGCAAAATTTTACTTCATTAACTACCTTAGTTTGGAACTTTTTTTGGATCTGAAACTCTTTTAAATAACTATGACGTTCTCTCATCATAATTCTATGCTACATCCAGTTGTCCTAGAAAATGGAAATTTGGTACACATACTTGGTTTCATCCCCATAGTATAAGAAAAGTTCCTGTGTTTTTTCAATGCCAATCTAAAAGCTGAAACGTCTTAGAGAAAATTTGTAAGTTAATTGCTTTCTTCTAGATGAGGCTATATGCCTTGAATTTCAGTTTTGCACAAAGATCAGGAGCATAAAAAACACAATTAATTTTACTTTGTTACTACATTTAATTTGGAAGTTATTGGTAGTCCTACACCGATGGTAACAATGCAGACACGGCGAAGCTCGCACAGAACGAATTGGACTCGAGCCCCTTGATTTACATGAGCGTGCGTTATCGAGGAAAGTATTTTGACATGAAAATTGGATGTAAGCAGGGATATTGATGAATTCGGATACACAATCTTTGCTAAGGTGCAAACATTTGGTCCAAAAAAGTAAGAAGACTCAGAATAAGCTATCAACCTACAAAAAGAAATTAAATTCCACATAAAACAATACTTGTAAAAAAAAGTGACTTGGTCATTATCCAAACTCTGATAATAGAACATCAACCTAAATAAATGCCTCTACAATGTTGTATTATTGAGCTTTTAAACTCACAAAAGCCGATTTCCCTCGATGCTCTTTCTGGATTCACAAGTCTTCAAGTAAATCATAAACATTCTGCCTTTCCTTTTAGTAAAGTAGTAGTATAATGGCTAAATCACAATTTTTAGAAAAAGATTTATCCGTAACGTCGTGAAAAACTATTTTTTTTTTCAGAAAATCAAAACTTGAATCTGAAAAGTATCTCACAACTCTTCATCATTAAATAGCCACAAGACTTCGCCCTTTTTTAAAATGATTTGTTTTTATACATTGTTTTTATATAATAGGGTCGATATATCGATACTTTTTCTTCGATGTATCGAATCCGATAAAAATATTTTTTTAAAATATCGATATATCGAAAATCCGATTTTTTTAAAAATATCAACAGCCTTACTTCAGACTAGTTCATTATGGTAGCTATAATTCTTCTCATATCACCCCATGAGTTTCGTATTTGTTGAATAATAGGTTGAGAAAAAACAATTTTTGCGAGAATAAGACGGACTCTTCAGGAGATAATGAAAATAAGAATGAACCAAGAACGGACTAAACTTTTATATATAGTAAAATTTAAATATCTTGACTGCGAGAAGCAAAATCCGTTTCGTTGAGCACAGTGGGACAGCCGAAAATACACTGTGTCGTCTGTTTAGCACACTTGGCGATTGAACCACCGGTTGGAATGAGGAAGAAAGATACCCTCTAGATAGTCTTCAACGAAACTCGCAGGTTTCTAGCACGCGATTTTCAAATTATTCAGGATAGGCTCCTATTACCCCGGTCTTCTCTACATAATTTTGTTGTGATATCCAAAAGCATTCAAAATAGAAACTAATATGCAAATTAATCAGCCGACCTCAATTCGTGACCACACTAGATTTCGCTCTACATTTTCGAAATTCTTGACTATACGCTAACAGCAAATCGGGAGGCAGTTTGTCAATGTGAGAGTAACTTCGATGGAAGGCCTGAATTTATTTCTAAACCTTTGTAAAATAATTTAAAAAAAAAAAACGTTAACGCAGTTATGGGGTGACAGTTAGCCTATAAATATGACAACCGGGAAAAATGCTGCATATTTGTGATATTTTTGAAACAGTTACCTTGGCGCTCTATCAGTAAGCTACAGAGAAGTAAAATTGTTTCTGTCTTTTTGGATGAACAGGGTTTTGATTACTGTACAGACAGTGGTACCTGGCACAAAGCAGAATATGTTTCATTTTGATATGAAGTCGGAAAGATGAGTACTTTAAAATATAATTGCCCGCAAATTAGTATTCTCGCATGTCGTCGAACGCGACAAACGCAAAAGACTACCGGTCGTATTTTGATAGGGTTTCATATAATGCACAGCCTAAGGGAGCAAAGTAGGTTAGGTTTTTGTTAAACGTCTGAATGCTGATTAATTACAATAATAGCATCATGGAAACAGTATCCAATTTTCGTTGAATGCGATTCACGAAAAAATTACAAGTAGAATTTTGATGAGGTTTGGAATAATATACAGCCTACTGTTCCATGAGTTTAATACGGAATATTTTAGTCTGATGTGACGTCGAAAAGTTAACGTGTTTACAAAGTAGTGTCCATTGAAGTGTAAGTCGAAATGTTTATCATGATTTCAGTGTGCGAGTGATGTATTATGCGGAGCTGCTAAGTTACAGTTTGTTGCGGAGATCCTTTATGCAAAGATAATTTGCGTTCAGCGAGTCACAGGAGTCATGTATCATTTAGTCCTTGATAATGTTGGTTTAAGTGATAGATTTGTACTGTACATCTACACCTAGTAAAAAAATAAAATAAAGCTTTAATGAACATCAGTTATACAGTATCTAAAAAAGGAATAATTACTTTTACTAGCAATAGACATGATTTTTTTTTAAAGTGGGAAATCGTAATGATGTATAAAAAAATTTGGAGAATGCACACAAAATCTGAGAATAAAATCGTTCTGCCATGAAGTTCTGCGGGGATGTTTTTATCTGAACAACTTGATACAAAATCCAATTGGCAAAGAAGGAAAAAATAATGTTTCAAGTGATGATGAAGACCATTCGACCATGGCAGAAGGTGCTGTTCCAAGGGCTTCTTATTCAACGTTCACCACGTACTACTGTTTGCGATGTTATTAGGAAGTGGGCGGGAAAAATATATAGTAATAAATATAACTGGTCTTAAATTCAAGGCAAACAGAAATTGTTAAAAAATATCGCTAAATAGCTTCAACGCAAACAGTTTTTTTGCCAAATATTTCGCTAGATATGAAGGTTATTACCGCACATAACAAGTGCTAATTTAGAACAGGAATTTAAACCTTAACTAGCAAAAATTCTGGATCACAATGTTTCAGAATTTTTTAGCGGCAAAGTAACGCCGACAGCGGATACTGGAATCAGCAAATCGTCCTCTGCAACCTAGGTCACATTACCGTCAAACCTTCGAGCCCACGGAAACATTTTCCAAGCATCAAACGCAGAGACTGATGCAGGAACAGCTAGTTATACATTTAATTACTTTATTGGTTTTTAGTAAATTAATGAAAGCAGAATTATGTATTTGTTCGATATTCAGTAAAATATCTTTCACATTATTCCATTTACGGATTTTTAGCTTATTAACAATAAAACTAGAAGTAGTTAAAACCTGAGGTGTTGCATGAAGTTGAAGATCAATTCAGAAATCAGCATCTTTATACTTCTTATAACATCTTGTATGAAGAAAGCAGAGTAATGTATTCATTCTACTTTCATCACCTCAAGTTTCATATTGAGTGCCACAGAATTTGAAGAAATTTTCACTGTATCAGCCCGCTGTTTACACAGCAAAGATCAATGGTAGCGCCATCGCAACACACGCTAGCGTGAATTACACGGACTTAACAGCGGTTATACCAGTCGCCCTAGCCGTAGTGTCTATTGTTTTTGTGAAATCATTAAGATATCAGGAGAAACGTTGTTCTTTTATGGTTCACATTACCAAAGTTTCATTCAATAGCTATTCGCAGTGGGGTATTACGAAGAAAGAAATAACATGCTTCAGATATACGAGTAGTTAGCAACGTTGATAAAAATAACTATGTATGTTACCTCAAGAAAGCAAAAAAGTTACGATACTTTAGAAAACTTGCTGTAAATCACTGTACTAAATTTTTAGTTCTATTTTACCAACTGTACCATTCATGTCTGTTTAGTAAATATCTGTTAATTAAGTTGGTTACGTTTTAATAGAGTTGTGAAAGAACCAATACGAAACATAACAGAGGCTCATTTACAGGCATTGTTAATTAAGATGATATTTTTGAAATGTTCGTGAAATTAGGACTAACTGTACAGAAATTCTCCTTCCAATGTATTGTGTAATAATGGAATTTTTAAGAGAAAGGATATGGTTTTGATGCGTATTAAAGGAAGCCTAGGTATGCTTTGACACCACACTACTAATGACTGACAAGAATTCGAGACCGATATATAACAGTTATGTAGCTAATGACACCAGAGCATCCCATCAATTCTGTTTAGAAGAGTTTGCTCAGTGAAACTAGGCAATAAAGCTATTGGTGGCATTAAGGGGATACTTCATTATGATTAATTGCACTCATAGTGTCAAGCCAACAGGTCATCTATTGAAGTATCTGCATAAAGGCTTTTTGTTATTTCTCACAAAGGTAATTTCTGCTCGAGAGTCTAATATGAGCACACCGCTGCACATAGTAATTTTCTACATTCTGAAGTATCGAGATGCTGTAAACGACATTTATTCTAATTTCATATTACGTGTACCCACACTTTGACGATGGTCTGTCTATGAGTTTATGTCAGCCGGAAACGCATAACTCAAGAAATTATTCACTTTTTTTTTTTACTGCATAACGTCTCTTAACAGTGAGGTCTTTAGAGACGGGAAAGGATGGAGGGCAAGGAATGGGAAGGAATTCGGCCATAGCCTTTTGAAGGATGCATCCCGGCATTTGCCTGAAGTGATTTGAGAAAACATGGAAAACCCAAATCTGGATGCCCGTATGGGGATTCGAACCGGCGTCCTCCCGAATGCGAGGCCAGAACGATAACCATTACACCACCATGCTCGATGAAATTATTATCCGTGTCGCAAGAATTTTAATGTTTGTATTGTGTTTACATGAACGTACGACGACTCAAATACCAAATTAAGTGGATTTCAACACCACTCATGGGTCACTGTAGAGTGAGACCAGGAGACGTACTTTTCTAGAATTCTGTACGACAAGTGTATTTCATGTACCATACTAACCTACAAAGTACGAAGTAAAGCCTCCTCTTTACTACTGGTTGTGAAATTGGATTTCACCTCACAGGAGTATTTCAATAATGCGTTAATGATGTGAAAAGTTTATAGAAATATATATTTAAAAATTGACAAACGAACCTCTAATTTTTTATTCAGTTCTTAATCGTCAAAAGGTAAGCATATCGAAAATGTAACTAGTTTGATAAGTATGATACTTCATGACAATTAGTTAATTAAAATTCGATTAATCTTTATCGAATCAGCAACCCATGTGCTGTCATTAACTATAGTAACAAATAATAAATTTTGTTAAGTCGGTGATTAACAAATATTACACGCTTATAAACTTGTGTGGCATATACAGGGCGTGTTACTAAGGAAAATACCGGAGAACGACGAGACTCGTGAAGTTGTCAAACGGTGTTCAGTGGTCTGCAACCATGAGCAGAGACTGCTGACGGCCTTGGTGTCAGCATAGTACGGCAGCGTTGCAGAAAAACTGTGTCGGGATACGAAATTAGGGAATGATAAGTATAAACAATCTTATATAGACATTTCATTGGTAGTGGAAAAGTGCGCAGAAATTCACTGTTTTGGGGTGGTGATGCTAGTACAGATAGTAGATTTTTATTAAAAGAACATTTTATAACTATTCAATCCTTTAAAAGTAACTAACCTGATCTATTAACTAAACAAAAGGATTAGATAAACTCAAGCATATTACAGACACTAAGGGTCTTCTTTGGTTAAAAATGTAGTAGGCTATGTGAAACCAGGAAAAAAAATTAAGACAATAGTCGGAGGTCGGAGAATATTGCTTCAATAAACCGGAAGGAATTAGGTAATGACCTTTCGAATGAACCATCTCGAGATTCGCCTTGAGTGATGAGTGATTTTGATAAAACTCTCGAACCCACTTCCTTCCATATAACAGTCCCAACTAGGCTTGCCAACTTTTCAGATTTCCACAACCGGAAAAATGTAGAATTTTCCAATATCCACTACCAGACAACCAGACATTTGCCCTCGGAGGGAGGGGGGAGCGGAGGGGGGAGCGGAGGGGGGAGCGGAGGGGGGGGGTTGTATAAACTTTAAAGAGCAATTCTTTTTTGTTGTTTGTTTTTTTGTTTTAACGATTGTTCTGATAATATTTCTGAGGAAGAAACCGTATTTCACTGCCTTTATGCAATCAAATTTCACATTGAAAGTAATTTCACACGCGGTGCAATCGTTTTGGTCATTTGTCAACCACTTTACAGTAACGTTTCTGTATTTTCTTTGGTAAATCACTCATTATTTATTTATAACGTACAAATTAACAACACTATTGATTCTTTAATACCCCGCTAAGAAAACGAGTATGACGTTCCGTGTCATAGTGTAGGTAACTGAAACAATAATTCAATTGCTTCACGATAATAGAATTTGCGTCTAATTGTCGTAAACGTTTTAACACATAGCGAAAAAGTTGAATTACGTTCAGTGAATAAGGTGCGAGACGCGGCGACCTTGTTTACTTCCTACAAATTTGAAAAACCATAAATACGAATTTTTTTTAAAGTTTCTTAATAACCGGACATTTTGTGTCCGGTAGCTTGTAATAAACCTGATACAGACAAATCGCGGTAGAACCGAACAATCCGGTCGAAAACCGGCCGGTTGGCAACCCTAATTCTAACCGTTAATCACTTAACCCCTAAGGTGCCGCATGGCTATCCAGCTATCAATCTTTGCTCCTCAAGCATGTAAATATACCTGCCTATGAATCCAGTCCTAAAAGTGGTATGATTGGAGAGACACGACAACTACCGCTTCTAGAAGAATCAGAGATGGCTGCCTCTCCGCCGCGCTGCGTAACCACCGAGGCGAAGCAAAGCGCCGAAGAGCATTATCGGCGTGCTCCGCTGTCTTGTACAAGGCGCGGGAGGAGCGGAAATAAAAGTTTCGAGTGGGCTGAGTTTTAATGGGATCGGTTTATTGCGGGCGGCGCACAGCTGTCTGGCACAGGCGTGTCCCAGCCCGTCCGCTTAATGAGATATCGGACATCTTGCCCTGGCCTCCTCCCGCGGAGTAATTAAGGCGTCACGTTTTCTTTTTGCCCCTTTTACGCGTCAGCCTCATTACGGACTGGCTACGTGGTGGCTGGATGTATCATTGTGCATTAGCCACAGACTGCTCCCCGCTCGCTAATGCTTCCTGCGACCTTCGTGGCCCGGAAGACACGAAGAAATCTTAATGGCCAACAACTTGGAAGTAGGCATAAAAATAAATTAAAACAGAGGGTCATTAGGTACAACTTGTTATCTTCCGTCCGAGACAGAGTATCGGATCTGATGACTAAACAACCAGCAAGAATTGTGATGAAGATGTTTAAGTGAATATATATCCCACAAATAATATTTTAATAATAACGCAGTACATACTATTTCTAGCTACGAAAGCGTTAGATTATGAGAAGAATCTTTGGCATGTCTTGAGGGCTGAGTGACCCTGACATTGGAAATCAATAGTAGCGAGTTGTCATTGTGTATCAAGTCCGAATTGAATAAGAACGGAGAATTTCCCGGTATATAATTGGAAAGAAGTCTTCATGTGTGTACCGCAGGATTGTGTTGCGAAAGCACGATATTTCGACGACTAGCTCCGTCGTCTTCCTTAGGAAATTGTTTGTCGAATATTATGTACTCGGTACACCCATGAAGACTTCATTCCGAATAGAGAGTCAGCACATCACAAGGCTATGCCAGTACAGCGGAAATTCTGGCAAGTCACAATAAAAGGGGAATATGTCATGGAATAATTTTCAGTTAGGAGCGTATTCAATAAAATACTTTCGTGTCAGATAGCCAAGATTTAAGGTACTAGGAAAGGCCGAAATCTCATGTAAACATTCGGAGAAATGAATCGTGCGTAAAAACTGTTGAATCCCATAAGAGCAGCCTGTTAAAGGATATTTAAGGAGTAAGGAGACGTGCTCCAATAAATCCTCGACAGAAAATCGGTAGCCTACAAAATATTGCTCTCTTTTCTGTTTGACTAATCAATCGGAGTGGAACAAGGAGAGACGAGGAAAGATGTTGTCCTGAAGGAAGGATGACCGTGTACTGGCGGCCAAGACTTAACTTACCGCAGGAGCGGTCCAACTTCGGGTTTTCAAACTGACGTGTGACAGCTGAGATGCTGGAGACTGGAGCGAGGAGACCCATCAGCCGCCGTGCGACAGTAAGACTATGTCTTCAGAGTGTTGAGTTGTTAGAAGTTACTTCGTGGAGCTACCATAATGTGTAGGAACAGTGCTTCTAATCCAGATCCATAGATGATATGGATAGTGGCCGTATCGTCCACGGCGCTGTCTATGATCAACAAGTAAGGATAAATCTATATATATATATGTATGTTGGTTTGTTTGTTCTTCATACAAATCCACAGTTTTCATCCGATACCGATGAAACTAGGCACACTTATCCTTTGAAACAAGGAGAAAAATACTGTCTACTGTCTACATTTGGTTGAAAAATTATCTGTATAAAAAATACATGTTGTCTTACAATTTCAAAAAATTACTGAATGACGATAAACAGACGCGTTGGATGTGAAGATCTCTGTATTGTTTTTACGTGTAGCGGTCAGGTAGCTCATTGGTTAGAGCCCTTTCTTACTAATGTTTGGGTGTGGTCTCCGGTTCAAATCTCCGTGGAGGCTAAGATTTTTAAAAAATTGTTTTTGATCGTAAGAGTCACTCCTGGACCATCGGGTTATTCGGATTGAATGTTAGACTGTAGATATCACAAATTTAGGGGTTCAATGCGAGGCAAATCGTAGGTAGTCTTGCAATGCTGTAGGTGTACACTTTTTTACGTTATAATGATCTCAGGGATTGTTCACAGTCAGTGTGTGTGTGTGTGTGTGATCTGCAGTAATTAATACTATAAATGCGGAAGTAAGTCTCTGTCTTTTTGTTACGTTTTGACGACTAAATCGCTTATACCGATATTGATGAAATTGGACAAGAAAATCTGTAGGAAGGGCACAGGACAATTTTTCCGGTATGACTAACAGTTGTAGTCAAGAAATTTTTAGAACAAATCGAATGGTGACAGAAATATGTTGGAAAAATTATCTTCAAAGGACAGATTCGACGGTAAAATGATATAGTGATGGCTTTCCTGTCGTATTACGCTGACTCGGTGTTATTTGGAACCAATCCTTCGTTACCAACAACTTTCTATATTCAATTCTGGCAAAGAAATTCTTAATCCACGCGTACGAAGTCGCGGGTATCAGCTAGTTAGAGTATAAGAGCAATATCAGATAAGAGTTCCCAGTTGCTCTAAACGAGAGTTGACGTCACAAACTAGCTGAGTGGCAACCAAGAATTAAATTCTTGTTTCATTGGGTTAATTAATCATTTTTTAGTGAGGTGTTATTGGGTGGTTACATGTCAAACATCAATGTCAAGACTTACGATTTTTATCCCTACGTTTTTTAATAAATTTTTAATTTTAAAATATTATAGTTTCAGAATATCCCGTCAGTAATTAAATAAAACAAGTGATTAATTTATAATCAGGAAACGAGATTTTTCTCTTTATTTATTACTACTATTTCAAAGTGTTCTAGCAAAACGCTACTTTACACTTCCAATTATTACATGAAGAGGACATGAGACGAGGATAAAAATATGAACAAATCTTATACCATAGCGAAAATCTTATAATCTGATAGTTGCATAAAATCTTATCTGATGTTTTATATTTCACTCCTCTTTTTTTCTGTAATTTATGCATTACTTAAAATTAGAGAGGAGAAATTTAATATTTCAAATAAATTTAACCATAATAATAATAATTTCGTGTGTTGTGAAAGACTTTGTAATCCTAGCAAGTAAAGCGGACCTATAGTGTAACGTGGAATCTGAACCGTAAAGGGCTAAATAATTAACTCGCATTGGAAGCGATGTGTTCCCCCACTGATTGTAATGGTAGAGTAAGGGATAGAAGATCCGTAGTCAGCGGTCAACATAAGATAGCCCGATTGCAGAGGAATTCTTCTGCTGAAAGGCTTAAGCTTATGGCTTTACGCCTCGTCTACGTCGAGGTTATTAGAGACAGAAAATTACTGGGGGAAATGAACGAGAATGAATTCGTCCATGGCCTTTTTGAAGGAAACATCCCGGCATTCTCTTGGAATGTTTTGGGGAAACCATAGAAAACCCAAATCTAGGTAGCCTGACACGTATTCGGACTCCCGTCTACCGAATGCGAGGCCAGAATGTTAACTGCTCATCCACTACGCTCGGTTTCTGCTGAAATATCTACCTCGGTTAAAACAATTCAGATCAGATGCGACCGAAGGCTTAGTAGGATAAGTATTTTCAATACTCCCTGGGAGGTGCCGGGTCCTGATATTAAACACTGACCTTTCGTCCGACCAGTTTCGGCTTTCTTCTAACACCAAACTGTGCTGTGACGTATTCAGATGCTCTATTAAAGACAACTAGCTCCCCATCCTGAACGTTAGGTATGCAACGGTAATGCTAGGATTGCGTCCTCTGCAAGGACAGATGGGAAGATGGAACCGTTATTCTGCTGGGTGCAGTTAAAGCTACAAGCTCTTACATTCGACGTGTTCGGTTATACATCATTCGTTAGTGACGGAATAACAACAGTATAACTTCTGCTCAATTTATTATTCTCTGATTAACGCAATAAACATTGGGAACATTACAACAGTAAGGTTTTCACCGCTGATTCTCGTCTCTCGCTCTCAGAACATCTCACCCAGATAACCGCCTCTCACCCTCTGTTCCCAGCATCCCTAAACGGCATCTCAGTCTTACTCAGAACAGCACTTATCGCATTCCTTACGCGTTTGATCAGATTTGTTGATCGCGTGAATTCAGCCGTCAAGTGGTTGGTTGTCTTGGTGGGGGTCACCGCGCGAGTTGTTCTTTTCGCAGCAAAAACATGTTCCGCTGCCCTCATTGTGTTACTACGGAGTTCACGATTCTCTGGCGTCTCTTTTAAGAGCTTCGGTTACCAGTGGTCTTCTTTTGAAAGAATTATATTATTATTGAAGTGGATGGCTTGAAAGGTTGTAGCTGAATACCGTGCAATGGTCGTCGTGTCCGTGTAATTTGATCTGTAGTGGCGAATTTGTTTTTGCAGCCTGTCCTCTACTACGCAACCAGTCTCTCCAGTATAGTATATCCCATTGTTGCGAGAATTATTCGTCTAGTACTTTCATTAAAGAGGTGATGATCTTTTTATACACCTTATAAACTGATTTTACTTCGACCTTAGTCAAGATCTTATCAATGTGATTTGTGGCGCCTCTGATATGGGGTAAGACAGACATAGCGCTGTAGTTGTAATTTGGTTGAAGGCTGTCGCGTTTTAAATATTGGATAATCTCGTCGATGGGAGTCGAACCCACGTCCATGAGAGTCACAAATAAAGTAAATCTGACAGCCTCCAACCAAACCACAACTACGTCGCGCAAAGTTCGCTGTTGAATATTTTCCCACTCTCTCTTTTCCATACTCTTAGCATGAAGAAAACTACTAAACTACAAACCATAATTTTTCAACACACGCAGTGCAGTTGGTCTTATCTTAATTTCTCGCTCAAAAGAGTATTTTTGTTCGTGCCATTATTTTATCCCTTTATTTTCTTAGATTTTTATTTTTAACTTTTTGCAGATTATAAAAATTTAACTTATCTTAAAGCCTAATCGAAGGAAGCAAATTAAATGATATTATGTAAGTAGGCGAGTCAAAATGAATTCAAACTATTCCAGTTTTTTAAATCAATCACATTTCACTGTTTCTATATTGCAAATGTTAATATAGGTGAACAGTGTTGGTCTCTAGCGTATACTAAGCATCTTGTTACATCTTCAACAAACTACCAAGATAATGAATTTCAAACTAAAACTCTGTTACGAATAAACATGTCCATCTGCGATTATACTCCTGCATCGGTGAAAAATGCTGAATGAAACGAGAAATAATTTATACTTCAGTAAATTTGGAAAACTATATATCATTGAAAAATTAAAGCACTTACCATTCATGTATAAAAAAAACAACTTGCATTACAAGGAATTTAATAATAATTTGAACACTGTTTGAATTATTATATACTACTACGCGTTGTTCAGCTGTAAGATAAACATTATTTGCTACATGTAGATCTGTCACTCGCTTATAAAATATAAAGTTGTTTTAGTTTCTTGCAAACTGTTTTTTTTTTTTTTTTTTATTTTTAAAAAACTAAATAAAATACTTTAAGGATATGCAAAACATTTCTGAAAATATGCTTCGAACAGCACTGTTCCGAGTAAATTCTAGAAGCCGTCAAGAAATAATTAGATCATACACGCAACAGCTTAAAACTAAATGAAAATAAAGTAAGTAATGTTCAGATTTTTAATCTTAATTTCTTATCCATCAGTGATCATAATTTTCAAGGCCTGCAATCTAACACAGATTCCGAAAACATCGAACCATTGAGTGTACTGACGTATAGCGTGGATGCAGGGTGTGTATGTCTAGGCCTTGGGAGTGACGGTAACAATCATCTCGAAGCATCCGATTATCTGGTCGTCCCGCGTGAAGGACTTCCAGACGCGATACTCGCCGTGAGGCAGGTACACGAAGTTGGACAGCTCCATCTTCACAGGCGACACCGTCACATCATAAACTCCCTGCAAAACACATGCAGTACATGTCCAACTCCTGCTCGCTGAAAAAATTTCGAAAATAATTGATAGATAAAGATAAATCTAGAGTCACATCTACCTCGAAATAAACAAGCAATAGTGCAGCCAACAGAAAATTTATTCAACCAGATTCAATCAATACAAGATCTACAGGTAAGCTTCGTTACAGTTGGCACATACGAACCCAAATGGTTGCACTGACACAATGGAAAAATAAACGGGAGATGATCAAAGCCTGGCTAACCTCTTAAGTTTTTAAATAAATGGTGACTCAAAAACAACTCTGTTCTAAAAATTTTGCAGCTGGACTTCAAGGAAAGCCAATGACAGAAGCGAAAAATAATCATGATAATGGAGAAGTGATTTAACTCAATTTTTCTAAGATTTTTAATATTAATATAAATAATTTGTAAACAAAAATATCTTTTTTGCTTGTGGCCTTACGTCTCGTCGACGTCGAGGTCATTAGAGGCGAAAAAAACTGTAGCAAGGAATGGAAAGGAATTCGGCACTGACCTTTTGAGAAACCATCCCGGTATTCGCTTGGAGTGATTTGGTGAAACCAAGGAAAACCCATATCTGGATGTCCGGACGGGATTCGAACTCGCGTCCTCCCGAATGCGAGGCCAGAACATTACGACTCACCCAACACGCTTGGTCGAAATGATATGTGTATAACTCTGCTCGTAGGAAAACTTTCAACAGCAGATTAAGTATAATACACAAGAGATAGAACCAACAGAATTGATTTCCACAACGAAAGATTTCCAACCATTCAGTAGTCGCATGCTGTAGCGTTTAGTATGGCACCTAGAAGTTAACGGTCCTTAAGAGCTTGTAACATCCCTCAAACCTAAACTTTAACTGAAATTGTATATTATGAAGCATTTGTAGCAAGCTAGAGTGTGATGAAAATGGTTTTGTATATTTGTCTTGTATTTTATTGTAAATCAGTGTAAAAGTACTTTGTCTGATGAAAAGAAATTATTTAAATTCTACTCAATATGTTAAAGGACAGAACTATGCAAGAGAATACTTAAATGTTTGTAATTGTAGGTATTAAGGTGAGCTACGATGTTTGAAGGATTTACTACAGTTTAAAACGATTTATGTGGATAATTTTCTGTTTAAGATCTTTAATTTTCATTTCTAAGCATTTTGTAATGATTGTAAATGATTATGTATTAATCTGATTGTTTCTAATATCTTTTCAATTGTTGAAATATTGTTATTGTTCGAGGAATATCTGTCGGAAGCCTTTGTAGTGTTCTAGAACTTTCGATGGAACTTATATAAACCGATCAGCAGGGACAGAGAAAGGTTTAGTTTCGACGAGTTATGAACACGGTGGTTTGACCTTATTGTCTTTGGAAGAGGTGGTGAATGTAATCGCTGGAGTTGTTTACATGTGTCCAGTATCTTTGAAGTTCGATGTTATCACCACGATGATTAGAATACGTTTCAATCACGGTATATTCGCACAGCACCTACATCGTCTAACCATCATAAATTCAGATATCTGTGAATATTGCAATACGGAAGTAGGTGACACAAACCATATATTTTTCGCTTGTCCAAGATATACAGCCCACAGACCTAAATTCTTGAAAGATCTTAACAACTTTGGTATACCTTTTCCAACAAGTATTTCTTGTCTGTTGCATGGCAACAATGTGATTGTATATAAATTGTTAGCCAGTTTTATAAAAGCAACAAACATTAAGATTTAGGCAAATAAGTCCTTTTTATAATGTGTTAATTCCTGTATATAAATAATAATTTAATGTGTATATAAAAATCTCCTTTATATTTTAATTATACTGTAATTATTGTTTGTGCACTGTTGGTACAGAGTCCTCTATTTAATTGTTTTATTAATCCTTCATTTTGTAAACATGCATGTATTTTTTTTTTTTTTTTGAGAAATATTCCAGCTGATGTGAAATTACTAGTTTATTATAATTATCCTGTAAATTTGTTTATCTGTACAATGCTTTACTCATTTGTACCAAGCCAAATATCTGTATAAATAGCTGATGGCTGTATAGTGCCATTTGGCGCTTCAGGCCAAATAAAAAAAAAAAAATAAAAAGTTAAAATTTGAAAACTGGATCGTGGGCTGGTTGTATTAATTAAAACCACGAGACATCTGACTTATGTGTGTCAGTGATATAATAGGTATAATATGTTTTTTGTATTAAATAGAAGGAATGTATCAAATTCTTTTAGTTGTCAGTGTAACTTAGCGTATCCTTTACTTACAAAGGAAAATATTCCCTACTCCCCTGTGCATTAACAGCTAATTTCTGTTCATCTTTGTATATTAGCAGCCACATAGTCAGGTAATTCTTCTCCCAATATCTGACCAATCCTCTTAACAAATGTATATGTTACACACTGCCAGAAGTCTGTTCCGATGATTCCTAATTCATCTCCTTTATCATATCAACCATTGTGTTCTCCCTCAACATCTACATACAAATATAGTATTCCTCCGTTACACGTTTCCCAACTACTTTCACATACTATGCTATCATGGTCAAGCACTGGTATCATGAAGCCCTTGTGTTTCAGTTCAATCACATCCGCGACACATTCTTCCATCACCCCGTGTACCAGATGCGAGACTTAAAGCCTATTTTTCAAGGGTTACGTCTCTTCGGCGTCCGTGTTATTCTTGGTAGAAATTGATTATTGCCAAGCAACGGGAAGGATTTTGACCAATGACTTTTTGAAGTAACCACTGATTCCATTCACGTTTAATGGTTTCGGTAAATCATAAAACCGAAATCTGGATGACTGGACGAGGACTGGAACCCGTTTCTTCCCTAATGTGAGATCCCAGCGTTACCACTTACACACAAGGCTTGATAATAACCTAAGTTCTGTAAACGACTAATAGAATTACACATTATAGTTAATAGCAGAGATGGTCCTAATACATTATCATTGGCTAGCCTGTTTTTATTCCCATCTCTGCTTTCCCTTCCATAATCCTTTGCTATTTCTTAAGACACCCTTCATCCAGCAAGTTACTATTTAATCCACCAAAATTGTTTTAACCACTGTTCTTTGACTCACGCTACCAAATGCTTTGAAGAGATTTAGGCTACAATATCAATTCGGCATTACAAAAAGTTCTAGATGTGTGCTAGTCGTTAATCCTTTCAGTCTAAACAGATATAAATCCCTTTCTTTGTGCGATAGTTATTTCTTTAGATAATCCTATGCCATAAAATGTAGCTGATTTACCTTTTTAAATGGGCAGCCCCCGTTTTCCGTGGTGTTGTCCCAGAGAGCGTGGAATATCTCTGGCACCTTCTCCAGCAGTGACTCACACGCCTTGTCCGCCTCCAGGTCGTAGGCGTGTCTGCCCCAGCCTCCAGAACCCCACTTGGACACCTCCAGCGTACCCTACAAACACACAGGCACTAACAACAGTTGTTTTAGACCGGGGGCCCCCAAACTTTTTACCCCGTCGACACCTTGATACTATATTTGCCTTCTTATCGACCCCAGAATTATTTAATAAAAACATTAAATCATATTTGGCATTTCTGATGGTAAGTAATAAGGAGGCCTGCATAACAACTCAAAGAAATAAATAATAAAATTCACCCAATAAAATTAACAGAAAAACGAGATACTTTCTACTATTATTATAATCTCAAAAAATTGGAACAAAACTATGGATAGACGGAATAAATTTCTAATAAAGACCTGCCAAAAAAGAGCAGATGGTTGTTGTACTGTTTTAACTTGTCACATAGCGATGGATCCACCTTCCTAAAGCAGTCTTCAATTCTCAATACTGCAACTATCACCTCTTGACAACCACCATACCGCAGTGAGCAATAGTAATTGGTTGAAAGTTTCATCATTTACTTCACATGACTTCACAAACAGACGAGAATTTAGAGGATGAGCTTTACTTTTATTTATTGCCTGACTTTTAATAGAACATTCCTATTTTTTCCCGTACAGTTTAATTGATCATCTTTAGTATTAATCGACCCCTTTCGATCCTTCTGTATTAATCGACCCCGGGAGATCTCCTATCGACCCAAGGGGTCGGTATCGACCACTTTGGAGACCCCTGTTTTAGACCGACCTAAGACACTGCGATATGACTAAATTATAAGTGGAGCACAAATAATATTCTCTCTTCTACACCGTCACCTAAAAAGTCTTAAAATGATTCAGTTGTCAATAGATTCTCACCGAGGTAATCATTATTTTTAGATATTTACTGTCGTTTTTAATAATAGTTTTCGTTCCTAGTAACAAAAAGGATCTCTCTACTGTTCATTGTACAAACATCTTATTATGTTTTGTTGCCATTGTTGCTTTACGGTTTGTTGACAACGATATCATTTGACCCAGGGCAGGATTATCTCCCAGGACGCATATGAAATGGTAAAGGAATTATCTCAGCATTCGCCTGAATGATATGAGCAACCATGGTATTAAATACTAGATCCCCGGCCTAGAATTCAAATAACAAGCCAGAATTTCATTGGTAACCCACAGTGCTCAGTATCAGCCAGATAGCTTTATTGCACAGCAAGAATGAAAAATTAACCCTACAATAATTATGTATGCAAGGAAATCTCTCAAATAGCTTCTAATGACTTGGAACGATTCAGTATTTTGTTGGGAACGTTGGTGATATCAGATTGCATACATATTTTCTACCCAGTACGAAGAAAATAAGCTCGCGTATTATACCGTCTATCGTTATCAGTGTCGGTTTAATGCTTAAGGGAGTGGGAAAAAATTTCTTTTGTTAGTATGAGTGTCAGGAATTGCAAAGAATTACCAGGCGAAGTGATGAATAAATACCAAAAACGCTTAAGGAATTTAAAATTAAAATTTGTAAATCGGAAAAGTAAATGGGAGAGGAATTTAACACTCCACTTATAAAAAAAATTATAAAAAATTAAATACCACCGGAGCATTAGCTCCATCGCAATTAACATTAATAATAATTATAACTAAATCTAACAATGAAAATTAGATACATTTAAAATTACTGTTTAGAAAATATTTAGACATAACGTATCCAAAATTTTGTAAAGCTGGTAGCGGGGCTATTAGCCAGCGTCACATCCAGCTGTTTACACTTACCTAGACACAGAGAATAATTTAGAATTTTATTGTCTAATTTACGCAACAATCATACAAAGTCTTCGTCTCTTACTCGAAGGCTCGCATCTTCAAATTGTCCTTGGATATTCCAAAGCCTGATCATAGCCTGTTTAACGACTTCAAGAAACCCCGGTTTCTTTTTATGTCCGGGAACATGTTGTCTTCATGTTTTAACCGTTCTGCGAGTTTAATATATTTAACAGTTCACAGTTCTACCCTTCTTTTTTTACTTCCAAAGGCTTTTATGAATGCAGAAGACCGTACCTGTGTTTCTTTGTGGATAAATTGTTCAAGAGTTTTAGTAATGTCTAGGTATTCATACTGCTTTCTTCCATAAGCTTGGTCAAGCAATTTTTTTTTTTATAAATCTTCTCAAAAGTACAATGTAATTTTGTAGTTTGTCAGCTCCTATGGTATCTAAAATGTGTATTAGTTTTTCAACCCCTGGAAATGACTTACAAGAACATTCATTAATGAAATCAGTGAAGCTATCCTATCGCGAGATTGGTTGTTACTATTTCATGTAAGCTTTTGATGAAGTTAGTAAAATCGGCCAACCTAAAATTGTACCTTCCTTTAAATCATAGGTGTCCAATTCAATTTTGCAGGGGCCGTATATTAAATTTAGAATGTGTAGGCGGGCCAGATTCAAATAAAAAGAGAGGAATCGAGTGAAGTCTAAAAACTCTAAAAAACATGATTCTTCTTTCTGAGTCACATTGCGATCGCGGGCCGTATTGATAGGGCCCGGGGGCCGGATGCCTGCTTTAAATGGTATTAATTGAGGATGGACACTAGGGGAATATTCGTGCTTAACTGGCTCTGCTGTGGGTACTGAATCGGTTCACAAACTACTTTTATTGTACGAGGCATGTTTTTTAAGTAAGTACCGTTTTGAAATTAAAAAAAGACGTGTAAACATATCCCAATAATTTTATTTTTACATGAAAGCCTGTACCTTACTCTACTTTTCTACATAATTCCCTTCAATATTGAGGCACTTGTCATAACGTAGTACCAGTTTTTGAAAACCCTCCTCATAGAAGTCTGCCGCCTGACTTGTTAACCACTGCATCACAACTGTTTTGACTTCGTTATCGTCTTCAAGACGCTGACCGCCCAGGTGTTTCTTCAAGTGCAGGAACAGATGGTAATCACTGGGCGCCAGATCAGGGCTGTACCGAGGATGATCTAGAGTTTCCCATCGAAAAGATGTGATGAGATCTTTGGTCTGATTAGCCACATGTGGACGGGCTTTGTCATGCAGCAAAACGATGCCCTTGCTCAACTTTTGTTCTGGATTGAACGGCGCAGATTGTTCAATGTCTCACAATAAGCTGCTGCATTGATTGTCTCATTACGAGGCAGAAATTCCACAAGCAATACTCCTTTTCTGTCCCAAAAAACTGTGCACATGATATTCCGGGCAGAAATCGTTTGCTTGAACTTCACTTTTTTTCTGTGAATCTGAATGCCGCCATTCCATTGACTGTGCTTTGATTCAGGTGTGACGTAGGCCACCCATGTCTCATCGCCCGTAACACTTTGGCTTAAGAAATCATCACCATCGTAGTGGTACCGCTCGAGGAAAGTCAATGCACTGCCTAAACGTTTGGTTTTGTGCACATCCGTTAACATTTTCTGTACCCAACGTGAGCACAATTTTCGATAATTCAAGTGCTTGGTCACAATGCCATACAAAACACTACGAGAAACATTAGGAAAGTGATCACACAAGGAGGAAATCGTAAAGCGTCTGTTTTCTCTCACCTTATTGTCCACTTTCTGCACCAAACTTTCATTAACGACCGAAGGACGCCCACTCCGTTGTTCATCATGCACATTTGTGCGGCCATCTTTGAATGCTCTCACCCACTTTCTCACCATTCCATCACTCATAATATTTTGTCTGTAAACTGCACAAATCTCACGATGAATATCGATCGGTTTTAGGCCTTTAGCACAAAGAAATCTTATAACAGCCTGTACTTCACAGTCGTCGGGACTCACGATTATCGGAGGCATCTTAAACACTCAGACAAGGAGGAATTAGACTGTAATGGCGTCAGTGCGTAGGCAAGAGATGCAGGTACCCAGTGCGCATGCGGGGAACGCCGACCGTAGCTCTGCAGCCACGGTATGACAAAACGGTACTTACTTAAAAAATACGCCTCGTATATATGCGACACCATCTGTTGGCGCTGAAAGAATGTGGAAGCTTGTTAATTGGTATCAGAGTCATGTGGTTTGTTTCTGCCCAGATAACTATTCCTAAGCCGTGTTAATTGTCTTGTTGGTATCCACTGATACAACTGTGACTTTTGTAATCCCCCACAACGAAAGGGGCGTGTGGTGAGTTAGTTTGCTGTACTCACCCCCACGGTGTCGTCGATGTCGCAGGGCCACGTCCATGTTCCCCGGAACTCGCGAGTGTTGGCGTCCGGCAGGTACAGGTGCAGGTCTGCCAACTGCTCGCCGCTGCCCTCAAAATCACATTTCCCGAACTGCTTCAGCTCAATCTCATACGGACCCTGCAGACATGAGAAAATTCGTTGCTGAGGGAAACCTCTGTTTACCAGACTGCGTTGCCACTAACGTGGCCTCTTTTAATGCTGCGTTCTTACTTCAGCGGTATGAAACTTTGAATAGCAAGAACTCAGAAATAAAACAATTAAAAAACTTTACTGTATGACCTGATGCTGCACATAAAATATAAAAGGTTCTGATAAACTTGATGGAGCGAACTAACCACTTTCTTCTTCATTTATCGTCATTAAGGTGAAAGGATTGATTCACTGAATAACAGTTAGTTTTCGTATGTATAAAACCACGGTGTAACAGCCCTAATACCTGAATTTTGAATAGCATTGTACTGTATGAAGTATTTTGTAGTGAGCTAATGTTTGGTTGAAAGTGATTTGATATGTTTGTTTTGTAATTTCTTGTAAATCAGTGTATATAGACTTTGTTTTAGGTAAGAAAATTATTCAAAGGCCATTTAATATGTTTAAGAACCGAATGATGCAAGAGAATTTCTTAAATGTTGTAATTACATGTATTAATGTAAGCTACGATGTCTACAGGACATGTTTCTACCGTTTGAAAGGATTTCTGTAAATAATTTTGTATTTAAGTATCTATAATTACCATTTTCTGATCACTTTGTAATGTTATTAATTAATTTTGTATCAATTCCGATTGTTTATAATATGTTTGATTGTTTGAGTGATTGTTTATGATCGAGAAACATCGGACGGATGCCTTTGAAGAATTCTCGTAATTTCGATAAAGACTATATAAACAGATCGCCTGGACAGAGAGAATTCATTATTCATTCAGTTAGTAAGTCAGTTTAGTTGACAGTATTCAGTGTTACAGAGAGTTTCTTTGCGACTGTGCATCTCTGTATTGTACCTATACTAGTGAATATCGCTGACTTGCTGTTTGGATCACAATAAAACGAACATCAACTTAACATTGTTTTTTGGTGGACTTTTTAATTAATTTAATCAGCAAGTTAAACCACCAAAAGAACCCTAACAACGGCCTTTTCGAAATGTGGTAAATTTTTGAAATGGAGAAAGTATATGCCAGTTTGAAACGATTCCTTCTATTTTTTACTTCAAGTAATTTAATTTACATATAGATTTAATGATATACAATGACTAGTTTAAACGCCTTTCGATAATAACGAGGATCGCCTATGGTGGTTTTTTCTAGAAAAGTTTCTGAGGAAAAACGAACAATAGTTCATTATTATCTTTTATATTTATACTTTTCGTGATGTGAGTAAACTTTATCTGATAAGATTCTTGGGAGTATTTAGCTAGGATGCTTTTAAATAGCTTCATTTCAATCTGAATGCCTGAAATTTATATTGCTAGGAAAAAATTTCTAAGTATAATTTAAAAAACTAGTAACTCTGTTTTATTTGATTGTTACATTTCGTGAATACCTACGTTTTTATGTGAACTATCTCCGAGTTTTTAAGAAACTTTTCTACTTTTTATCTTCTGTGAAAAAAAAAATCTTATTTTATGTTGTGACTTGTTTCTAGTAGCTGTCACAGAGGATACAGTGTAAACATCGAATGCCCTTCTGTCTACACGAATTACTGCATTTAGGCGTCACAAATAAACAAAACTCAAAGTGTAAATTTAATCATATGATGAATTATAAATGTCTTTAGCGTTCATCGCAGTTACTCTTGATTTTAACAATGTAAGTGCAAATATAATCAAAAGCAATTTTTTTTAAAAAAAAAATTAACCTGTCTTCAAACGACACAAGCGCAAATAAAATAAACGCTGTTGTGGTGGCCAGTATAACTAGCACTTCGGGCATTGACGAGCTATCGAGGTCACGTCCAGTCTCCAGGCGTAACGAGTTTTACTGGGCACAAAATTATTATAGCGTTCATAAATGTCCCTGTAAAAGTATTTAGATATCAAATATAGTTAAAAAATATTTAAATCTAAAAATACAATATTTTAGCAATGCTTGTGTTATAAACGTGATTGGTAAACCAATAACAACCGTATTAATTATAAGAATGTATTTCTACTAACAGTAATATAGGCTTTGTTTACATTTATAACGTGCATTATTATCACAGTCATTCATCTTGATTAAACTTTCCTCCTCATAAAGGGAATTAATAACGTTTAAGCAAAAAATGTATATGAAACATAGTTTACTCGGGTGGTGTAGTTTTAGAACGATGTGAGCTAAACCTAGCGCCCCGTAACAATCTACTGAATTTTAGAGATGTTTGTAAAAGCATATAAATCACCGCATTGTTACAATCAAAATAGGTCATAATGTATCCACCCCATGGATTTTTCTGCGTCATGGTTCTATTGAGTAATTTCGTGATTGCTGTTAAACTGATACTGAATGTTTAACCTCCTCTGCACCTTTTGTATCAGACTATATTCCTCCAAGCGTAAACATTTTAAGGGTTTATGTCCGCAAGTTTCCGCTGAAACCTGGAGACAGTTGGGATTTCTTCCTTTAAACTGCAAATGGAAGATTTCAAAGCTTCAGACTACTCTGCAAAATTGACTTTAGGTACCTAATAACGTCGTCTTCTGCCATGCTCCACTTATAACGAGCGTCAAATAAGCCATAAAAACGTGTCATTTTTAGAATCACACGACTGCGGGTATATTTCAAACACTCTGCACTTTCTTGCTGGTTGCTGGCGATAAGGGGTTGTGTTGACAGAAGCCAGCTGATGTCAGTCGCAACAGTTTACCTGCTGCGTCCATTCCACTGGATGGCTCAACTTCACTCCACCATACATTCAACCCGGCAGACCTCTTCCAGATCTGCATTCCGGAGATTCCGGACCGGAATAGATTCACGCCTCGCAATGCGACCAGAGACGGCAACGATCTCGGTAAGCTCAATGCCAGTGGCCATTCGACAGCTACCACTAAACTTTCATCTCTCGTGCCGTCAGCGCCAAACAGTTTTGCGAATGAGTTTCACCCTGAATGGGTTAATTTCCTACCTATGTTAAATTCAGTTAGTGAAAATCTTGTAAATAACATCTTCCAGTTCAATAAAGCGGGAAAATCTTCCTTCACTTAATTCGATGGTAATATATATTCTGTTTTATTACGGCAATATTTTGCTGTTGATAATGACTATGAGCACAATGTTGCCCTCACGGATTTCTTGCAATAGAATTAAAATTTAATGTTTGATCCGCAGGATATTGAAATGATGCTGGTCACTCTATTCGAGCTTTGCGGGTCTGGAAACGGAGGTAGATTGGCTACTTCTAATCTTTCGTGTGTCTAACCTTCTCGTATTTACGTGACTGTGATGACTGTTGTTAAGCGTAGTATATTATTTTCTTTTGCAAGGAACTTCCTTAGTAATGTCCCTAGGTAGTTGGTAAACAGTCTATTGATAAGAAATTGTGTAGTACCGTCCTTCACACCAGCTAACTCTCTAATCACGAAAAGTTTGTGAGGTCCCACTTCATCATACATTGATATAATAATATAGTAATAATTATACGACTTCGTTTTTATGCAATGTATGAATGTATTTTTTTAATACAAGGCCGTACATTATAGTAGTATGTGTAAAAATGGGTAAATTTAAGTTTTCATAATATTTTTTGTTGTGTTGAGATTGGTAGGCTGTAATTGTATTGTTAGTTTATCCAAAGAGATGCGGCTGGATATAAAGGCTCCTCTACACAATCGCACATGATGGAGGATTAAAAAAAAGTGGCCATCATAGTCGCGATCATGAGTTGCTGTCTGCGAATTTTCATTTACTGAGTGTTGTCTGTTGAAAATGGATGTCAAAGTTATAGCGGCTGGTGGTGATTACGGATTAATAAGTTACTCTGTGTTACGCAATAATAATTTTATAGTTTCCTTGAGGTTTTGTTTTAGTTAGGTTTCTGTTTATTGTGTTGGTTGTTGGCTGAGTCATGATATTGAACTCAATCATTGCAAGTTTCATTTACGAATCGTGCAACCTCAGATGGAGGTCCGATGTAAATGTTAGTATCTGTGTAGTTTCGGCTAGTGTTGGTGGAACATTGTAAAATAATTAATTTACTGAATTAAATTTATGATAAATACAAGTAAAGGCTTACGAAACTTTCATTAATCAGATAATTTCTATAACGTATTTAAAAAAGAAGAAAAGCGACCGTGTTACTTAATAAGAGATTACCATAATCTTCCTATAATAACTGGAAAACATTAAATAAGTACCAGGCAGACACGATGCACAAAGAAGAATAACACAGGCTCCTACTATCTATTTGCTTAACACATAATTATAATCATTACCGGAATGAGCATCAAAAACAATAAAAGTCATGTAAAATAGATAGAGGAAGAGCAGATGGTGGATGTTGACTATTCACCGCAACTGAACAAGGTACAGAGCCTCCTATTATTGTGCTAGGTATTAGCAACTCTTGCTTGAGATTCGTTTTCACTTCTCCATCAATACACAGACAAGCAATGAATAAACAACTACCCGAACTTCTAGCAGAACCATCATCAGAATTTGATAACTTCGATCTCATTTCATCAAGCGCCTTTGAATATCTAGTGCAAAAAATATCTCCATTGTTTGAGAAAAAAGTTGTATTTTGGACCTCTGAGTGCGACTGAATGATGGGCGATTGTGTGGACACGCGCACGATCATCGGCACGCATTCCCTTGATGTACCGAAAACCAACCGATCGCTCACGATTACTCGCGATTATAGGCGATGATGGTCACTCACAGACGATTATGCCCTCTACACAATCGTGCGTGCCTATAATCGTCCATCATGGGCGATTGTGTAGAGGAGCCTTAAGAAGAATGGCGGTGAGATTAATGAATGTTTTAAAGCGCCGTTGTTTGTATTTGACTTCATGAATGCGAGAAGTGTAATTATTTGAGTTGATTCTTAGTTTTAATAAATAGTAGTTGTTATAAAACAACAGATACTTTGATTTCATAGACAAGTATATAATTAAATTTAATCTGCTAGGTCACACATTTATCGTCCAGAGCGTGCTGTCAAATACAGAAGAGATTGCAAAGAACCCGGTAGGAGTGGTAAGACCGGCCAGGATTTCTTCAACTATCGACGCTAAAAAAGATAGAGAAAATGGCGGTTAAAAGGATACCTCGCAAGTTCTTTCATTTCTCATTTATCTAACTTTGTGTAGACACCGTTCAAGTGTCTTAGATGTATCCTCCATGAAACGGATACCGTGGTTGACTAGTAAAAACGAACTGTTCCTTAGATGTCTCGATGGAGACATACCAACTTATCACAGTGTACCCAGTTTTTTCTTTCTTGCACACCTCCAGTTTAAAAATGAATCTGAAAGCAGGGAGCGTTCATGCGTTCTTCATATGAACTTATCGAGTTTTACCAGAAAAGAAAGAACATTAAGATTTCCGGCCAAATCCGGAATCGGAAACGGGAACTCTTGATCATGGGTAGCGTACGTTAGCACTGGCCTTTCAAGTTCACCAAAATGTTAATATTTCTTCTGATAACTTTCGCTACAATACGGAACAACAAAATGAAACGTACTTTTTGAAGTTAGTTTTTTACTGTTCTTTAACGTCAACTACCTTAATACAGAATCCACACGACATTTAAATGATTTAGATCAGCCTAGATGGACATTTTGAGTCTGAATTACTGAAATAATTTCAGTTACTGCCTATTGAAGCAACCATACAAACATTCTAATAGTTAATATACTGTTCTAGGGTAACTAGCCGAGAGAACAAGGAGTTTTCACAATATTTCCGTGATCGAAAACTCTGTCGTCATCTTCTAGTGAAGTACGACAGAGATTTCGATCGCCGAAATATTGCGTGAAAAGTTTTGTTCTTTTGGCTAGTTACTCGAGAACACTATATTAATACTCAACGCCGAGGAAAACTTCTTTCTATGTATTTCAATAGTTACAAGAAACCATTCAAAATCTAAACTTGAAGCTTGATCTTGGATCAAACCCGCGTCCTTTTGGTTGCCACAAATGGACGATATTCTCTAGGCTCTTTAAATTTAATTCTGTAATATTACGCCTATTGTGTAACGGAAGGTTGATGATTATTTTCCAAACTCACTTGTTCAAGGAAAGTTAGTTTTGAGTGTTAATTGAAAGCTTTTATTTAGGAAATAAAATTACGACTGAAGACAGAAACAAGAATGAGTTTATTGGTATTACTCCGCGATTCACTAAAAGTGTGTGGCATAGGGTGCATTGCACCTATCCGAAAGGGTAATATTTTGGAAGGGATATACGGGATATGGCAGGTGGCGCCCATGATCTATTGTGAGGAACCATCCCAGCATTCGCTTCGAGTGATCCGGGAAAACAATGGAAAACCCAGATCAGGATGGCCGGAATGATTTATTGAGAGCTACTCCTGTCGAATTTTAAGTTTACTCGCCAGGTAAATCGCTCGTGGAAAAAATTAGTACAGAAATGAATCGGTTATAGCAATGTTTTCTCTTATATTATTTTCGCGGTCGTTCCTAGATATGAAAGTTGCTGGAAGCAATATTTGTTTGATATCATTCAGAAACAAGTCAGTCGTGAATTTTTCAATTAGGTTTTGTCAAGAGCAACACTTTCGGTGCTCCAGGTCTTCCCAACCTAACTCCTTCAACATCGCGCCTACGCTTTCCCTCCAATTATATATACCTGTCACGATTCAGGCGGCTCTTCGTAGAAATTCTCTAATGCCTCCATTAACCCCACAGAGAACAACAGTATTCTAAGTGAGGACGCACTAGTGACTTGTATGCAATCGATTTAACTTCCGGAGTGCATTGTTTTAAATTACGACCTAGAAATCGGAGCATACGATTGGCTTTCCCAAGTACCGTCTCGATGTGCTCTTACCACGACAAATTATTACAAATTGTTACGCCTAGGTATTTAACGGAATCTACCGTTCTAAAGACAGTACCATTCATTGTATATTCAGAGCTAAATTGTGTCACCATTTTACTTACACGCATGACTTGGCACTTTTTAGCGCTTAACTCCAACTGCCAGTCTTTACACCTCGCAATTATTTTCATAATTTCGTCTTGTAACATTTTATAAGCAGAATGGCACTAGCGAAAAAGCGTCCTTGAAAAGGCTAATATTTTGGTTTCAAACATCGGTCTAGGACTAAGGAAGAATATTCTAAAACTGTATGTGTGGAGTACAACACTTTTTTATAGAGAATCATGGTATTTACAGTTACCAGAAAGAAGAATGACTAAAGTACTTTACAAATCATGTCCGAGGAAAGAAGTTTGTGGAAGGTGGGTCACGTTTAGAGATACACAAGAAGCTTTAAATTTTTGGTGGAAGGTACAGTTGAAGGAAGGAACTGTAGAGGAAGATAAAGATTGGAATATATGAAGCATAGTATTGTGAGGGTAGGGTAAAACGGTTATGTTGAAATGAAAAGGTTATCTCAAGGTAGGAAGAGATGGAGGATTACATCAAACAAGTTGTTGGTGTTTTATAAAATGTAGAGATTTATTACTGTCATAGCCGAATTCAATTTAAAATTTTTATATTCAAGAACAACATAAATAAATTCACATTTAACAGATTATTAAAACATATTCCCAAAACTAGGGCTTTTACAGCAGTAGCATGTCGTGACAACTCAATACCGCAGATAAATAGCTAATTTATTTTAAGTCAAAGACAGAATTCCAATGATCAGTAAAATATATCAACATACAAATTTCACACTGAAAACAATCGATAGCCGTCTATAACGTGCAGATAAATTTCAAAAGATTACCACACTTCACCTAATATGGTCTAAGAATAGAACTGATTGTCAGTTATATAGTTTCTGAGACAGCGTGGATCATTTTCCATTTAATTCGCCCAAAATTAGGGATGTTTCATTTTTAACAGCTCTGCCTTTTCATGCACAGGCCAATGTAAATGGAGCGTGACAGAGTAATAATATCGCTTTAAACAACTTTGTCAGGTCCAACGTGATGAAGAAACGTTAAGAAAAGGAATTCCGTGAATAAAAATATCCCCTGTCCTCAAGGCTAAAAAGCTGACCATAATTAACACCTATTTTCGCCTAGATATGATAATAGGTGTTCTTCTTAATGATGAATTAGAGTAAATTGGGGACACGAGTTTGGAGTCATCGCGACACAGTTGCACTCACACAGGCGGTGTTTCATGGATGTCACTGAATTGCTGCTGAAACATCGAGCCGTATACCGTTTCTATATTTTGACTAGATGATGAATTTAGACCGAGATTGTGTACACTTTCGTGTATTTCTACTTCGGGCGCATTCAACCTCACCATAATCTCTCGACACTGATGTTTCATATACTAAACCGATTATATCGTGACTAATTCTGTCGAATGAAGCCACAATTAGCATTGTAATTTCATTAACTTAAAAAGTCATAAGCCTGGAAGTTTTCAGTCGTTGCGAAAATATCCTCCACGCTCGATGCGACATTGTATTCACTCGGCCTAATATATTTCTAGTCTATGGTTACTCGGTGATTTAATTAGATTTTAGAGCTGCAATACCCAAATATATTTCCCATTTTGTTTTCGGCCTGTTCTTGGTGTATTCTCTAAGGTGGACTCACATTTAAAGATCTATCAACTTCAAAAATACAGTGAAAACAAACTGAAATGTTATATCGACATTCTCTACCTACTGGCCTGAGTATGGTAGGGATGCAGTCGCCATCTTACCGCCATCTCGAGGCCTCCTTCCACTATCTTCGCTGTCCAGAGACAGCATAATACCAGGGACGCAATGGTCGTCATGACATCAAGAACCAACAACTCCATCTCTGCTGCAGGCTCTTTATAGACAACTGCCCACCATCAACACTTGTCAGCAGTCCTTTTTTATCGTGTTCTCCGACACATCAGATCCCATTTACACGGGGCGCCAGCGTCAACAGAGCATTGTCTGCACAATGCGACGGCGCGCTTAATGACGCTAACTCTGTTATTGGGGTTGGGATACACGGACCGGATGGTCGTGTAGGAAGCGCTTCGTTCCGCGGGTAATTAGGCAGGACTACGTGTCACGGCGCGCCCGTGTTAAAAGCTTTCACCACCACAACGATTAACCGAATTTCAACTTCCCGGTGACGTGTGTCGCTTTAAATTTCAGGCATTCGGCAGCAATCAATCATATTAATTCAGCATAAGCGATCAGATTCTGCATACATCGTTAGCATTTTTTTTACATGTGTAGCTAAATGTAGGTCATTAGCTTTTTTATACCACGGAATGTACAGTTTTCAGCACTGACTCCTTACTTAAACCTAACGAACGACTGTCGCTGCAATTTCCATTTTCTATTAATTAAGCTGAGGCAAATTTATGGGAGTTGGACCTCTGTAAGTCGAATTATTTCTTTCGAGGGTCTGGAAAGTTATCAGCCGGAGTAAAAGATTATATATTGATATAGATGCGCAGATCTTACTGCACACGATCCCGTGTGAGGCAAGTCTGAGGTATTGTACATGGGACAGAACGTGCTGAGGTCCCTACTTGTGTCCGAAAATATTACTAACTGCTGACTAAAGATTAGTTACCTAGCATTAAAAATCACAGCAGTTACCAATAATAACTACAAAACATATATTTCCATTTTAATTACTGAATTTGAATACAATTTATAAATACAGCTGTTTATTTGTACATTTGTATCGACTTTCGTACATCATATAAGTGAATTTCAGTACCTCTGTCCATTCTTTTCCGTACTATAAAGCATGTATTGTACTATTACTCTTTTTCAGTTTCCTGAACCCTAAAATCAATGTCTTTTTTTTTTAATGTGCTGAAGTGTACAGCAACCACCAATTTTTTCCAAACTGTAGTTTAACTTGCTTCATTCATGACCTAGCCTAAACTTGTCATTCGCACTTACATATTCCTAAACATATTCATAGATAACATATACTGTTTGAGTTATGAGAAGTGCTATAGAATTCTTTACACGCAGATTAAGTGGGTTAATCAGGAAAAAGCAGAAGAACACGATTCTATATCAGTACGCATGTGGCGTTGCTCTATCAAACAGTTCTAATGGTTGTCGAAAATAGTCTACTATTAAAGGTCTCTCCGTTACTAGCTGTGATCTTATTTCTTATTTACGCAGTAGTTTGCCAGAAGTGTAGGATGAAATAGCACATTTTATAGAGAACATGGTTTTCTTTAACTCAAAAATCCTTCATTAGAAAAAGAACCACCTTCTACCTCTATACTATTTTAGACGCATGCTATTGGAGCTCATCTCATTTAAGGTGTTAAATGATACTTCTAAACGACCACCCACCTTCGACGAGACCCATTGTGTGGCACTTATTGAACTCATATAAGTATACCTGCAGGTAGTGAATTTTTTGACGCAGATACTACTTTTGCAGATGCAATCACACAGACATTCAAATTACAATTATAACCTCGCGAACTTGGAGCGGCCGTTATTACACAATTCTCCGTCGTTACCTGCATCACGGACGATGTAGGGAATTAATTTATTTACTAATTTGTTAAAAGTTGCAGCATAAATACGAAGCTAAATTAATGGAATCACCACGAACAAACAATGGACAAGGGTTCTAGCAAGACCCTATGCCGGAGTGTAGAAGCCACGTCGTGGTGGGGAACCGGGTGTTCGCTAGAATGTAACAAGGCAGTGTGGACTTCGAGTTAAAATGACATAATGTTGTACCCACTCTACGGCATATTTAGAGGACAGAGGGAGAGGGGAGTTTAATTAAAAAGCTCATGCAGGAAGGGACTTCCGTAAATTTGTTACGGACCTTGTTGGACGACTCCTTTGGAAATTCAGCTGCAGTAGTGAGGAAGATCGCATCGTAGAAAGAAATGTTGCAGACTTCAGCAGCTAACGAGTGTAAAAGACTAGTAACAGGTGTTACTCAACTGGCACATATCGTTTAGTCGAGGTGAGAATGTCATTGCTCTTCCAGTGTAGTTAAATTGTAGATGTGATAGCTTAAATCACATTGATCTTATATTAATGGCCTTCGCGACATACATGCGATCTATAATTTCTTGCATCGTGAGGGTGTTTTCCAGAAGTTATTGTAGTACTTCTAATCGAGTTTTTATCACCAAATATTTATGCCCTGTCTTCTGCTGATACTTCTCTGAAATTGCCGACATCACTCTTAACCTTCCACCTCTCCGAGCTGAGACGGTGATTTAATTATTACCAACTGTCTCGCCGCTACCTGTTTGACCACTCGCAAACGCATCACAATTACAACTCACTCAGAACCAACTGCAGATTTTTTCTTCTCCAAGATGCAGCCTTTTTTGCCTTACGCAGATGTATAGTAAATTTAGTATGGTTAACATCAAGTTATTAAGTTATTTGGAATTCGAACCTTTCATGCGTGATACCTGCGCAGGTCGTCTTGCTTTATTTCAGGAGCTGGTAAAAGTAACAATCATGAAGGACAAAACATAATGTCCCAGGTTAAAAGTTGTCATAGACAGCTGTAAACTATCTCATACATATATAAATCACTTATCTCATTCAACAAATTATATTCAGTTACAAAGTTGAATAATCGTATTGCTTTTTTTCTATTATTGTTATTAACATCAACGTTATTAGATTTGGAAAAGTACAATTGGTTGTAAGCAATGTATTTATGATCTTTCTCAGGAGCCGTAGCGGCATTCGCTTTAAGTGATTTCAGAACTGGATGGCGTAACACAAAACTAACCTACGTCCAATCGAAAGCCAAACACAAGTGTTATCCGCTCATCCACCACGATTGGTAAATATAATGCTGTTTTCTGGCACATTCATATGGCCTTTTTTATGACTCAAAAATTTCCGAGGAAAACATTAAAAATAGCACCAGGGATACAAATAGCACGTTTGTGGAGAAAAAGCGAAGGCTTTGTGTAACTAATGCTGAATGAATAGGAAAATGATAGCTTTCTTGACGTATTTATGTATCTAAAGTTGTTTTTTTTTTTTTTTTTTTTTTTTTTTTTAGAAATAAAGAATAACCATAATAAATTCTCTGTGCGTGCAAGATTATAAATGAGGAAATTATTGTTTAAATGGTTCACTGTCACAGAACTGTAGTACCTAGGTCTGTTTTACTGCCCTTGTTTAGTGAAAATTAACCGCATGATTTTATGAAGAGGTGAAATGGCCTGGAGATATAACATTTAGGTCCTCAATTACAGTGAAATACAGCGCAAATAATCACGCGCCATTTCAAAGCGTAAGTGAAAAACAGCACGCTACCAGCAGCAAATGTCAAAAATTAGGCCTACAATTTCTGATAATGAAAAGTTTTCTTTATCAAATTTAAATGTGACGCCACGCATCGATTCCTACAAGGCAAAAACGGTGTCAAGCCACGTCCTTGTCGCAATTTGAATTGACAGTAAGCTAAAAAAAAAAAAAAAAAAAAAAAAAAAATTGCTGAACAAAATCAATTGCTCCCACATCTATTCTTACTTCCATGATATAGCATTGGTACAAAATGTAGATTTCGCCGTTTAGAATGATTCATTGAAGATAAACAAAATGATCGGGTGGAATTGTTGTTAGCGGAATAATTTTATTTCTGTATAGTACTCTAAAGCAAGTACAAGTATTATAATATTTTGATTATTATTTCATCGAAGAATCGTCCTATATTAAAAAAAAAAAAAAAGAAATTACAATTCACGTTACATTAGCTATTGGCTTGGCATAGAGACTGGTCTAATTGTATTCTTGGCACACTCACAAACAGATAAAACTATTGATTCTTATTTGCTGTAGCATAAGAAAAAATATCAAAAACTCGTTTATCTACTTCCACGTATATAAAACAAGCGAGGATTTAGAATTTCAGTATTCTGCCAACTAAGCATAGTAACGCATATGAATGTCAAAACTGAATTCGAAGGTTTTCTTAACAGATCTGTTCATAACTCAGTTTCATAATTACAGCACAAGAGCTACTAAAACATGTTTAATTTCAATAATCAAACCATGACTGTAAAATTCATGTTGTTAGTGCGAGATAAGAAAATAAAATACCATGAGATGGGTATTTGTATACATTGTATACACTACTAACAACGTCATACCTGAATTATTGTCGGAAATCTATTAAAGAAGGCTGAAACTTTAAAATATCGTTTTTCAGGGCCTTAAGTCGAGCAGCGTATTCGTTGCATTACGTTGAGTCTACCATCAGCTCAGTCTTAATTTTAGATACAACAAACTTGATACTGATGAGATCCGCCTACAATTTATGCCCCGAAATTGATACTGTTTTTTAACTTGATAATAAGGTCAAAACTGGGAATAAATATCCAGTTTTAACATCAGCCTGCATAAGGCGAAAATCTTACCATCTCGTCCTTCAAACGTAATGAGGCTGATTAAAATACTTCTGGTAATTTTACATAAAACAGCAATGAATTAAAGACGGAAGATGGAAGACATGTGGTGAATTTGCCTTAACGCTCTGGCCTCGCATTCGGGATGACGGCGGTTCGTCCAGGCATCCAGATTTGGGTTCTCCCAAATCACTCCAGGTGAATGCCGGGATGCTTCCTTCAAAAGACCATAGCCGAATTCCTTCCCGTTCCTTTTCTCCAGTCCCATCCCACCTCTAATGATCTCTACGTCGACGAGGCGTAAAGTCATAAGTAAAATGAAAATTAAAAAAAGTGAATTTTCCCTCCTCATTATTACAACTTACTTTGTCATACTGCAGTATGTAACATATACGTTAATTTGAGTAGAGCTAGCACATTGTAAGTGAATAGAACTACCGACCTAGAAGTTATTATCGGGGCAATAACGAAAAGTTGGTGGTGTTATATCATAGGACAAGCGACCTGTTGGGATTGAAAAAGCGGTAAAACAAATAAGGTTGTAATGAGAATAAAGGGGGTATTTGGCAGTCTTGCTATTAAACACTGTGGTGTAGGTAAAATAATAATATCCAGACCATGGCCATAAATTTAGACCAGCACTGCTTAACACTTCGCCTTTCTCTCTCAAAAACTAATAACAATAGAATTTCATGTTTCACGGGTGTTGTTTCCCAATGCGATAGTAGGAACGAATTACTGGAAGACAGGTTAAAACGTAGTTAACTTAGTACGATTTTGTAAGGAAGAAACCACAGTACTTGTTGCGTATGACTCCATTAAAGTTAACTGACTATTAACGACTTTAAGATGGAGGTTAAGTGGCACAGATAGAAGAGATGCGGAACGTGATATCACGCAACTGCTGTGATGCAAAATTTTCCAGATATACTGAAATTAAAAAACAAATAGGTTTTTGGTTTGAAAAATGGAAGAATGGTAAAACAAGAAAAGTACTGGAAAATATATAATATGCTTCACTGCATTCTAATTCAGAAATGGAATATCACCCGCTGGCTTTTTAAGGATAAATCTTGGTTCTAACAGCAAACCACTTACTGAGAAATTGAAACTCTCACTTTGAGAAGCCACTAAGAATTTTCAGTGCCGAGAGCTCAGAATTTCACCGCATTAGTAATAGGACAAATAAAAGGGGACTCGGTTAGAAAGAGCATTGATTCTATATATCTTCTGTTGATTATTACGTTGGAGGGACCTCAAACTTAATTCCGTCTGCTGAGCAATTTTTCAGATAGCGGTTGTGCTGATATATAATTAGAATGCCGCATTTCTTCAGCGACTAGAAGTACCAAACAGAACTTTGCAAGTTATGTCGGAAGCGTGCAACCTTACTCTAGAAATGGATGCCTAAACCGTTAGATATGGTAATCTGATTTACGAGTTAGAGTAATTTCAAATTACACTTTTTCAGTGGCAGTTATTTTCGCACCCACATTAGACAAAGCTTAAAACTCTCATAACGTCTACGTAAATAATCGTGTAGTGCAGTTAATGGAAAAGCAAGATGTTGATACATAGAAAAATTGCTACAATCATACAGAAAAAAAAATGAATTTGGTTCATTAATTCCTAACCCTTAAGAATTCTAACTTCTCTTCCTTAAGACTAAACAAATTGACGAGAGATAAAACAGGCTATTTATAAAATTAGGAATACTAGTAGCAGAATAGAGATAACGTGTAACCTTAGTATTTACAAAGCAGCTCTTATAAAAAAAAAAAAAAAAAAAAAAAAAAGTGAGAGGCTCTTTCATAAGATCATATGATTTCTTTGCATTCCTTTTAAATAATTTGTCTCGTTTTATTTTTTAAAAATTTTATGTATTCCTCTTTAAACACCTAGTATGCCTTTGGTTTTCTTTTTTAAATGTGCATGAGCCACCAAAAGTAAGTTTGTAACGCCAAAACGAAACTCCAACAAGTATGCCTCAGCGGTGAAGGATATTGCCTATACTAGTTCCAGTGGTTTATGTAATTGCTGAGTTCATTACAGCATGGCGCTTACCATCGTGAAGTTGACCAAAACACTTAAAATTCATCTTAGAGTTTTCAGTTAATAACTTAAGTTTCCGATCGGACTCATGCAATTTTGCGTTTTGTTATAGTAGTCTGAATTTTTTAAATATGCTGATAAACATACTTAAGGAGTGAAAGTTTTTCGAAAATTATAATATTCTTTGGTTCCCATAATAAACTCATGTATGTGTGATTTCCATAAAGTTTTTTTGTCACAAGCGATTATCTCTCTTCATACCAAATCAATTAATGAGGTATCATTTTAAATACTAAGGTATATCATATCATATTTTTTTAAAAAAAGTAATTTCTTCAAAGTCGACCCTTAAATAGAAAAAATGTCAATATTTCTAAAATACGACTTTTTGTGTTACAAGCCATTTATCTCCCTGGATGCCTAACCGAAATCGATAAATGAAGTATCATTTTAAATATTAATGTTCCGCTTTGGTGAAATCATGTGTTAAGAAAGGAATTTTTCAGAATTCGTCCCTTAAAGGGCAAAAGTATCAATATTTCTACAACGCGTTTTTGTGTCACGAGTCATTTATCTCCCTTCATATCTAACCGATATAGATAATGAGATATCCTTTTAAAGAATAAGGTCACCGCTTTGGTCACATCATATTTAAGAAAGTAATATCTTCAAGTGCAAAAATAGTAATATTTCTAAAATGCTGATTTCTGTGTCACGAGCCATTTAGCTCGAAGGATACCTAACCTTAATAGATAAATAATGTATCATTTTAAATATTAAGGTCTCCGCTTTGGTGAAATCATATGTTAAGAAAGGAATTTTCCAGATGGAGCAAAAGTATCAATATTTCTCCAACGCGTTTTTGTGTCACGAACCCTTTATCTCCGCAGATATCTAACAGATACAGATAAATAGGGTATTATTTTAGAGATTAAAGTCTCCACTTTGGGCAAACCATATTTTAAAAAAGGAATTTTTCGGAATTCGTCCCCTAAAGGGCAAAAGTATCATTGTTTCCATTACTTCTTTTATTGTCACGAGCCATTTTTCTCCCTTTATATCTAACCAAAATCGAGAAATAAGGTATTATTTTAAAGATTAAGGTCTCCGCTTTAGTCAAACAATATTATAAGAATGAATTGTTTCGGAATTCACCCTTAAAAGAGCAAAATTATTATTATTTCTGTACCGTATTTTCTTTGATGAACCACTTAGCACCCTTGATATCTAACCGAAATAGATAAATGTGGTACCATTTTAAAGATTAAGGTCTCTGCTTTGGTCACCTCATACCTAAGCCAAAGTATCATTATTTCTATGACGTGTTTTTTTTTATTTTTTTTTACGAATCATTTAGCTCCATTGACACCTAACCGAAATCGATGAATGAGGTATCATTTAAAAGTTTAAGGTTTCCACTCAGTCAAAATCATAAATTAAGAACTGAAGTTTTCTGAATTTGACCCTTAAAGGGCTAAAGTTGTAACTGTGAATATCGCGCGTATGAGACAGTTCAGAGCCAAGCATCTAGATAGCAGCAGCTCATATCACAGAGATATTAATATACTGTTTCACTAGCGTCGACGTTTGTTACGTACGTATTATACTAAGCAAATAAACAATTGAAACAAATGAGGTGGTTCTTCTTTTATCATATTACAAACCACAAACCTTACTATTCATTATATTCGCAAAATATTCGGGTTATCTAGTTGACTATTATTTTCAGTACGAAATAACGAAATATCACTTGAGACCCATAATTTCCAGAATTTATTTTAGTCCCTAAAAAGATAAAATTAAATTATTTCATTCTTAGATCTTAATCTACTTTAACACATCCCAGGGTTATTGAAACCGGAGGGGAAAGAATAACATGTCTGCCATCCTGTTATTAATCCACAAGTGGGAATAGTTACCTTTACATTTTTAGAAGAAACGCATAGCCCTCGAACATTTTATTTGTAGCGGTGAGCAACTTTTTGTTTTTTCTTTCAAATTTTTGTTAGTTTCTAAGGTGTCAATGGGATAGGGCTCAACCTCGCAAAAATAGAGTAATTTACACTGCGAAAATATTGTTTTTGTGTTCCTCTGTGTTGTATTCAGCAATTTGTTTAACAAAATGATTCTTTTTGCGAGAACCAACACAATTTTTGCTTGACACCAGTAAGTTGCAGGTTTTATTTGAATACCTAAAAAGGATTTCTGTCGATAAACAAAATTATTTCAAATTTACGTTTCAAAATCAAATATATCGCCTGAGACAGGAACACGTGTATGACACAAGTATAATTATCTGATAAACAAGATATTTAACTCCAAATTTCGATTTTTGGAAGAAACGCAAAAACCTTAAACTTTTATTCAGCTGAAACGTGGCACATAATTTTTCGGATTTATTCTAGTTAATTTACAATTTTAGGGGCTGATTTTTCCCAATCTGCGTAATGTAGCTATTAGATTAAATCATGTATTTTATTATTCCTTACGAGAAATTTTTTTTAAATTTTCGACGGATATTTCACCCGTTAATACGATTTTCAACACATTAAAAAAGTATGTTAACATTAGATTTTGATCTTTAATAAAGTCATAAGATTATTAATATCAGATTGTTACAATATAAAAATGTTTCTTGTGAGGGTGAAATGTGACATTGCCGTTTTAAAGAATATTGAAATCCGTATATTTTCTGAAATGGATCCAATAATTTCAGACTTTTCCTTATCATAATATATTACGTCAAACAAAATATTTTCTATCCAATTATACGATGCGCTAAGAGAATAACTATGGAGTAGGAAAAACAGCCACTGACAGATAAAGCAAAGAAAGTGCTAGTACCTACGACGTAATTTGTTTTGTGTGATTCCAGCTGTTGCTCCGGATGTATGTACAAACATAAAGTCATAAGATTATTAATATCAGATTGTTACAATATAAAAATGTTTCTTGTGAGGGTGAAATGTGACATTGCCGTTTTAAAGAATATTGAAATCCGTATATTTTCTGAAATGGATCCAATAATTTCAGACTTTTCCTTATCATAATATATTACGTCAAACAAAATATTTTCTATCCAATTATACGATGCGCTAAGACAATAATTATGGAGTAGGAAAAACAGCCACTGACAGATAAATCAAAGAAAGTGCTAGTAGCTACGACGTAATTTGTTTTGTGTGATTCCAACTGTTGCTCCAGATGTATGTACAAACATGATCTGTGTTTTTAAAAGGACAACACGGACAGAAAAGTATAATCATTTCTGGTTGTTATATTTGCTCCATGTTCTAATGACATCATCGGAAGAAATTTATATCTGATTGTAGCGAACAATAATCACTAGATTTCCCTGAAATTTGTCCTACAACTTCTCACATGATCTGTCCATAACGACAAAGAACAGTTTCACGATAGGGCAATTCTCTCATCATCTCCGTATTCTCTCCGTGAATGAAAAAGACACTTGTGAAGTGAAAGTGGAAACAAGATGGAAGACATTTTACAAAATCTGGTCGGGATATATTTGTATAGACGGTCACCATTCTTTGTACACCAATTTGTATGTTTTTTTTTATTTTTACCACACTATAATAACGTAAATGAAACTTCATTTATTGAATCAAACGGCATTTTAAAATATACTACTTGTAACGGGACGTTATCACGTCAAGCTACAATTATTTTTATTATTAAAATTAATCTTTTTATTTAATTTTATTCAGATTAAATTTATAAATTAATCTCTGGCAGCCCAGAATTATATATATTTAAATCAATATGCAAGGGCATTTTATTTGTGGGAGCTCGGCAAATGTATGCGAGTGTTAGAAATGTGTTGAAGCTAGGGGTCCAACGTCTTGAGCAGGGGCGGAAGTGTCCCGTTATTCCCGCCACTCGGACAATGCCCCGACTTGGTGTCGCCTGGCCAAGGTCGAGCAGACGGCCACCTTACAGCTTGCCTCCCCCGCCCCGCCAGAGACATCGCACAGGGAACGCAGGAAAAATGCCGCGAATCTGATGGACTGTATCACGTGATTTCCAACCTGCCTATGAAATCATCGATAGGGGTCTTCATGTGTTAATGCAGGGTGTATTCTTTCTGCCCGCCATGTTCCTACGCGGGAGGAGGACGCCATCGCCTTCCGAAGAGGAGGAAAGGACTTCTCGCCAGACCACGGTCTGGGACAGTCGATCTTACCTCTTGCTGGGCCGCGGTCCAGAGTAGTTGAGTTTACTTCTCGCCGGGCCACGGTCTGAGACAGTCTGGTGATCGTATATTGCGCTGGAACTGAGAGTGCAACGGACATCAGTGCTGCTGCTATGGTAAAGTGTTAAACGCCAGGTCTTGCTTCGTTGAGTTCTTATTGAGACTGCGAATGACCCGTAAGCGCCTTTGAGAGAGAGAGACTTATGTTCTTTATGCTAATTTGACCCTGAGCTAGCCGACATTTGTTGAACTTTATGAGAGCCTTGCATATCGCGAGTTCCATTTCATTTCTTTGTATTTTAACGGCGCCCGAAACCCCTGTAATTTTCATGTATTCATTTTATAGTATTTACTGTTGTAGCATATTTAAGTTAGTTAGCTTGAATAAGAACAGCCAATTGTAACGCTAAGGCATTGATATCCTAGTGATTTACATGTTGACGATAAAGTTAAATATGCCTAGCGGTGTAGAAGTCATATGAAGACAATAAATTATTTATGTCAGTTTCCTTTGAGACCTGGCTAATGATTCTTGCAACCAATCATTGAATATTAATAAAATAATTATAAATTCATAACCCCCCCCCTTCATTTATTCCTGTATCACCACATACTTTAATTGAATTCCTAAATAAATTGGAGCAGGATTTGTTTATATGGTTAACCGTAAACTATTCGACTGTGAGAGACAATTTCCATTTCGTTGACCGCGATTTACGTAAAAAGTACTCCGTGAGTTTTCGCAGGATTTGAACACTATGCGGCCGAAGGTTTCAGGAACAATATGATGCATGTTTCATTTTCATGTGACGTAGGGATGCTGTGAAATAACGCTGAATGGTCGCGATTAATGCGAAAACTACTGATCGAAATTTTACGGGGTTTTGATCAATGGACCCGGGAGTAAACTAGGATATTTTCGATTTTACAGTAAGCTCAGAAAAATTGTGCTTTAATTAATTTTCATTTCCATTGGACGTGGTTTACGGAAAAAAAAAACTACCGGTCGGATTTTGATGGGCTTTCGGACAATTTACAGTTCATGATTCATGGTTCCTAATCGTTTAAGACCTACCACTCCCTTTTCAAGAAAAAATTATTCACCACTCACTTTTCAGGTAAAAATACACACACATATCGACTCAGCTTCATGTAATCCACAATGTAACACATAGTGCTCCAAATTTTTTGGGTTGTAACCTACCTTTTGAAACAGTGATTTGAATGCGCTTCTATTAGGTGGAGTATACTGTATCGTATATTGAAAACAGGGCCGGCATTAGGGGGGGGGGGGGGGGGAATAAGCAGGTCAAAAGTACTTCGATTTCGCCGGCCGAAGGGGGCCCCGATCAACGGGTCGGAGGGGCAGTGGTAGAACTAAAACAGAAAATCGGTCATTTGGCCTAGGGGAGAGCCCAAATCGATGAATTTGTAACGGACCGTAACCGGTTACGTCACTGCTAAGAACGCTTACCTGGGGCCCGATAATCCCAGCGCCGGCCCTCATTAAAAAACAAGGCCAAATTTTTAAATTACTTTATGAAAAGATACTAGCAATATTGGTGTATTGTTCATTGTTTGTTTAACAAATACATATCATTAAAAAAATAATAATATTTTTACTGAGAGTATTGAGGGTGGTGTAATAACACAAATTTATCGATATTTTTTGCCTTATGTACCTTCAGCAATCTTAAATTGCCACTTTTCACTGTATACAATCTGTTTCTTTTCTTTGCTAGAAAGTTGGTGGCTAAGTTAAATCATCTTTACGCTGTATATCGTGATGGGAATGATACGAAAAATTTCTTTGATTCAGCCCATACAGCGGTTAAGATAGTAGAAAGCAGGGGTCTGTGGTTAGTCCCCAACCCTCTGCCCCCTACATTCTACTCAGACCAAAAGCGCCCCCTACTTTCTTTTTAACCACCCCCTGATGGGAATCACTGGTCTAAAGAATAAAAATAGGATAAATTTCACCGTCAAAAAGTTTTATATATATATATGGCTTTAGGCAACTAAACCATTTAGCCAGCACAATGCGCTTATGATATCTCTTCCAGTGAATTAGTTTTCTTCGGTACGTTATGATTCCTAAGTATAGATACCACAGGACGGACAGGACATTCACACAGACACACAACACATAACATCCATGCCCGTGGCCGGATTCGAACCTGAGACCTTCGGCACGCGGAGCTAGTGCTCTAGCCCCTACGCTACCGAGGCCGGCCCCGTCGAAAAGTTGGATAATTAAGATACGTATCCACAAATAATTATCATCTGTTTTGCGGTGAAGGCGATTAATACAAAAATTACTGGTCTCATTTTGATGGTCTTCCGATCAGTGTCCAAGTAGTAAAATAAGTATGTTTCATTTTTTTTGCTGTGACTCCTTAACGCTGAGAAATTAACATAAAAGTTTCCGCAAATCAGTACTCAATCAAAAGTAAATTACTTCACGCAGTTGGAATGTTTAGCACGATACTAGCAACAACAGTGTATTATATGGAACTGAAACGAGATTTTTCGGAACTGAAATTGATATTCGCCTCTGGCACTCTGCAGTGGCGGTTATATCAATGCAGAATTCGCATATCTAATTAACAGACACTGTACGTGATACGGTCTGTTAGAACGGCACCGTGGAGATGGCTGCGTTGAGCCTGTATGTGGCTGGCCAGTCCTGCGCTGTTTCCACCCCCGCCGTCAGCGTCGCCGCCGCAGCCTTATTGAAACAGATGGCTGCTAGTGACGGGGGTGCTGGGGCCACAGCACTACCACCACATGTTTTTTACTCCACTCCCGGCGTATGTCGTCTCATCTTCCTCTTTGCTGTTTCTCCTCTCCGTCATCTCGCCGACCCAATTCCTCTTACGGACCGTCTCATTACTCTCGACTTGCTACCTCCTTTTTCCTTTTTTCGTGGTTACTAACATCCCCGTTTCTTGGCTGCGATTTACGAAATATCTCTCCGGCAACCTGAAGTGCAGACTCTTTTACGATCCCTCTGGAGTTACTCAGGATCGTAGTTGCGAATATGTGGCTTTACTTGTTACAGTTTTATACGTAAGTACTCACTGGGAATATAGCACTACGCCCTGAAAGATGTTACATTCATCTAAGTGCACAAAAACTTTCAATAAAAAATCATTCAAATTGTGCGACGAAAATCAAATATTAAAATAGTAGAATATTATTAAATAAATACGCGAATGCAACTGTGGCTTGACTTTATTTATTCTCGGACACGTTTCGCCTATTGTCGAAACATCTTCAGCGTTCATCGTTTCTCTGTAATACATGAACGTTTACAGTTTTAAATTTTCGTACAAAAAAAAGTTTTGTTTAAATACATCACAATTATTATTATATATATGTTTTGTAGCGTAAACTTACATTTACTTCTGGATAGTCAACTGTGTCCTCAACTCTTCAAAAGCAAAATATAACAATAATTGTAGTATGTTCAAACAAAACATTTCTGTAGGAAAATTAAAAAATCTAAAAAATACTAATATTACATAAAAACAGTGAACGCTGAAGATTCCTAGACGAGAAGCGACAGTTATTTTATTTTGCTTATGGCTTTACGCCTCGTCGATGTCAAAGTCATTAGAGGGGAGAAAGGACTGAAGGCAAGTAACGAGAAAGAATTCGGCCATGGCCTTTTGAAGGAAGCATTCTACCATTGGTGTGGAGTGATTTGGGGTAAACCATGGAAAACACGAATCTGAATCGCCGGACGGGAATTCGAACCTACGTCCTCTCTAATTCGAGGCCAGAGTGTTACCGATCACCCATCACGCTCGTTAAGAGACGCGAAACGCATCAAAATAGAATCCAATAATATTTTACTATTTCAGCAAGCGACTGCAGAACAAATAACAGTAATCACATAAAAAAATATAATCTTACAAAATTTGTAAACATAAAATATGTAAAAAAATAATAATAATTACAATAAAATAAATACAACCAACAACTGAATGTAATCGAACTTGAAAAATGGAAATAGCCTGTCAGTTAACAAAAGATCTTTACAAACAAAAAATTAGTATTTCCAAGGTAAAAAATTAGACACGGAAAAACAATTATAAAACAACAATGCCTCTTTGCAGTAAAACACTTTATTCAGAAAATTACAACTTGAATAATTAGAGAAAAGCACTGAAAGAATATTTTTTTTGGCCAAAAAAAAACGGAAAGGAATGGAAATAGTAGTAATAAAAATTGTACATTGAAATTGAAAAACATTCGGTCACTGTCAGATAAATAAGAATTACCTTTTTGGACTCTTTGAAGAATGATTTCAGAAGCACTGAAGAAAATAACTTTCATAAATACAGAAAAACACAATTCATTGGTTTACTGAAATAAAAACTAGCATGTCACAAACGAATCTTAAAAAGGAAGAAATCTCGACTAGTGTGAAAAAAAAAAACTTTGCTGTGTTTGAGGGTAACCAGCAGAAGATATAGAAATAAGGAAATACAATTTGGTCAGAAAGAAAAAAAAAACGATGTTAAGGTAATGAAATAACGGGAGCAGTGAAACGAAAACTGAAAAGAAAAAGAAATCATGTTATTTGCCATGGTCAATAATTCGTTAGAGTTGAAATTTTCTGCCAGTTACCTAATTTCTCATCTTAATAAAGTAGTCTCAATTTAGTGCCATTTACTTTAACAATCTTCTTTAACACAAAGAAACAGGGTTCCTCTTATACTTTAATGTCTGTATCCCAGTAGCTAATCAGATGACGATAAAAGGCGTCCCTCCTGCTGGATAAGTTGAGATAGAATAGGTGCAATTTAAAATCTGTATCCCTGGGAACTGGCTAATCTGATTATGGTTACTAATTGGTTTTATGAAAACTAACTCTAGCATGCAGAGCATGAATTAGGATTCTTCTCGATAAGACCGCCTCTCATTAGTCTCACGGAAGGTTTGTCTCATTGGTAGCTATAAATATTATTACGTCAAATTATTAGAAGTGATGTATTGCATTAGTAATACAAGTGAAACACTGGGAAATGTGATTACACGATTTTTAAGAATACCAGACACATGGTCTCAACTCTCTAACTCAAAAATTACAGCTACACAAATAGTCCAGTCAATATGTGCGACAACCAGCGGAAAAATTGTGGGGATTTTTTATTTCTTCTCTTATACATGTTTTTTGGGATGCTGAAATCGAATCTGATGTTTTCTAACAAAATTTCGTGACACAACATTAAAAAAAAATGAGAAAAAGTGCAAAAAATCTAATTTTTTTTAGCAGTTTTGTGATTATAACTTGGAAACTATCAACTTTTCGTAAATAGCATCCATATTCAAAAATCAAGTACATAAAATTTTCTATAAATTCCACTATTTAGATTATTTTTCTCGGACGAACCGTTCGCCCTCTAGCGCTAGTTGAAAATTGGCCTATTTTTTCTGTTTCTGCAAAAACCCACTTCTTCAATCCAAAACTCAAATTTATTCCTACAGGATGTCAATATTTGATAATTGCTCATAGTTTTGAGTTGAATACAATGTAAACTATTTTTTTCTAAACATTAATATATATATATATACTCGTATATATATGTTAAAGTCGATGTTTATTGTTTCGAATTCCGAGGCCTAATTGTGGGGCTCTGTTGGAATAATTCATTCAATATTATTTAATCCTGATCAACGTAGGCAGGACTGCGATTCTCTCTACTAATGTGAAGGAGGTTGTAAAAGATGTCCAACTAGAATTCATAGCTAAGCTTGAACTGTTGGCAGAACGTGGCTCTACTGTCAAGCGCTGGGTTGTTTGTTTTGAAATTGTGACTGTTATGAAGCACTTCATTACAGCAGAAAGAAGCGGCAACTGGGATCTGCACTTCCAAACTGTATATGAAATGCTCCCTTTCTTTCACGCCAGTGACCATAATCTGTATGCCAAGTGCAGCCGTTTTTACCTCAAGGACATGCATACCTTGAAAACTGCAATATCATGTGCCGACTACAAGCATTTAATCACAGTAGGATGTTGTTCCATTCGTAGGGTTGAGAAAGTGTTGTGTGTCACCTGGAGAGATAAGGCTATTGGACAAACTCTAATTAAGTCAATGAAGACAAGTGGTGGTCTCACTCATGGCTGTGGAGTAATTGCAGGCGTTATGACAAGATGAAAACAAGGGATGACAGTATTGCATAAAGGGTGTCAAGAGACGGAGCACTTTACGAGAGCGGAACTATAAACGTCAGAACAACACGTAGACAGCAGAGATGCTACGCAAAAGCAAGAACTACTAATACAGATAGGTTGCTGAACTGATTGTACGAGCATCCTCCTTTTTCAGAGACTACTGACCTAATGTCATTAAGTACAAGTGTTGTCGCAGATGAGAGGAAGAACTGCCAATTGATTGTCCAAGGAGATTGGCATGAAAGGTATGCTGCAGATTATTGGTGGTGATTTTCATGCTGAAAAATCATTCGAATCGAAATGGTAAAGCCTGTTACGATCATGAACAGCTCTATTAAAATATAAGACAGGGCTGTAGTCATCAATCCAATCACACATTTTCCAACGAATTACCATCGTGAAACATTCAGATGAAGAACTGTGACAGTTTTTGTGTTACGAATTTAACCCAAACCCCCTCTCTCTCTTTTTGAAGAGCATGGGATGAAGGAAGTAACAAAATTTAGCTTGTACAGGGCTTTTATGCTAACTTAACAGGTGGGCTTGAACAATACTAGACATGTCATCAACGGAGGTTTTTTTTAACACAGTGTCAAATGGCACCACGGCCAGACATATGCAGAAATTTGCATCAGTTACGTCTCATATATTACGTCAAACCAAAAATTAAATGCCATTGTAATTTTATATGGCTAACATGACGAAGATCGTGAAAGTACCAAACGCACAGAGGGATTGAGAACATCCCATGCTGCCATATCATTTAGTGAATCGATTGTACCCGCTGTCTCTCAGCAGAGTTTGCTTGCAAACTCCAAAACCAAGAGCTTGTTGATATATACGCTAGTGTAAAATCTGATGATTCAAAAATTGATCCACAGCAAGCAGTGGAGGATGCTGTCATCCTACTTATCACAACAGCTCATAAGTTGGCTTCTTCAAATGAATCTGTGACAGTAGTTGGGGAAGATATCAACCTTTCTATGATCTTTATTGGCCTGAGTGGCCATAATATAAAGAATGTCTTATTTATAAACCGAGGAAAAGGAAAGGCATCTCAAACCATTTACAATCCTCATCTTGCTGACAACACATAAACAGACCATATAAAGTTCCTGCACGCGATGAGTGGTTGTGACACCACTTCTTGTTTGTTCCGTCAGGATAAATTAAAATTTCTCAAAGTACTGCAGTAGAACAATGACTTGCTACCAGCATTTGACGCTTTTAAAGACTCTCATGCACACCAAGAAGAAATTGGCGAAGCAAGAAATATGTTTCTAATGGCTCTGTACGGGAAAGATCATGGGCTAGCCTGAATGATTTGAGATACAGGTAACACGTATGAACATCGTATCAGAGCAAACCCAACATTCCCTCATTACCACCGAGAGTTTACTTTCAGGTGCAGCAGTGGTTATCCGGTCAAACCACACTCCACGAGCAACAGACCAGGACGAGTGGGTGTAAAAAGGAAAAAAGGATTTTTTTTAAATAAACAAAAAAAAATAAAAAAACCTAAACCACTTCAGACACCGCACAAGGCTCAGTACTCGGGCCAATTTCTTGTAAATGTAAAAAAATGCTGCCAACGAAATGACAGAAAGGCAGGACTACATTGCTCCTAGATCTGCACATCATGCGCAGGGCTTTGTTGGGTTTGTTGGGCCCCTCGATGACAGCACTGACATGGAAAAAGAGGAGACCAAACAAAGAGACCTAGTACTGACTGAAGGAGAATACTTACACGATGCAGAACCCCACAATATGCTTCGTAATTACCCATCTCTCTTTGAGATATGATGATAAGTTAATGTTTTCTCACCACCTCTTTCACTTTCCAGATGAACAAGCCTCAACGCTCACGAAACAAAAACCCAAACCTGTGTCAGGATCCTCCACCATCAAAAAACCTCAGCCAGTACATTCTAAACGCAATGGCTCATAAAATGTACATAATGATGATATGTAATATACTTAAATATAAAAACATGTGACGATTTTTAAAGTTTATTGTTGTAATGTCAACAACAAAAAAATTGAATTTATACAATTTCGGACACCATTAAATAATGTACATTATGTTATTTTTGAAAATGACCTATACCTTTATATATATATATACGATCTAAATACGGTATCTATACAGAGAACTGGAGGAAATTCATTAACAGCCTTATTTAATAATAAATTTGAGTTTTGGAGTAGAATAAGTGGGATTCTGCGGTGACACATAACTGATACCAATTTTCAACTAGCGCTTGAGCCCGAACGGTCCGTCCGAGAAGAAACTAAATAATGAAATTTGTAAAACTTTTATGTACTTTCAGTTTGAATATAAAGGTTACCAACGAAAAGTTGATATCTTCAAAGTTATAAGTAAAAAACAGCCAAAAATTGAGATTTTTAACTTTTTTCATTTTTGTCATTGCTGCATCACAAAATTTTGTTAGCAAACCTCAGATTTATATTCAGCACCCCCCAAAAAAAACATATAGAATGCAGAAATCAAAAACAGGTAAAAACACTATCTGACTGGACTAAAATACACTGACACCAAAGCAACTGAACAGAAGCTTATGCGATTCGCAGATAAACGTAGGTATTCATACCCTTTGTTAGGTTATCTTCTTCTTCTTCTTCTTCCTGCCCAGTGTTAGGCCTGGTGGCCTGTTACGGTCTCAATCCATCTTCTTGGTGGTCTTCCTACATTTCTCCTCCCTCTGGGATGATATTTGAGGATTTTGCGTGGGATCTTAGGTTATATATTCCTTAATAACGTCGACGTTGACAGACCGTAAATCCACAATAAAATACTAATTGTGGAATCAGAGTAGATTCGAGAAACAGCGTTTCATCATGTGTTAAGTACAAACCTCTATGTTATTCCGCTAAGCAAGATGTCAGTGTACGTAGCAGTTTTCCTGTTATAGTTGTCTACGGTTTTTATTTATGTGCATTATTTCAACATTGTGCTATACGCATTCAGGGATGTGTTACATTGCACTGATTTTTCCCCTTCTAAAAGTGTATGTTGGTATATCAGATGTATTTAAATATTTGTTGTGTTTTGGGTGGATGGAGAAAGGGGGGGGGGGAGAGCAAACAGCATCGCTTTCAGTGGTGGGGGAGAGTTGAGTTAATTATCCTGTTGACCGGCAGGAGCGCTGATGTTGAAACTACAACCCCAACTTCTCCAACTTCTTTTTTTTTTCCAGCCAATTTCATTTGCTTCTATAACGTCAAGAAAATCTCATGAATCCTATTTTAATAGAGGGATCTAAGTGCTGCTATTTGCCTGCGAAGTGCATAAGTTATATTCTGTATTATAAGTGCATTTTTTGTTTGTGACATGCGTAACTTACGAGCGAATGATCTTAGAAACTACCATCCCATATACATAAAATCTGTTTGTATTAGAGTTACGGAGCATATAAATTTTCTAGATGAGAATAATTTTCTTACAACAAATCAATAGAGATTTCGGAAGAAAAGATCATGTGAATAACAGCTGGCACTATTTACACACGACGTAATGAAAGTTATTGACGCAGGTTCACAGGTAGATGCAATTATTTTAGATTTTCAGAAAGTCTTTGACTCGTGCCATACAACCGCCTTTTAGCGAAGCTTCAAGCGAACGGTATATCGGATAAGCTTTGTGAATGGATAAAGGATATTCTAACTGGTCGGGTGCAATATGTCGTCGTTGAAGGAAAAAGTTCTTCTAATCTAGATATTCCATCTGGTGTACCTCAAGGAAGTGAAATAGGACCACTTCTTTTCTTAATGTTTGTAAACGATCTCGGAGTCAAACTGAAAAGCATATTTAGATTGTTTGCTGATGATGCGGTTATTTACAGGGAAGTAAGGAATTCGGCCGATTGCTTAAAAATTCAGCGTGATCTGGATGTTATTTCGGCATGGTGCGATGAATGGCAACTTACGCTAAATTGTAAAAACTGCAATCCGATTGTTCAGAAATACGAGGTAAACAGTTCAGTTATTAATATAGTCTATTCTATGAAATATTTGGGAGTAACAGTACAAAGGAACATGAAATGGGACTTACACATTAAATTCGTTAGTAGGTAGAGCTAATTCTAGGCTGCGATTCCTAGGTCGAATGTTTATTTATTTAGCTTATGGCCATCGCACAAAAATAATACAATTTAAGATTAAATTACAATTAAAATTCAAAATTAACATGGTGTAGCCAATCTAATTCTTCATTTGAAATATTAATAAAATCTATCGGTGATCCCCTGAAGGCTCGAAGTGAGCAGTCAAATGCCACGTGACGGATGGTTTGCGTTTCCTCACCACAATCGCATCTCGGTGAATCTCTCATTCCCCATGTGTACAAAGATGAAGCAGATCTGCCATGACCAGACCTAACTCTGTTAAGAGCTGCCCAGGTCTTGCGAGGAAGGTCGAGTCCCTTCAGAGCCTGTTGACTGTCAAACAGGGAGTGCCATTCTGGTGGGGCTGAGGAAATCCACTCCAATTTCCAAGCTTCTCTCCCATTAAAATTATCAGATATAATTTGTTTTACAGTTTTTACGCTTGGATTTCTTGATTTAAGTCTCTCAAACTGATTATCCATGTCGTCATGGGTGGGCAGATCCAAGTTATGACAGATCTTATTATGGTCGAATGTTGAAAAGTTGTAATGAACAAACAAAGGAAATAGTGCAAAAAATCCCTTGTGCGTTCACATTTGGACTATTGGTGTGCCATTTGGTATCCGTTTCGTAAGGGGTTGATCGAAAGTATAGAGAAAGTACAGAGAAGAGCCGCTCGACTCGTGACCGCTTGCTACAGTCCTTATGAAAGCGTCACAGAACTGATTAGTAGACTAGGTTGGGAGTCTCTGGTAGATAGACGACACACGTTTCGTTTAAACTTATTGGTAAACATGTGAACTCACACTTTCACTTACGAGTGTAGTGAAATACTTCGTCCACCAACCTATTTGAGACGGACAGATGAGAGAATTAAGGTGCCGCACTGATTCTTACATGAATTCTTTTTTACCTCGTACCATTCGGCATTGGAATGCATAGCAAAGAGATTGGTTTTGGTGCTGAGCAATTTTGTGAATTACAGAGTGTATATGTAGATGTAGAAGTAGATGAAAGTTTGGGACCGTCCCAACATTCATCTAAACACTGCAGTCAGTTCAGCCTGAACGTTTGGCTCTGGATTTGAACCTGGGCGCGTTGTATCTGTCCAACCCGGTGTAGTAGTGTATTTGCGCACTGCCGTACTTAATTATTAAGTATTATTCTGATAAATCAACTGCTGATAATTTCAATAATCAGAATATTGATCTATATCCTGCTAACATTAGAATACCCTCAAGGAAGAACCAATTAAGGATACTGCTTATTATGATAATCTCCATACATCGATACCCTCCACTAGGATCACACATGTTACAATGGGTCGGAGAGTCTAGCCGGTTGGATCGGTTGTGTTTCATCTCATCGCGTCGTGATAATTTCATTCTAAATAAATCCACGACGCTCGATGCCAATTCTAAGGAACTAAGACACGGCATTGATTTACTCATGCCCAGTAATTTGTGCGGCTCTGATTATTGAGAGACATGTGGAGCGAGGATAACAAAATTGTTGGAATGTACTGTGAACGACTGTATGGTGATTTAAACTTGTCTTATTAATTCCCATTCGAAAAAACCGTAATTTTCTAATATTTCTTAAAACTTATAATCCCTCGGAAATGATGACATATGTTACCAATACCTTCTGCTGTAAGATGTACAGCCGGCGACAGTACATTCATGTATGTTAGCACAGTTTACACGATGTCTTAATCGAAATGACATTCACAGTACGGCACGCGCCCATAAGCTTAAGCGCTCCGGCAAAACTCAGTGCTCCTATGATGACTACATACGCAGAGCCTGAAAACTGAGCCCGATCTATGCATTCCAATCGGACCTCCCAGGTATGCCGAATATCAAGAAGAAGTTACCCTACGTACTGTAACCCTCGGCTTATTCTGGCGCTCTGACCAATTGCGGAACACCACAAATTCTCTGTTAAATTCTCTCAACGTCATTACCACTGCATAAGTGGGTCACATTGTTTGGTATTAATGCTCCTTGAACTGGATGCGGGATGTGGCAAGAAGGCCAAGCCAGTGGTCTCGATCTTCTGATTTCAGACCAGCCGTACTTAACTTAAAGTTAAGGAGGGTGCGGGCGTAATGAAATGTCAAGCGGAGGAGGAATGCGGCGTGCGGAGTGCAAGGTATCTTCCCGCCCGTGTGGAATATATCCTAGCTCTACATTGTCGCAAATACTTTGTCTCCTTCACCGTCTCATAGAGTTGAAAACCTTTATTCTATCTAACATCATATACTTTGTGAGTATTCCCTGAGATCTCATTGGTAGTACTGAAAAGTATGCATTTACCTAACTAATAATAAAATTACTGCGGGAGAGGGTGGTATGGAAGGGTGTCGTGGTAAGAAAACCTTTGGGGACCCTCGTACGTATCTGGGAGGTCGTGGTCAATACTTCATTCTGTCAATCACTCCTGCAGTCATACTGTATCCTGCCATCGAAATAAACACATTGTCAAGGATGTCGTTGGATAGTCCTTTCTGATGATGCTGATTGCAGTTTAATTCATTAGTTCTTTAAGTTACATGTGATTCCTATCCGGACGACAGGTGATTTAACCTTTCACCAAGCGAAAATAACTAACACAACTTCTGAATTGACTAAAGAGTTCTATTAAATAACAAGACCGCTGCTTCATCTTTCATTTCACCTCTCATTCTCTCGATATCTTAAAAAAAAAAAAAAAAAAATCGCGGATAAGCATCAAACATTGTCCAGAGATACTAAAGCACATTACAAAGAAATTACAGCAGACTGATTCTGATCGTCATTGCACAAACGCCAGAGAAATATCCAGGACACAATAAAAAGTGGCGACAGACATTTCTCGAGCGCTAACAATCAACTTGACAATAAACTTCATACAAAAACAATTAAAACTTATTTAAAATCACTCACAATCATTGTAAAACACCTTAAAATGGAAATTAAATCTATTTATAGGCATTTGAACATAAAACGGGCAACATAAACAACTCAAAATACCTGAAAATCGTCCTCGAAACACCGTAACTTATACAACGTTTTTAATTAGAAGCTTTAATTAATATTTCATGCGTCATATTACTTATGATCATATTACACATCACATTCCCAGTCTCTTTCTACATAAACAATATCCACTCACATGAAAATATACAAATTCATCATTAATCAACATTCATCTATCTATACTCAATTCCTAAGATTGAAATTAAAGGCTGGTTTTGAAGGCAGTTGCAACATATTCCTAAAAATTGTATTAAGCAGGATTTTTCATTTTTTACCACAGTATACGTGTTGCAACCAATGAATGAGAAACCTAACATCACTTAGGGAGCATAATACTCGGTCTCTCTTCCCGCAACTCCTGTGTGTGTTTAATGTAAACTTGTTTGTGTCTGGACAGGTGTGGCGCTGACTGTAGCAGGTGCTGATACAGCAGCCCGGGAGGTGGCTTGTGACCTTCCACGCAGCCGCCTGATGAAATATTCATCGGCACTCACACACTGCCGGACGGCAAGCGCCACACCATCCATCTTGGACGCTTGCTCTACAACTACGTAGTGGCCGATACGACACGCACTTGTCCACCGCAGCTGTCGGCATAGTAGAAGGGCCCTCAAACAGGACAGGGACTGGCTCGTTCTTCTTTTCCTCAAACAGTCCACATCCCGCCTAAGCCTCACGCTTCTATTTCGGATAAAACATAATTCAGATCAACGAGTTCGTCCCTAATGCTTCTGAATAGAAATCATTACAGCAGTATGATTATTTGGGGGGGGGGGGGGGGGGGGGGTAATATTAAACATCGAATAAAAACGATATGGGATTGGTCTAATGTTTTCATTGATATTTAACAAAGCTGTAAGTTTCTGCCGGATTCGCTAAAATTAGAATAAATTCCAAGATTCGTACAGAGATGAACATTTACTCTGAGATTCTTGGGTTCAATCCTCGGTCAGGTCATTCAAATTTCTGTTTGTCATGGTTTCCGTAAAACACTCTAGAGTAAAATCGGGATGTTTCCTTCATAAAAGGCCGTGGCAGAATTCCTTCCTGTTCCTTACCCCAAAATCAATGATCAATGTTGAGTTCACACAACGGAAGCTACAAATGTCGTCAATACTTGAAGTACAAACCATTTAACACAAGATTATTTTATTTCAGTGTTCTCTACAGCGATACCGTTACGAATGGAACAGCATTGTTTATAAAGAGTTAAAAGGAAGTTGAATAAAAAAAAACGATATCCGGCAATGCAGACCGCGAATCAATACGATGTCATCACAAAAACGAGAGGTTAAACTGTTGCCTCGCATTCGGAAGGGCGCCGGTTCGAATCCCCATCCGGCCATCCAAAATTCGGTATTCCATGGTTTCCTGAAATCATTCCATGCGAATTTCTGGATGGTTCCCTCAAAATTCTATGGCCCCCAGTCCTTCCCTGACTTCGACGTCGACGAAGCGTAAAGCCATAACAGCTGAGTCTTCACGAAAGGCAGACCGAGCGTGGTGGGTGAACGATTAACGTTCTGGCCTCGCTTTCGGGAGGACGCCGGATCGAATCCCCGTCCGGGCATCCAGATTTGGATTTTCCACGGTTTCCCCAAATCACTCCAGACGAATGCCGGGATGCTTCCTTCAAAAGGGCCATGGCCGAATTCCTTCCAGTTCTTTGTTTCCACTCGCATCCCGCCTCTAATGACCTCGACGTCGACAAGGCGTAAAGCCATAAATAAAAAAAAAGGCAGGTTACAATGCTGCTACTGACGCATCGGTCTCACTAATGACATCGAATCAGTAACACCTTGATGTAGATACTCTTCATCACTTCTGTACATTTTCCTTATGCTAAGGCAGATTGCAGCTGTGTTGCTGGTGGCATTGCACCTCCATCACGATTTAATGACGGCATGTAGTCACGACTTCATTAGAACTGAAGGCCTGGCGTCGGAATGTTAAATGACCTAAAGTCGTTTTAGTAGGGTACTGTGAACTCAAAAGTTATATTTCCAGTACCCTTAACGGCTGTTGATTTGACTAACATAGAACCACCTTAATGAATTCGGAATAAATGACAATGTATTACAGTATCACGCGTGTGCCGCAGTAAGGACCAATCTCTGTCCGAATAGAGCAGTAATGCATGCTATAAATGTAAAAAATACTACAGATTTCACTCTTGTGTTAACAGAAAAGTGATGATATGATATTTGAGAAACAGTTTCAGAAGCGTATGCCTTTTTTCAAAAGAGTGCTTTCCCACGAGCAGCACAAAAAATAACAGTTACAAGATATTTGAGAACAAGAAACAGTATAAATTCATTTGTTAGAGAATCGTCAGGAATGCGATAGCAGACAATGAAGAAGTATTGAGATGGTGAAGCAAGCTGAGTAGAAAAAAATAATTGTAATAAAAGAATATATGCATGCCATTTGGAGTGTAACTAACTAAAAGCAGTTTTTTGTTGTGTAGTGATTATTTAATTAAAGGTTGGACGAAACCAATTTTCACCGTTCTAATTGCTAAAAAGGATAATCAACTCATTAATTCAGCTAGTTACAATAACTTTAGTTCCGTATACCATGTCGATAAACATAGCACTGTCCGATTTTTAGCTGTTAGCTAACCACAAAGATCAAGAGAAACGATCGACATTAATACATGCAAGTTTACCAATTGAACCACATAGAAAGTTAAGAGTTCAAGGTAACTTCCAAATGGTCTGACAAATGAAAGGTTGAGCCTTAGCCTGGATTCAGATACAGGAATTAGATGTGGACCTCAAATGGTATACGAGTTAGAAAACTAACGACTGCTGAGTTCGATATTTTCGTAAGTAAGATGAAGACACTACTGTAGTCTGCGTTTCCACACCTACGAACGCAATATCGTTTGAAATATTGCTTCCAACTACAATATTATTCACAGTCTAAGGTTTCGGCAGTAATAAAGCAAACTATGCTTCAAAATTAAAAAGATTTCGGAAAATTATGACACACTAGCGACGAAAGGATAAAGCATATTCCATTTTTTTTATAACGGTTTAACATAATTTCATGGAAACGCCACAACTCGTAAATTAAATCATTGACCTTAAAAGCGATTTGTTATGTGGCCACTAAGTTCCTGGCTTGACTTGGATTTCTTAGAGTATGGGGGAATGACTGCATATTCACGAGTTCAATACCGTCATTGGTTGGGAAGGAACTATTCCGTCATTCGCTTGTAAAAATTCCACTTAAACTTCGAAAATTTAATGGTTCGTCATGCAGGTTAATACATTTCAGGTTGATAACAATCACGTAGCATGTTCTGCAGCATACGATGTCCCAGCTGGTAAAATAATTAAATGATAAGCCAGAAATGGACTAAGGAACTAAGGGTGTGTATGACATCTTGCTAACGCTGACCTATAGAAATACAGCTATTAAATAATCGCGGTACTCAGATTTCTTTTGATTTATTTGTACACTTATTCCCGTCTGTGAATGTGCGCAGTAATAAAACATGCCATAAATTAAATATACATACAAAACGTTAACATCTAATATAGAGGAATGTTACTTATGAAACATTACTGTGTTGAAAATTGGTATACTATTAGTTTTCATCAAACAGTGGTACGCAACCAAAGTTATATCGGTGTCTACATGACAAAATTTGGAGTTTATTTTTACATATTTTTAATGCTTTCATCATTAACAACATCATCATAATTTCAGAATATGATTACGTAAAATTCTGGAATTAAATGATCGAAATGGTGGGTTTTGAACATTAACACCAAATGCAAAAATCTATCTACGTAGGAGTTTCTTTACCTTTAATTTGTAGTTTGGTGTGAACTGAATCAATCTCACAAAAATCTGACACAGACAAGAACAAAAATACATACAAACAGACACAGGAAGAGTCAAAGCTTAAGACAAATAAATATGATTATATTATATAAATAATGTTCTGGTGACTAGCCGAGTTATAGAAGAGTTATAATTACACAATATTTCGGCGCCAACGATTGAGAGCGCCGAAATATTGTGTAATTATAACACTCCTATAACTCGGCTAGTCACCCGAGAACATTATTTATATTCTCAACGCCGAGAAAGACTACGTAATTATGTATGATTATATTAGTTAAAAATTCTTAATCACCGCATTGTATACCACAGGCGACTTGAAACCCACGTGTTTCAATAGGCTCTATGAAGTAAAGTGTGCATGGCTATTATTCTGTTAACAGGATACATTATAGCTTTCCGTCTCCTTGGTGTTATTTTTCAAGAGCAAGTCTTATTTTCTAGTATTTATTTTCAGCATCTCCAGTCTTCCATCTTGAAACACAACATCCAATAAGCACTCACCCACAGTCATATACTTACTTTCAGTTAAATTAACATTGGGACAAAGGGATGTGATCACTCTTCTTTCGTATCACCAACTTAGAGTATGTATGGTTCATGTCCAAGGACCCCTAATACATTAATGTAATATGATTGATTGGTATTAAGTTGTATGTAATTTAAGATTAATATGCAATAGAAGAAATATTGAAACCCTTTCACAATCAAATTATTGTCCTCAGTAAAACAATTCACAGAAACAAACATTGATCCAATAAGTTTAAACGCTATGAATTTATGGTAACCAATTAACCATGAAGAAGAACATGGTTATAAAAATTAGACAGAAGAAAGTCTTGAAACAGATTATAAAACTTGGCCCGAGTACTTGAAGAAATCCGCAGACAAGAACTGAATGTTGTCTGTGAGGGCGGAAGCCATACAAAAAGGGCAAATGAAATCCGTAATCCTGACCTCAGACGAAATGTCTGCTTTTCGTGCGGCGAAACTTTGAAAGGTTTTCTTCCACCCTTCCCACCGAACTGTCTCGCGGTTCTTTTTTTCCTTCTGAACTGCTTCTTCCAGGAGCAAAGAGATTGTTATTCGTCTGGCGGGAGGCCGCATCGCGAGGACTTCTTCCAAATTACTCGTCCCCTTCCATCGCCCCTTCACGACCCCTGCCGCTTCTCAATGGCACGTTCGTTACCGGTGCTAGGTGGCGCCTACAATAAAACACTCTACACCTCCACAGATGATAAAAGGCACTTTACCGCCTTGACATAAGTGCGGGTAAAGTTTTTGTTCCAACACAGACCTTCATGTAGTTTCCACAGACTAATAAAGAGTTCGCAGAAAATTATGGTTAGATTTATTTGTGAATAAAAACTCTAACGAACTCATACTTCCTCTGAAATGTGTGTCTTTATTTGTTATAGATAGCTTTTTTAAAAAACTCTTGGTTTGCTTAAAGGAATCGCGTTTTCTCTTAAATATTATTCGTAGCAATGACTAACTTCCACCTTTGTGAATTTCTGGAAGTATTATATATTCACTGTAATGAATAATACGGTTTATTTATTTACTAGCACAGTTCCCGGCGTTGCTTGGTATGATCTAGGTTGATTTTCCTACATCTACATATATATATATAAAGATGAACGTTTGTTGTTCTTCATACAAATCCATAGTTTTCGTCCGATTTCGACGAAAGTTTGCACACTTATCCTTTGAAACATGGAGGAAAATACTGTCTACATTTGGTTGCAAAATTTTCTGTATAAATAATAAATGTTGTCTTATAATTTCGAAAAATTACTGAATGACGATAGACAGACGCGTTGAATGTGGAGGTCTCTGTACTGTTTTTTCCGTGTAGTGATCAGGTAGCTCAGTGGTTAAAGCCCTTGCTTACTAATGTCTGGGTCGTGGTCTCCGGTTCAAATCTCCGTGCAGGCTAAGATTTTTAAAAATTGTTGTTGATCGTAAGTGTCACGCCTGGACAATCGGTTATTCGGATTCAATGTTAGACTGTAGATATAACAAATTTAGGGGTTCAATGTGAGGCGAATCGTAGGTAGTCTTGCAATGCTGTAGGAGTACCCCTCAGGGGTTGTTCGCAGTCAGTGTGTGTGTATGTGTATGTGTATGTGATCTGCAGTAATAATGCTATAAAAGTGGAAATAAGTCTCTGTCTTTTTGTTACGGTTTGACGACTAAATGGCTACACCGATATAGATGGAATTTGACATGAAAATCTGTAGGACGGGCTCAGGACATTTTTTCCGGTATGACTAACAGTTGTAGTGACGAAATTTTGAGAACTTATCGAATGGTGAAAGAAATATGTTGGAAATTGATTCTCTTCAGGAGACAGGATCGACGGTAGAATGATATAGTGATTGCTTTCCTGTCATATTATGCCGACTCGGTGTTGTTTGGGACCAATCCTTCGTTACCAACATTTTCTATATTTAATTCTGTCAAAGAAATTTTTAATCCAAGTTTACGAAGTCGCGGGTATCAGCTAGTAGTAAATATAGAAGTTCGTTACAGAAGTCATTTTTCTGCACATGTGAATTAAATTTCAAGTACTGGAACGAATGACAGCCGGGTTAGCAAAAAAGAGATGGGGTTGATTTATTTCTGCAATATTTTTAGCCGCTCTGTCAGGAACATGTGTACCAAGATTCATCAAAATAACTAAAGCAATTCGCGCAGAAGTAAAAACCATTTTTTTTGTCAGGAAATGTGCAAAAGGCAGAATCCTTTAACAATAAAAAATAAAAATTCCGGAAATTCCAACATTAAATTTAAAAAAAAAAATTACTTTCGTGTTAAATACATAAGATATGCATTACTTACTATTAGCAGTGAATATAATTTCACTTCAAAAAATCAGAGATTGTAGCTGTGCGGCCTGAGATCGTAGTTTCAAGAGGCAAAGAAGCTCTCGTAAGGTTTTTTTTTCTATTTTATTAATAAAATTAATTTACATGTTTTCCTTATTACGTAATTACAGATTCGCATCCAATACGGCCATGTATAGGGTTTAAAGACTAAAAAAAAGTTTAAGCAAGGATACGTTACATGCGATAATATGGCTATTATTTTTAACAAAGTATGGCGTGTGAATCTAGTTGGTATCTTCTCTTTGGAGTTCCACACTATACCCTCAAATTTTAACGTACTGCTACCGAGATTGGTGGTGTAACGGTTAGCGTTCTGGCCTCACATTCGGGAGGACGGCGGTTTGAATCTCCGTCCGGGCATCCAGATTTGGGTTTTCCATGGTTTCCCAAATCACTCCAGGCAAATGCCGGATGGTTCCCTCAAAAGACCATGTCCGAATTCCTTCCCATTTCTTGCCCCCCATCCTTTCCGGTCTCTAAAGACCTCCCTGTTAAGAGACTTTAAGCATTTTTTTTTTTTTTTTTAAGAAAACCTTACTGCTCCGGCATTGTTACGTTGAAGTATAAGATATACCAAACTATTCAATTCAGATACTAATCTTGAAAACGGTGAAAACCCCATCGAAATCGTCGCAATAGTTTTGAGTTTTTCTGGAAACAATAAACACGTTTTTAGTTTTATATATATATGTAGTGTGGAAGGAAGATCTACCCACCGGAGTAGCTCCGAACACTAAACACTAAACCCAGGACATAGTTACGTCTTATACAGACAGTTGGCAACACTTCACATCCCCTATTAGCTCATAATACGACCTGCAGTAGGTATAAAATGCTTCGTGTCAACAAAGGCATGAGAGCGTAACATCAAAGCTCAAAAGTAAAACTCGTCGAAAGTAGCAGACTCCTAATGAAGGGAAAAGGTGGTAAAAAAGAATTGTGGAGGGGAAACTGAAGGATTTCTTACATTTCTTGGGTAGCTGGCAGAAGTAGTATATGAACGTATAATAAGCGAAGAATATTGAAGATGGAGTATGATAGAATGCCAAGATTAATAAATAAAACTAAAACTGATGGAAAGCGGTCTAGAGGTAGAGCCAGAGGAAGGTGGTTGGGTTTAATAAAAAAGAGTATATAAAACAGGAATCTAGAGTTTATCACAGTTACAGAGGATGAGTGGCGGGTGGAGAGAGTTTACTGGAAATTGTTTACACAGTGCTGCCGTTTCTACGGATTTATCCGTAGATCTACGAATTTTTATGAAAATTTAGGATTTTCGGATTTTGTTAAAATATCTACGGATTTTTGACACTTTTCATCATTTGTTGAGTTTTCCATATATCGGTGTTTTGTTAAACTTTGAGCGTATAGTGTTAATGCATTACAGAATTGTCAATAACTGTGAATCGTTTCCTTGCAACCACTCGTGTGAAACAACGATTGAAATATAGCTCATATTTTGTTTTGTTTCAATTTTTATAGATCTTAAAATACCGTATCACAAAACTATCGCCGCACTCTTTATGCAAGGTGACACGGTCGTTGGCACGGTTTAAAAAGCAGTGTCTTCGGAGAACGCTTAACCATTATCCGAGAGTCAAAGGGGCAGCAGTTTTTAATTTCCCCTCACAGAAGATATGCTAAATTTAATGTCAACAAAGAAAAAGTATGGTCACTATGGAAAAATAAAAAATCTACTAGGTATAGCAGCAGCAGTAATTAAAGTGACAATGTATAAAATATGTTCAGAGCTATTTCTTACTTTCAATGTAGAATATTATTTTTGTAATTTTAAAGACCTGTAAATAAAAAGTATTCTTAATTTTTGCTTTCTCTTCAGTAATTATTGTTTCAGTCTTTCACTTAGCGAGTCTCCGGATTTTTGTACCAAATCTACGGAAATTTTAGCGGCCATCTACGTATACTCCAGGCAAAGTGGAAGGCAATTCTGTGTTTACATGCAATCATTACCACAGAAGCGAGCTTAGTAGCCAGTTTTAAATGAACCAGCGGCTTTTGGTTACTGTCTATGCAAACAGAGAAGGCACGCTGACTGTAACTACGTCTCCATCAGCAGTGATCAGTGCTATAGCATTTACCTTTCAGTAAGTACGGGAGTGGTAGACCGAACAGTGTTTCCTCACTAACGAATCGGCATTAAGCAAAATCTCCTCTTTTCATGGCGTCGTTAATTGGACTGCCGGAGAACTGGCAATACGTAGCGTGATTCAGTGAGTCACGGTTCCAGTTATTTCTAGCTGACGCGAGTGTGGTGAAACCTCATTATTTCGTGCACCCTTGTTTATCGACAACACCCCGAAAGGTTTTTTTTTTTTTTATCTGCTTAGTGTCTCTCTAACAGCGAGGTCTTTAGAGACGGGAAATGATTGGGGGCAAGGAATGGGATGGAATTCAGCCATGGCCTTTTGAAGAAAGCATTCCGGCATTTGCCTGGAGTGATTAGGGAAACCATGGAAAACACAAATCTGGATGCCCGGACGGGGATTCGAACCGCCGTCCTCCCGAATGCGAGGCCAGAACGCTAACCGTTACACCACCACGCTCGGTACCCCGCAACGACTGGAAGTGTCTTCATACTGATTCGAGAAGTGTCCAAGTTGGATGAGTAAGATCCGCTGATCCGACTTAAAACTTCAGTAAGAATTACTTGGTGGAGTTTCGAAGTACTTGAACTTTTTTTTAGGATCATAACGATTAAATGTTTCACCGTCATTGGGTCCACGTTGTTCAGCACAGGATTCGGCATCATCGTTATGAATTCTGATTAATGGATTACTCAAAACATTCGGCGCAAGTGTACATTATCGATTTTTAAGATCTGATGGAGATACATTTTCGCCTCGCATGCAATGAATCTAAAACGCCTAACAAGATATTAGAAGCTATATTGATTTGGACAGTCAAAAACACTCCACAATTCTTTCATTGATTAAGACCCGTGGCTCCTTAATTTGAGAGTTACAGTTGAAATATTCGTAAGAGGTGTGTATGAAATTCTGTGTTACTGTGGTGTTAAGAATAGAATGTGCAAGGCCCACCGTAAACAATCACTGAGCGTGGTGAATGAGAGGCAACGCTCTAGCCTTGCATTGGAAGGAACGCAGATATAATCCCAGTCGGTCAACCCAGATTTCTTTTTTCCATTGTTAACCGAAATCACCCCTGGTAAACGTAGAGATGATTCCTTCAAAAGACCGTGGTTGTGTTACTTCCATTTATTTTCCGCTAGTCCTTTCCCGCTTCTAATGAGTTCGGTGTTGACGAGTCGTAAAGCCATAAAATATAAACAATCTCTGTTTACTATTATTCGGCCTTAACGCCATTTTTAAATATCAAAGAGAGCGAAGTTACAAATGAAATAATCTTATGGAATATTGTCCCCCAGGAGATTTGGTAAAATTATTCGGCCGGCTAGTGACAATGTTTTCGATTCGTCGCGCAATGAGGTTCCTATCGTGGCTCGCTAACCTAATCCGGTAATTCTTCCGGGTATAATGGACCTACGGCTTAACCCTGCAATGGTCGCGTGGATTACATATGTAGTCCACTCAAGCCATTTCTAATTGGACTTTTCAGAGCACGACTACTGCAGGGTTAATGTGAAATTCGAACCATGGTTACGTTCACATTATACAGCAAGCTAGGAAGTAGGTTACAGAACTATTGATATGGCATATGATTAAAAAAAGACATTTGTACGTAAAGCAACAAGCTGAAGAAATAAACTGGTTTTAGATTAAAACTGGAGGGTTTCTACTTAGGGAAACAATTCTTGTAAAAATAGGCCAAGTCTTGTGCTCGAGTAGTGATAAAAAATTATAAGATCTTCTTCTGGGCCAAGTCTACGCTTTACAGTGTGTATCCACTTCACTTTGGGAAACAGAATGGATTCTTTCGGTGATATAGATTTTATTTAAAATAAAAAAATCCAATTTTTAGTAAACCTATATAAATACCTTAAATGCATTGCTGTATCAAACTTACAAATACATAAAAGCCAAGATTTCTCTCGCACTTTTTCGAATTTGATGATTATTTATTATTTACGAGTGAAATTTACGAGTTTCACACTTTTTTTTTTATAATATGTGGGTAAAATGTTATCCGTGTACAAAATTTCAAATTCTTACGATTACGGGAAATACCTTAGAGTTTTGATGATCATCAGTCAGTCAATGACAAAATCGCTGAAATTTATATATTAATAACATCTGTAGTAAGAAAAGTATGGAAATAAAATTTGGTATGTTTGCTAAGATTGCTGATATCTATTCACAATGAAAATTTCAGACATGTAGCATCAATAAGACATAAGAAATTGAGAAACAAAAATGGCCCGAATCATTTCGAGAAAAGGGTAGCAAGTGTCGCCGTTGACTTGGTGGGTGCACTGCCGTGCATCTAGATTTATAGTAAACTCTGGAACGTGAGAATGTTCATTAAAGGACAACATAAGTGGATGTTCAAACTGTATCCTGTTCTGTGCAAATCATAGAACATGCGAATACTAGTAGTTTCATTATTTTAAAGATTTTCCGAACTGAAATCAGAAAAACACTCTGTTACCATTGGAATGCGGTAATTAATCCACGTAGTAAAACAAGAAAAACGAACTGACGAGGCAGAAATGAAACCCGAATATAAATCTTTCGTTTGAAAGCCACAACTGTAGTTCCGGATTTGTGAGTTCGACACGAAACTCATTTGCAACCCAAATCAGCCGTTAATTTTTTTTACCTCTGCTGATAGTATTCCGGTATTACGACATACAGAATCGACATAAAAATCTACTGCTAAAAAGCAATTAAGCAAACTTTCCAATCGATTTATGGCTCCCTCGATTGATACGCTTTATTGGCGGCAATAGATACTTGGTCGGGCAGCGGAACACAGCCTACCAGGAAAACCAGCACTGCGGCAATAAATACGACAGTTATCTGGGCGGGCAATGTTAGAGAATTAATCGCAAGTGGACATTACCGTTTATTTTTCACAGTCATCGCGTGGCACATTCGGCGAGCGGCGACGTGAAAAATACTACGGGCCTGCGGCAGTGATAGAACCTGCCAGCAGATAAAGCCAGCGGCTCTGAAATACTGCCGAGGCACTTCATTCTAGTTAACAGTAGGACCAAGCTTTGTCGGCACCAGGCACAGATCCATTCTGCGACGGATTTACTCTGCAAATAAACAGGAGGCACGAGGCCCGTCAAAGATAAGCTCCGCAGCAGGAAAATGTGGGATTAGAGACCAGCTACATTCTCGTCAAGTAAAGAGCTCCCTTGGGAATAACTTGCACTGCGGAAAGTTAATTGCTCACGAATATAAGATTTCCTATAATTACTGTGGTTAATTAGCTAACACAGCGTGGAATGAACGAAAAGATCCATGTCACTGCGAACACATTCTAGCTGCTGCTCAATTAGTATTTAAATTAAAATTGATAGTTTTTAATTTAAAACCGTCTAAATTATTGTCACTATATAAATTAAAGTCTCTGTTCCAAAATAAAGAATCACTCGATTTAATTAACACTTTTACTGAAAATTAACATTTAAATATTCTTTACAGCACTTCTTACAGTAACTGCAGACATCAAGATTAAATATTCAACCCTCCATAGTCTCCATATAATAGATCTTCTGTCCCTCACACGAGGCTCGCTACAATGTATGTGCGCGCTCATCTGGCCAGCTGTTATCAGCCAAAGATTCTTACACTACTTATCGTTACGCCAAAGACTATACACACTACATCTGGTGGAAATCCTACAAATTGTAACGACAGGTTGTTGGTTCACTGTTGCAAAATTCTATTATTATTATGATACCAACAACAACTCGTCACTGCGTGGGCAACAACTAGCTATCGTGTACTTCAACCTGCCTTGCTCACAATTAAAAGTTAACTTCTTCATTAAATCCATTCGCTGCTTAGAACTGAGCGGCACCCGACCGATGTGATAAAGTTAGTGCTGTACAGATTCAATAGTACCTAATTTGGCCGCCACCCGTATTCCTGCAAAACACTGTTCATTCTTTTCAATACTTTACTTAGAAAGGGAATATATTAGACCGAAATAATACACGAAACACGTGCAATAAAGTTACTAAGAGATTTATTCACATCTTGAAGTCACACGTCGGTACCAGACACACGCTAACGCAACCATTACAATAATGGACAATCGATCCGAAATTACTTGCAGGTTGGTACACTCAGAACGGCATTTTACTGACTCACTCTTCTACCAGCAAGCATTCTGGAACGCAGTTCATAGTTTACTAGGACCACGGCTTCGTATGCACCACTCGTTCACACGATACTCGCGGTAGTTTAGAGCGCGTCCAATGACCGCATGGCGATTACCCTCGCCATACTTATTACCTTCGACCGACTCTGACAAAATCCAGGATAATACTGACTCGATTAAATACAACTGACCACCACCTGCGGTCTTTCAGCCAATCATAATCGATCTTTGCCATCACATGCTTTTTCTGGTCTTTTCTGCATTTCTTCTTCCAGAGTATACAAGAGATCTTTCTCGCTACCAGACATTACACTCCTTTACACATTTCTCGCTATGCAGACTCGCATTCTCTGCTTCTTAACTTTCTCTCTGCCCGGTTGAAACCAGGACCAAAATAATTTATTCCCTCTCGCTCATTGAATGGGGGTCTCAACACTTGCTTTACAAAATACAGACATTCATACATTAACACATATAATTGATTAAAGAAATAGATAATAATAAAATAACATAAATTGTTACATGGAGTAGGTTCAACTATTCATAAGAGATTATTGGTGTGCCATTTGGGACCCGTTTCGTAAAGGATTGATAGAAAGTATAGAGAAGGTACATAGAAGAGCCTCTCGATTCGTGACCGCTTGCTACAGTCCTTATGAAAGCGTCACAGGCTGGGAGTCTCTGGTAGGTAGACGACACACGTTTCGTTTAAACTTATTGGTAAACATGCGTACTCCCACTTTCGAGTGTAATGAAATACTTCTTCCACCAACCTATTTGAGTCGGAAGGACAGGAAAGATAAAATTAGAGAAATAAGGTGCCGCACTTATTTTTATATGAATTCTTTTTTCCCTGGTACCATTAGGGACTGGAATGCACAACAAAAAGATTAGCTTTGGTGCTGAGCACCCTCTGCCACCCAAAATTTTGTGAATTGCAGAGTATATCTGTAGATGTAGATGTAGAAAATCAACCAAGCGTTGCCAGTGGTTTTTGTCACTCTTAAATAGTACTTTGAGCTCGACTCGGAGTAAGCTCGTTGGAGGCTCAGTAGCGCAAGATATTTTAACCTTTTTGGACTTTTCCAGCAGGATATCAAATGTGGTGGTGTATTGTTCCTAATCATTGGATTTTGTATCAAAATTCTGGATTAAACATTCTTCAAGAGCATTTGGAGTGAGAATGAACTGAACAAGTGTTATTTATAAATCGGAGGGGAGGTAATATATGGTGGTAATCCGATGTCTTCTGGACCATAATCTGCTCCACTCTGCTTTTTATTTCATTTTAACACACATAACACAAAACAACACACTAAAATTATGTATAAAAACACAACACCACTTAGAAACACACGATGGAAGAAATTGGCCATTCTACCTCTGCAAACAGGGTTAGTACCTCTATTCCATTAGGAACCTGCCAAAATTCCGGTCGCGGACCGAACATGACAAGACAATAAACACTCCTAGCTGCTGCGTCGCTGAAATGTAGTATGTTTGTATAACAGTGCAAGAAATTTTCATGAGTCGATTGTTAAATTGTTTTTCACGACAATGGTTATATTACGCAATTTAAATTCTTATTTTTCAAGGTCACATTTAATTCTATTTTATTTGTACGTAAAGAAGTTGCTAAATAATTATTTGCCCAACTATAGACTTGGAGAATACGGTTCCGCTCCGATTCAAAGCGTAGATTCAGTTGTTCTCTTGAAGTCTGCGTGCTTGTAACAAATACTGAGGCAACACAAAAGCTTGTTACAGTGTTTCGTTATGATCTATCAAACTCTGTTGCAATTCTTCCTGATTAATGCTCTTGAAGTTTTCACCCACCCTAGAACAAAATTTGTTATGATACCGCAAGTTCAGATATAAAGAAGTACTAATCATAAGACCAAAAGACCGAAAAAAGAACTAAAAAAATTACTATATGGCTGGCAACGCGGAGATGCTATTCCAAATAATGTGGGTAGTAAATCGTGATCAAATGTTATGGAAATACTGAGAGTTATCAGCCAATCAAATTGCAGCATTTCTTGCACTATCGTCGTTATTAACGGTCACTGAAATTTCTGACTGCAATCCTAAATTGTCTATAGGCTTTCCTATGCTTATAAAACGGAAGTCTTCGTCATGTTAAAGGTTGATTATGATTATAAATTGGGGAAAGAATTGTTTGTTGAAGACTTGAAATGTAAATATCTTGGCATCACGTTTGATGATAAGCTTAACTGGGACTGACAGTAAGAACAGGTTTCAAATTTGTGCAATTGTTGGAGATGAGGGGATGTAAGAGAGAATTAAAGGAATTGGCTTACAAAACATTGGTCAGATTATTGCTTGATAATGGTAGTGTAGTATGGGACCCACATTTTGAGTATCAAATACATGAGTTGGAGAGAGTGCAAAAAATGGCTGCTTGATTTCTTTCTGGAAATTATCGCAGAATGCAATCAGTAACGGATATGATAAAAGAGCTGATATACGATTCATTGTAAGACAGGAGGAGCGTGAAGAGGGTTATGGAAGTGTACAAGGCGTATATTGGTGATGAGGCATGGAAATACATTGGTGTAATAATGAAAAGTAATGCATGGAAGGGAAAAGATGACCATGACCACAAGCAGGCAATAGATTTCAAGCACAAGGGTGTCGGAAAATTCTCTTTTTTAGGTAAGGGTGTCAGAGATTTTAGTAAGTTAACAAGGGAAATGATGAATAATTTACCAAAACGTTGAAAAAATTTAAAGTACAAATTCGTAGATGGCAAATGTAGGTGGGTGCAGGAAGGGGGGAAGATGGATGTGCAGGGAAATTGCCACTAGAGCGTGCGCTCCATTGCAATTTAATTAAATGTATAAATATGTTGTAGGTATCGAGCCTTGACGTCACATTTTGACGTCCGGCTATGACGTCTGGCTGTGACGTCACGCTTTTCGCCTTTGTTGTCCAACTTACGACCAGAGATGTTGTTCTAGGCTATGCACACAATTTAATAACAGTTCTATTTAGCTAAGAATCCGCGAATAAATTAATTGTCAGAACGCCGAAAGCATAAGTACGTATTCCGTTTAAATCCACATAATAATTATTAGTTCCTTATATTTCTTTCATATTCGTTCGAAGTAAAAGTATTCGTTAAAATATTTGACAATAGATATGTAAGATAAAACCTTTAATTTTCGATTAGCAATGTTAGCGGAATTTTTTATTAGATTGTCATTATAACCTGCACTTGATGTTACAACAGAGGGCAGGAGTAAATTAATTATTTTTTGTAAATAATTTAAATTGTTTTATGTAGTGTCCTGTTACTGAAATTGTTACTTCGTTTGAACACTGATCACAATTTACACAGTCTACACTACAATTAAATCTAATTTCACCTGGCATGATGAAAGTTGTTGAGATTTTTTTATTTTGATTGTTTCACTGATGACGTATTTGAACCGTGTGTAACTGCATTAGTCATTCAAACGTTATAATATCGATCTGAATCACAGATAACAAAAAAGGAAGTTATAAGACCCGTGAAGGTTTTTAATCAAGTTTATATCGTGATGCATTATTATCACTAAATGCGATTGAATACATTTATTAATATGCGTGTGATTGAAGTATTGTTTCTCTGGTGGCAAGTTTATCGTAGTAAGTTTTAGGTTGAAATGCAACCTGGATCAGAATTTCAACGGAAATCTTATGCTACAGCGCAAGGCACTAGGAATTATATTATGCTTTATTTTATAAAAATTCTATTTAGTTAAGCAATTGCTAAGGAATGACTTGCCAAAACATTGAAAGAAAGGTATGTACTTCGTTTAAATTGGCATATTAATTATTAGTTGCTTTTTTTTACTGAAATCATTACTCGGTTTGAACGTAAGAAGTTCCAATTTGATCGCGATCTATGCGGCCTAAACCAATATTACGTGGCATAACGTAAGTTGTTAAGATTTACTTTTTGGAATCCTTCGTTATCACTGGGGTCATTATTTCAGTCACATGTAAGCTGTGTCAGTCATATCACTCTCCATGCACTTAACCAGAAACATTAAAAAAAAAACGTAACCGATCAGCATCATCAGTTTCTCCACATAGACATTAATATGTTGAACAATTTTACTGCCGTTAGCGTACTAAGAACAAATAAAAAATAAAAAATTGGAACAGTAAGTTTTTTGTACTCTACCGCTGTGCTACATAAAAGTGGTTTCCGTATTCGCAAAAATATTAAAAAATGTTTTCATCAAATGTGGTAGATGTCAATCAACATTACTATTTCATACGTGCTTTTGTTGAATAAATATAACCTATCGTTGTATACACCACACTCATGAATCCAAAATCTGCTGAATCAAAAGTGAAGGACGGGATATGAAACAATAAAATATCGCCGTACTAAAGTAAAACTCCAAAGTTTACCATTTTTTCTACTATCGGTATCTCGACTGGTTTGATGGAATCGTCCACCTCCTTTTCCTTCAGCTGTTCCCTCAACTAAAACATTAACCAATGCACATGTGTTAAAATGTGATCTATCAACGTATCTCTACTTTCTGTGAGACTATTCCACAGACTCCTATCCACGCCATCATTCTATTAACTTACCAATATCATAATAAGCCTGAAAAACGCCAAAAATTTTCCTACATGTAATCAGTATGATCCAAAAATTCACAGAGTCACGTAAAATGAACGAAGATGTATTTACTTGACGGGTGAATCATTATGATACTAAGTATATGAAGATTCAAAACAAGCAAGATAAACCACTCATCAGGACAGAAATTTTTACACCAATAAAACTATGTCAAAAACGAATACGAATCAAAAATTTGTACGCCAATAGTCATGTCTTGGATAGGCGAGCTGACGTTCAAGTTGGTCTAACATCTGTAAACTCACTAAAGGCCAGTGACGTATATAATCATTTTCCTAGCCCTGGCAACACTTTCTGAAGGTTGGCGTCCGGGGTGCTATAGCTTAAAAAACGAATACCGCTGCACGAATTTGCCGCGCCCTGGAAGTGCCCAGATTTGCCTACCGCCCCCCCCCCCCTCCTCCCATTTTTCTAGATCCAGCACTGCTAAAGGCAAAGAAATTTATAGACATTCTGAGAATTATTCTACGAGTTGTAACTGTCATTATTTCTATTATTGAAAACATGATAATTTTTTGCTTTAAATTCCTTGGACATTAGGGTTTTTACATCATGGGGAATTTTAGGAAGGGCAGGGGAAAGGAGAATGGGCAACGAACGAGAAGAAATATGGCCATTCCGTTTTGAATGAACTACCCCGTCCTTACCAACGCTTTGTAATGCAGTTCCTAACTTCTCTAGTACATCCCCTCATGACTCTCTTCAACAAGTGAAGGATTTTGAAACCTTTTCCAACCACCTGACCAATCTGTCCTACACAGTTGAGTTTGTTATCAAATGTTATGCCAAGGTATTTACATTTGAAGTCTTCAACAAGCAATTCATTCCCCATCTTATGATTAGCTTGTTGAAGTCTTCAGATATAAATACCTTGGCATAACATTTGATAACAAACTCAACGGGACATGATACTTGAAGAGAGTGATGAGGGGATGTACTAGAGAAGTTACGGAATTAGGTTACAAAACCTTGGTGAGACCGTTGCTTGAATATGGTAATGTAGTATGGGACTCATATCTAGGGTATCAAATACATTAGTTGGAGAGGGTGCAAAGAAGGGCTGGTAGATTTGCCTCTGGAAATTACCGCAGAACACAATCAGTAACTGATATGATAAAGGAGCTGGAATGGGATTCATTGGAAGACAGGAGGAGCGTGAAGAGAGTCATGAAAATGTAAAAGGAATATACTGGTTATGAGGCGTGGGAAGATATTGACGACACAATTAGGAGTAGTGCATGGAAGGGAAAAGATAACCATGACCACAAACTGGCACTCGAATTCAGGCACAAGGGTGTGGGAAGGTTTTCTTTCGTAGATAATGAAGTCTGGGATCGTAATAAAATTCCAAGAGAAATGATGAATAATTTACCAAAAACGCTAAAGGAATTTGAAGTTGAAATTAATAGCGGGCATACGTAGACTGGAAAAAAGAAAAATGGGTGTGCAGGAAAGTTGCCACCAAAGCAGGTGCTCCATTACAATTAAAAAACTAAATAAATTAATCTGGAGTGATTACGGGAAACCATGAAAAAGCGATATATGATAAGCTGGATCGAGAATCAAACCCGCATCCTCTCGAATGCCAAGCTCGAGCGTTAAACCCCTCAAACACCAGTCTCGGTGGAAATCAGTTCCAAAAACAGTATACTAGGTGATTCTAAACGAATAAATTCACAGTATTACCTAGCCATTTAACTATTCAAGGAATTTCGCCTAGTATTTCTCTACTTAACGCGTTAATATAAACACTGCCATAAACATATAACTGGGCAAGTAAAAGACAGTCACAAATTTCACAGAAAGAAGTTACAAATACTAAAAGCTCAACAGGGCTACGTATGGGTTGTGTATGCAGAATCAATTAACGGATTTTATAATGGCGTTTAATTCCCTGAGAACGCAAGTGTAGCGAAACTAGGGAACAGCGTTTCATATACTGTTCAACATTTCAACCGATTCAGCTGGCTGAACTGCAGAGAATATGCAATTAAAAATACACTTAAAGGACACAGTCATAGTTTATTCACACTCTTAACGCATACCAACATGTGTCTGTTGATTTTAGCAATATCTAAGTAGTATAAATTAATAAGTCTTCTTGAGATCAGCGAGATTCCTTGATTTTTCCCTTCATTTCACGCAATACAATGCTAAATGCTTTATTTCTGATTTGTTAATAAAAATCCAGTTTTTAGAAACTTATTTTTGAATGATATCTATGATTCTATTTCTTTTTAAAAAGAAAACTTGAACTTTACATTAGGAACAAGAGAGAACTGTGGCCAAGGAACCAGAAGTTATCTGACAAAGATCTTTTAATGGAACAATCGCTACATTCTCCAGGGACTTATGATTAGATAAACCATGGAAAACCGGAATCTTAACAGTTGATCAAACCCGTAACTTTTGAATCGCGCTGAACGTTAGCGCTAACACACCAGGCTTGGTGATGGCAATGGAGCACCTAGGATTTTATCTCTACTTATACCATTCTACGCTTCTTTTTTGTTGTAGTGTTACAACCTTGTAACGACATCTTTAATATTGATAATAAGTAAGTAAGTTCGTATGGTCTTGGGACCTGTTGACAGAGTTTCTACTTGTGTGTTTCGCCTCTGTCTTGGCTATAGCTACAGTTTAAAGTCGAATCCAAACCACGAAGCGTCCTGTCATAGCTCGCACTAGTAAGCAGCACTATTAACAAACCTTGGATTTCGCGTGACTTTAACCAGAGACAATTTCTGACAGTATAGAAAACAGCAACAAAAATTGGTCATAAAACATAGATAATTGCTACAGTAATTATAAGGTTCATAAGCCAAATAAAAAAAATAAAAAAGCAATTGTCGCTTAAGGTTCAAACCAATTTTCAGCTGCAATGAATTCCCTCACTTTCGCAGGTTGTATGTACCGTACATTTGTATGTATTAATCGACGTTTCGTAATAAACGAAGTAAACATGTATTATAATAATAAAATTAAATATTTTATTTCCTATTGTCATTAATGTAATATTTACTACACATCATAAAGAAAAAAATCTCTAAAGAAAAATAAAAAAATTCAGAGATATGTATTTCGTCTGCGGAGATACGTACAAAACCCCTACATATTGTGTTTACGATAAGGCTATTGGTTCTCACCTTGTTTCATTATCCTCTCTTCGTATTAATGGTGATTATAATGGTTGCTTCGTATCATGTGAAATAAAAATTCGCGGAAAATCTTAAGAGGAAGTTATCACTTGTGTCGAGCTGGTAAATATGTCGATGAAGAAAAGTATTAAAAATTAAGTTTTCCTGTAGCATATTCGGTAAGGATAAAGCTTGTTATTGGATATTTGGCTTCGTTAGTGTGATGCTTTATGGAAGATATTACAGTGGTTGTAGAATATTTTTTATTTTATGTCTATCTCTTTTACCACATTCTGAAAAATATTTCATTTGATAACTATATTTATTTACTTCAGTAAGATCGAATGTAGCGTTACACTTCTAATCGTCTGAGGGGGCTTTAAAAAATATTTAGTTGAAGTATAATGCGAAGAAAAAATTCTGGTCTAATCTGATGAATTCGCCGTATTTGCGAAACTCAGGTGGATAGGAGAACATTAGTCGGTGCGTACATTTCTTTTTTTTATCTGCTTTCTTTACAACTGACTGCACGGGTTGCGGCTCTTCAGGCGTAGAGGACTAAAGTGGGAAGGGAAATGAAATCCCCGTGGAGCCAAAATATTGGACAGTCCTTCCCCGTGCAATCCTTACGGATTACTCTCATTGCCAGAGATTACTGTAATTGCTTTCTAAAAGTATTAGGTATTTACGGCATCGTAAAATAAGAGGTTTACTGCGCCTCTCGCAGACCGGGAACTAAATTACTACTGCCGTCGATAGGAAATTGGTAAAATAATTTATGAGGGTCGGCGAGAAGAAATTGTGAGGAAGTCCAGCTTGTTAATAAAGCACACGAATGACTTTTCCACCAGAGATAGCACCATTAACAGTAAAAGCTATTCCGAATTAACAGACTCTTTCGAAATACCTCTCGTAAACTAAAAAAAACTCATAAATCTCGATAAAGGCAATTATTGAGTTAATTGCTCTAATCACTGGAGTTAAAAGTAACTTACTGAAACGTTATTTCGAAAAATTAATTAATTCCGCCATGTAAAATTCGTATGAACATACCGAAATTTGGTTTATCCTACCCTTATCAAAGATTTATTGGAACACATTTCAGCCTTTTGCATATCTTTCTTGACATCATGAACATATTAATGCCACTCAGCAGATATAATAAATAAACTCCCATAGATAAACAACTAATCGTTTTATCATGACGCGGGAAGTCAAATTCAACGATCAATTTAAATATGTGAAGTATTGCTTCCTTTTAACTTTAATAATAAAAATATTATAAATTAAATTGCTTCGAAAATTATTTCTGATAGTCTTCTGAAGGTGAATTCGGAAAAATGATTCATTGTGATTGGTGTTGCGTCAAATTGTCAGGAAGATCTTTTTTTAAAATAATTAACGTTTGCGTAATACATCTATCTGTTTAGTACAGATATTACACCCAGTAAATTCAACAATCCTTTCTCCATGTTACAATAATTTAAAACCATTATTTTTGTATGTGTTTATCGAATAAACTGGTTCCATCTGGAATCTTTCCTTATTTCATGTTTACCTAACAACTTTATGCCGTCCATCCACTTTAGTTTCAATCATACTATACAAAATTATGATAACACTAAGCAACCTAACTTCTGACTGTAAACCACCAACACAATCATTAGAATGATGAACCACAACAGGTCATTCTTGCGCAGTATTTCTAAAAGACTAGTAGTTTATAAATTGTAATTGGTACATTACCTCTTCATTTATACAATATTCAAATATTTTTATACATGTTTTAACATTTCGATTAAACTTTTAAGTCACGAATCCACCACCTAGCTGCCGTTATATTTAAATTTCATTAGAAATTCTCAGGAAACAAGAGTAAAGTTAATTTTTCTTGAATTGCTGCCATTTAAAACAGAATAGAGAGAATGCATCAAAACTAGCATCAACGTGACTCCGATTTCTTTGTGTTTTTGATTCTGAGACAACAAACTTAAGAACTTCAAGGAACTGGTAGAAGTACTGAAATAGATTAAAAAAACAGCCTCTACTTGCACCCTGTAATATGTGTGTTCCATAAAATCTTTTTCAGAACCCACGTATTAAGAACTATCATTTGTAAGTTCACGCTAGAAACTGCCTCAACGCCGATTAAATGTCTTTAATGATAATCGCAGAACGCTGTTTAAGATATGTTGAAATGCCATCTAAACAGCTGGTCGCTATTCCAGTAGTCCTAACAGGTACACAGGATACTGAAGTTGCATTGCATAGTAACGCAACGATACGTAGGTGGCAATACTTTCACAGGCTGGTACTGCGGAAGTGTTCTGGGACTGTTTGGATATTTTTTGTTCCAGAATGTGTGATGCTCTTTAATTAGTTTCACAGACGGCGTACCGAGAATGGTGAGTGAACGGTAACTCTATGGGCTCACATTCGGGAGGACGCAGGTTCGAATTCCCGTCCGGATATAAAAATCAAGGTTTTCGATGGTTTCCAGAAATCACTTTAGACAAGGATCGTTCCTTCGAAAGACCGTACATGCATTAATTCCCATTCCTTGCCCCAGTACTTTTCCACCTCTAATAACTTGGACGAGGCGTAAATCAATCAATAAAAAAGACGGTACATTAGATTACTATCGATTTATGTTGACAAATGTCATTTTTATATTTTATTTTATTGTTATTTTCCATCCTATACAACCGACCTCATTGATAGAAATATAGAGAAGTTGCAAAATACAGTTTCAAAGTAGTAACAACAAAACCATTGAGTTGGAAGCTTGAAATATATAGTCGTCCTTTTAGCGACTCCCTTGTCTAGACACTAGTCGATTATTTAACTTACTTAACTGACGTTATACTGTTTCTGCCCAACTGCAAATCTCACGTTGATCTGCACTGTTCAACTGTTAACTGCAGCAGTCCGACTTGAACTCGCTGTTCGGCTACGACCTTTACCGTGGTGGCAAACTGGCACGCTGACAAACTTTCAAACACGAGTGGTTACAAAATTTTAACAGCTACTGCCTCTCCTTGAACATGTGATTTCAGAACTCCAACCGGAAATTCTCGCTATCCTATGGGTGAGTCATATATTTCCTTCTTTCAGATTTTCCGGAATAGAAGTATTTTCCCGCAACAAACGATATTTATTAAGGAGTCTTGCCCAGCCAATACAAACAAAGATTCCCCCCCCCCCCCAAGCGACGGCATTGTCAAAATGAATGATTAAATAATTTATTAGACAGCACTGCATTTTGATAAATTACTACTACACATTTTAACGAGTTTGAATTTTAGTGGGCAAAGATGATTAATACAGACAAGCATTAAGGCAACGTCAATGCTTTATTGATTGGAAATATATTTACCTTCATTTGAATTCCTAAATATTTTATTTTTTTTAACTGCTTTACGTCTCTCAACAGCGAGGTCTTTAGAGACGGGAAAGGATGGGGGGCAGGGATGGGGGCAAGGAATGGGAAGGAATTCGGCCATGTCCTTTTGAAGGAAGCATACCGGCATTTGCCTGGAGTGATTTGGGAAACTATGGAAAACCCAAATCTGGATGCCCAGACGGGGATTCGAACCGCCGTCCTCCCGAATGCGAGGCGAGAACGCTAACCGTTACACCGCCACGCTCGGTCTAAATAAAGTAAATGACGTGATACTAAAGGAAGTACAAATACACACAAAGAATTTCGATATATGCTGAATTCGAAACCATATCAGCAATAATAAATTCGATAATGATACCCATATTAACTTTAATCTCGTTTAGTAAAATATACGTGTATGGCAAGTGATGTGTGTGGTTGCCACTAAGGACTCAGTGGGAAGCATGTGGGAGCATGGTTATAAAGAGCAAGCCTTGTTCAAACATTTTATTGCAAGAATCATGGTCAACGATTGAACTTATAGAGAATATCACAAATAATATAATACAATATAATACATAAGAAAACTTCGATCTTTCAGATTATGATCTTAATAAATCCTGTAATCACAAATAATGTAATACAGTATAATACATAAGTCAGTGCAATAACAACCAGGTTAAGCCATGGGAATATACCTCATCACAATATTTCCACTTGTATTAAACATCCAAACAGAAAATCCTTACGCGCGTGGAAACGTAATATAACAGGGCAGGCTCTCACCAATTTACCATCATGTAACAAATCTACAACTAGTACCAAACACAATTTGTACAGAGGAGGCAAAATACACCAATTATTTCGAACGAAGAGGAATCAGTTTACCTCAGCGTCCTTCAATTTAAAGTAAGATTCAAGTTCTTACCAAAGGGTTGTGACACACTATAGTGTGTGCACACCGGCGCATAAGTCGTTACCACCCACACACGCTGATAAGGTGGCGGGAACGATTAGCACCACATATCGGGGAATTTTGTCCATTCCCGTAACACAATTAACAAGAATGCAGTAAGCGACGCACTTTGTAGTTGGAGTCGTCAGGTATTCTATCCCAAATACCCAACAGGGCTAGAAAATGGCACCACCAACCCCGACTACCACCGTACTCCGGAATCGGCGGAAAACCGCTCACGGACACGAGGCGCAGCAGAGGAATTCCTTCGATTAATGCAAGCGAGGAACAGTCTCGGTGGAATCACAAATCCTCCTCAAGTAGTACTTCCAGGCTGCCTGGGCAAATTACAAGAGCTCGCTATACCAGCGGGCCTCTAACGTCACAGTCCCTTGAGGAAAGTATTAGGCCCAACGAACCAAGCCGCTGCTGCCGACCGACTCGCCTCCCGGTTTCGTGTCCCCCGATTATATCAGCTCATTCAGCCGGAAGATTGCACCACCGGGCCACAGCGCTCTCTCACGGGCGAAACTAGCACGCGGGCTCAGCATCAGAAGACGATCGCGGGCGGGAAAAATAAACAATGCGAGCCGATCACGGCTCAGCAAGGCTGAAGTTATATAAACAAAACTACAGAAATATGGATAATTTTCACTAGGAGTTAATCATTATTAAAATGAATATATCAGGACCCCGGAACTATCAAAGGGAACTAACGGTCTCGGACATTCAGTTCGGGACGAGACTTCACAGGTTGGTCGTATACCTTAATGGTGCCCACCCAGTATAGTAGTAAAACGCACTGGCCAGTAGATTCCGAGAAAAATGGTTCTTAAGTTTTACTGGTTTGATGCTACATGGGGTAACTTTTCCTTAATTATTTTAAAAATTATAACAACTTTTTTTTAAAAAAAGTCAATCACATAAAATATAATCAATTAAATAAAAAAACGATAGTTATCATTCTGGTGCTTGCATTTAAAATAAAAAATTGACGAATAAAGATGATATTGTTAAAATTTTTACATAAATAAAACCCTACTCGAAAGTTTATTATAGTAGTAATTAAAGTTTTAATTTACTTCCATTAATATACATTTGAAATTATTCAAACTTTTAATAATAAAATTATCCATAATTCACATTTTAATTAGCTGAAACAGTCATTTCATTCAAAATATTTATAATTTAAATGAAAATCTTTGTGGTCCTCAACATTTTTAAAAGTTGTTATAATTTTTTTTTTAAATTTAAAAAAGTTCACTGGTCACTTAAAAAAAAAAACAAAAAAAAAACAAAAAAAAAAAAAAAATATATGGTTGGACTAAAATATGCGCTTGTACACTGATCTAATGAGCCATCATTTCTTTATTTTTGTGACTAAATGTTATTTATCACACATAGTAGCTGTTACACTTGGTGCCGAGAATAAGCCCGACAGATTCACCTACTACACACAATATTACTACAAAACTGGGGCCTGTCCGGGGTATTAACCCGGGACCTCCTGCACCCAAAGCAGGAATCATACCCCCTTTTTTATATATATAAATTTTTCCTCCTTCGGGCCGGATTTGAACTAGCGACCTGTGGATGTCTGCTGGTTGCTCACTACAGTCCACTGCTCTACCAACTTTTTTATTTATATTTTTTTTATTTGCTTTTTTTGTTTTGTTTTTTTGTTTTTTTCCTTGTTATATTTATTTATTTATTATCCAACCACCAGTAAGCTAGCGCTTTAACCACTTTTTTATTATTTTTTACCACTTTTTTATGATTTTTCTCTCAGACCACTTTTTATATTTGCAGCGCTACATTTAGGTAATTTTTGGAAGATTTCCTTTCATGCGTTTTTTGATATTGTGGTGGTTTTCTATGATTTTATACTTAAATTCTTCTAGAGTACTTTTTTTTTCGGTTAGAGCAAATTGTAGGTATTGGCCAAGTATCCAAATAGTGCCGTTCCTTTTAGACTCCGGATATGGCCACAGTTGAGATTTTAATAAATATTCCAATTCTATTGTGTTTCGGCTCGTTCTGTTTATAATTGCGATTTTTGTCTTTACCCATTTCCATATATTTATTCTTTCACCGCAAATCAGTTGGTGTTGTATTGTATCATTTAAACTGCATTCTGGGCATAAGGGTGTTGGGCTGAGGTGAATTTTGTTTAATTTTTCTCTTGATCTTATTGTTCCGGTTACCACTAGATACCAGAGTGACCTAGTTTTTAGGTCTAGAGTTCTGTTGTGTAGCCACTCAGCTTTAGTAGTATGGCCTACAAATCGACCAGCATATGCGCTGCGCATAAAACTTTAGAGCCCTTCCGGAATCTTCTAGTTAGTGCGCTTTACTACTTTAGTGGGTGGACACCCTTCAGGTATAGTACCAACCTGAGAAGTCTCAACCCGAACTGAATTTCCTAGACCGTAAAGAAACATTTAAGATAATCGTATAATTATCACCTCATTCGTTATATTTATCAGGTATTATAAAATCATCTTGCACCTTATCACGGCACGGAACTTCCTATCTATTTAACAAACATGTAGCTCTTCATATGAGAGAAATATGTTCATTTAATAAACATCGACTTCAAAATAAATAGATTAAACAATTTAAAAGCAAACAAATTCTTACGCTGAGAATCCATTATCTCAGTATTTATTTAAATATTTTATGCAGTGAAAGAGACAGTGAGTCGCGTACATCACTTGAACATTACTCAACGTATCAATATATAATTTCAAAATTAAAATTTTATCGTCCTTATAATTGCTTACTGTTTGTTGAAGCAAATCGAATCCCCGTCCGGGGATCCAGATTTAGGTTTTCCATGGTTTCCCAAATCACTCCAGGCAAATGCCGGGATGCTTCCTTAAAAAAAGGCCATGGCCGAATTCCTTCCCATTCCTTGCCCCCATCCTTTCCCGTCTCTAACGACCTCGCTGTTGAAAGACATAAAGCAGTTAAAAAAAAAAATTGAAGCAAATATGGCGTTATGCGACTATCACTGCGTATGCTGTTCGAATCATTATATTCTCTAAATCAAACATTTCCTGAGTTCGACTGATGAAGTGACGAAATAAAATATGAATTTATTAGCAGAAAAATTTTCAGTACAAAAATAAACTGAAGGTCCTCCATCAACTTTACACTTAGATCTAATTTTTAAAACTTATTAAGAGGCATCATGCCTACCTGTATAAATCATACCAAATTGGGATTTTTTAGTTTGCAGTTGCTGCATTGTTATTAAGTAAGTTATAACTCAGAACTCTCTGTCTAACTATTATGACGCTGTAAGAAGTTATTAGAGGTAATCATCAAGATGTTGTTACTAGACTACAATTTCAATCTCAAAACAAGAACTGATACAAATTGTTAAATATTACACCAAACGAGCTATTTTCACATATAGTCAGAATCAAATCATCGTTGCACTGTTGTTGAGTACTGCACATACGTCACTGTAAAGTTTTAGTACTTCTTTTGATCCATGGAAACATAATAGTTAATACATTTATAAGAGAAAATCAGACTAAAGTTATCATAAGTACGTTGTCTTGGTAGCCTTGTTACAATAATAATTAGTATTTAAATAATGCCAATGTAGTAGTAATTGAAAATAATTTTATTCAGTGGAGATTCACCTCTTGTAAATATACCATCACCTATTTTAAATTAACCTTATAATGTCAGAAAAGTTATGAACATAATCAAAGGAAAGATTCTTGGTAGAACCAAAAATAATCAGCTATCACACCTTATAGCATCAACGTTAAATGAGAATTTCAACCATTCATGGTGCCATATACAGTTGCAACAACTGTATGATTATTAAACTACGAATTAAACAATTGCGTCAGAATTCCAAAAATGTCCAAATATTGTAAATATAAAATTTATATCCAACAATCAACGTTGATGAGTACCGTAGTCAGACGGTGAAACGCGAAATCGTGTTATCTAATACCTCCAAACGGATACAACACTCAAAACCCCGAAAATTATAGACAATTTCTAAATTAAATAGTACAATACCTATTGTCCGTGCCTCGCCTGGTAGATGAGCAGTTAACGCTCAGACTTGTCTTTTGGGGAAACGGGGTTCGATCCCTAGTCCGGCACTCCAGGATTTTTCCGTATTTTCCCGCAATCACTCTCGACATAATTCCCATCCTTCATTATGGTCAGTCTTCTTCCAGTTCTAATAACATTGATTTGGACAAGCCGTTAATCGCTTATAAAATGGAAACGTAAAAAAATCTATAGGAAATCTAGGTGGGTGATTACTACTTGCACTTCTCTGCCTGCGAAGTTTTCAGATTATCTGTGAATGATTATGTTGATATTTGCTTTCGTTTTAGTTGGTTTGTGTTATGAATGAGAGATCAAAGAAGAGAGAGAGTAAAATACGCTCAGTTTATCGTCCAAACCCGAAGTACGAATCTCTAGTTACAATGTACCAAGCGAGATGGATGAACTGTAACGTCCTATCCTCGCATTCGGGAGGATGCGGGTTTGAATTCCGGCCCGATCATCCAGATTTTGGTTTTACAAGCTCTCCCCATCCGATTGCAGTCATGGTTCCTTTATAAGGCCAAGGAATAATTCCTTCCCGTCCTTTGCCTATAGCCTTTCCCACCACTAATGACCTCGACGTTGACGAGGCATAAAGGCAGAAGCATATATATATACAAAAAGGTACGGCCAAACTTTCAGGAAACATTCCTCACACACAAACAAAGAAAATATGTTATGTGGACATGTGTCCGGAAACGCTTACTTTCCATGTTAGAGCTCATATTGTGGACGGCTGTGATACAATACGCATTCTCCAGGACTGCATCAGCGCATCAGGGATTCCATGCGACGGAGGGTGGATGCATGTATCCTCGCTAACGGAGGACATTTTGAACATTTCCTGTAACAAAGTGTTTGAAGTCACGCTGGTACGTTCTGTTGCAGTGTGTTTCCATTCCATGTTTAATCTGATTTGAAGAGAAGTAATAAAATGAGCTCTAACATGGAAAGTAAGCGTTTCCGGACACATGTCCACGTAACATATTTTCTTTGTTTGTGTGTGAGGAATGTTTCCTGAAAGTTTGGCCGTACCTTTTTGTAACACCCTGTATATATATATATATATATATATATATATATATATATATATTGTGCAATCACTGCATTGAGGACATGTTTCGATTTAATTAAGGAATTTGGTATAGTCCTACAGCCTAGTGAGCATGAATCGGCTCTTTCACCGTACTATTAAAGTTCCGAATGATAAGAATTTTTTTTGTCGAAAGGATCGAAACAGACTAAATATGTTTTGCACTTCAGACGCCGTCAGAAATTATTAACACTCTCGACCACGAGGTGGCATTAAAATATATCAGAAACACTATTCTTGCTCTGCTCCATCGTAAGCAGAGAGAGTAAATCTGTAGCGCTGGAGTGTATTCCGCTCTTCATATAACCGGAAAGGACCCTTCCCCGCGTTCGATATAACGACAAACACTTCCATTATAGAATATTTATAGTGACCGGCGCAGAATCAATACCTTTCACAGTGCACTGCAGTATTTACTGACCTCTCTGGCACCGTAAATTCTGCTTCTGATATCACACCGGAAAAAAAAATAAAATCCAAAAAATAAATAACACGTTATTGTGGCCACACGTGGCAGCTCGCTTAGCAAAAACAACGCCGTCCTTCGAAAGAACCGCAACAAGCGAGCTCATCTAATATGGAAACAAAATTCTAGCGGCGCAGTGTAGCCAACATAGCAGTTCGTTGTGATTCGGCGGCTTAAGCAGTGACAGCCACCTGGTGCAGGTGCTACTAACGTCATGTTTAATGCAACGCATAACCACATAACCTTATTTCAAATTTGGAGCATCCAAACGGACTCTGCTTACTGCCACGGAAATTCAAAAAGTGACTGTAATTTCTCTCACGCCTCGTAAATAAATAAACGCAAAGACTATCTGGATCACGAAACAGTATAGCCAACAGTAAATAAGGCTCTCTGTCGTAATAAATGAAATTTACTACCACCAACGTAACGGCAAAAGTGAATTAATACTTTGGGTGAGAGCTGATAGTTAATTGTTACACAAATATTTTAATCTTAGGTTCTTATCAAGTTATTTTTATACGTTTCTGGAGCCACAGTAGTAAGAAAACAGTCACGTTCAAGCTCTTTAGCGATTTGCGTCAAATAATTTTCAATTACATGATGTATTTTATATTTTGTAATAAAATAAAATGTGCTTTGTCGCAAATTACCTTGGTTATTAAAGTTTCAAAATCTCACCTGTGCCAAAAATGTTCACACAAATACTTTAATTAATTACTAAAATTTCAATTCACACAGGACAGCAGTTCTTTCTCTTTACACTCCAGAAAATATCTGCAGTAAATAGTATGTGTTTATTAGTGTAAAGTATAGCATAACGTGTTCGTCGCTCCTAGTATTAATGTTACAAAATAAATTAGTAATACCTGGTGACAACAAGCATGATTTATGTTTCGGAAAAACTAACATAATAAAAAATTACATTTTACTATGTGAAAACAGAATAATTGAACATATGTGAAAAGACGCAGAGCAAATAGTTACTGGATTACGACATAATCAGAATTGAATTCTTGAAGAATACTTTTATAATACAAAAAAAATTAAATTTATGGTAATATATCTATTAATTTAATAACATTAAAATTACGTTGAATGTTGCACAAACTGTTTAAAAATCAAATAAATGTGTAACTATATTATATACTATCAGATGCCTCGTGGAGTATTAAAGCAAAAACCTATTATGTAACAACTAACACATCGAAAGCGAGGGGGTAAAAAAGAAAACAAAAATTCAAAACAAAAACCGAAAGCTGATACGATGCCACTTGGACGATAAAAACATGATAAACATGTCAGAAGTTACTAAAGCTGATAAGCTGTTTCTTCGTAAATTGCGTTCAGTTTGTGGAAACTATAAAACTATACTAATTTTTGGACACTTTTATCTTAAATTTCTCAGCTTTCCGACTTCGAACCGAATCGTATCCTATTTTTGCCGCGGGACATGGGCTGTAGATTTTGCAAATTCCATCAAAATCCGACCAGAAGTTTTATTCATTAATCGCGTTCACTGATTTGTGTAAAGGTTTATCTTAAAAATTTTCAACTCTACTGTTTCATCTAACAAACATACCATATTTTCCTCCTCGGACAAAGGGCTGTACATTATTGGAAAATGCATCAAAATCAGGAGGTAGTTTTTCCGTGAATCCCGTTTATCCAGACTGACAAGTTCGCGGTCAAATAAAAGTAGGTTCCTTCTCGCAAATGAATTATTTACTCCAGAGATATAAATAAAATTAACTAGCATCTCCGTATTGTTGTTAGTAGAGCTCAATTCTCTATCGGTTTGTTTATGTGCTAATACTCTATATACAAAGAAAGTTTAGGGATGGGCAAATAATAAAATATATCTGTAAGTATCGTATTGATACTTACAAACAGTATCGATAAAAAAATGTTGATATATCGATATTTTTGCCTAAAGCAAGTAATATTTAAAAAAATTTCGTAAGATTTATCAAAAAATTTAAGAAAATTAAAGACGCAGGAGGAAATTATTAATTTATGTATGTTCCACCGTCAATGTAATCTGCGTTCCGGTGCCGCCAAGTTAACAGCAGAAACAACTTTTTCGGACGACACAGAAGAGACATGGCATATCAGATGCTTCGTCAACGCATCAACTTCAATTCATCAATGAAAAAAACATTGAAAACAGATGCTGTAAATTTACGTCATCCCTCAACTTCGCAATACGAATGTTTAGTCATTATTCTTCAACTTGGTTAAAAATATTCTAATCGATAACATTCAAATAAGTTGACAAAAAAATGACATTGACGTTTACCTGTTAACATCTACCATATTTTACTTTTTTAACTTCTTATCGTCTCTTAACAGTGAGGTCTTTAGAGACGGGAAAGGATGCGGTGCAAGGAATGGAAAGGAATTCGGCCATGGCCTTTCGAAGGAAGGATCCCGGCATTTGCCTGGAGTGATTTGGGAGACTATGGAAAATCCAAATCTGGATGCCCGGACGGGAATTCGAACCACCGTCCTCCCGAATGCGAGGCCAGAACGCTAACCGTTACACCACCATCCTCGGTCATATTTTACGATAGTTTGATACATCGATATCTTTTGCTCAACCCTAGTTAAAATATTCAACTAAAACATTGTTCTCGACGAGTATTACTGTAATAATTTTAGACAGTTGATGTCAGGATACAGCTAAACATTTAGTTGATTCATACATGTCTATCATGTATGAATCTCTCAGACCGACATGTCTAGGGGTCATCTGAGTTCCATTATGATGCTAATCTTTTAGTAACATCAAGTAAATTGATTCAAATTCTTCATAAACGTAAGCGATATATTAGTATTATATACTGTAAAGCTGGTGGAGAATATTACTCTGATGAATAAGAATTCCAAAACTGAAGAATAATTAACTCCTACACATCTTAAATTACCATCACTTTGCTTACTGCTGATCATTTTTTTCTGTCTTTATGTATTTTCAACGTCAAGGTCATTAAAGGTGGGAAGAACCGAGGGCAAGAAACAGAAAGGAATTTGGCTATAGCCTTTTTAAGGACCCATCCCAACATTCGCCTGGAGTAATTTGGGGAAAACATCGAAAAACGAAATCGGGATGGCCGGAAGCGGATTCGAACCCGCGTCTTTGCGAGTAGTCATAATTGGACCGTTGGCTCAGTTTGTTGCGGCACCGTGCTGGTGTCTGGCGCTGACAAGTGTTTGAATAATTCAGTCATGGTGGTGGAAGAAATTTTTCAGGGTAGGAGAGATAGTGGTGTACAATTCCTAATCACTAAATTGTGGGCTATAGCCCTGAGGTAAGTCCCAAACCTCTCCGCATTGCGTATGGAATGAGGGTATACGACACTATTGATGGTGATTTGTCCATTCGATGGGGACATTAAGCCTGACGGCGTAGGTGTCTTTCGGAAGAGTAGTCTTGAATGGGGCGGCACCAGGTTTCACCATCTCCCTTATTTGTGCTCCATCCATTACTCTCGACACTAAACACGCACTAAGTCGTCCACACTTAGAACAATACGAACGAACATTATCACACTGGGGCAGGCAACGGGAAACCACCGCAGAGTTCCCATGGTAACCGCCTAGGCCAGGAATCTGAAATGGCATCATAAGAAGACCGAGCGTGGTGGAAGAACGGTTGACGATCTGGCCTCACATTCGGGAGGACGCGGGTTCGAATCCCCGTCCGGACATCCAGATTTGGGTTTTCCATGGTTTCCCCAAATCACTCCAGGCGAATGCTGGGATGCTTCCTTCAAAAAGTTCGTGGCCGAATTCCTTTCCGTTCCTTGTCCCCAGTCCCATCCCGGCTCTAACGACCTTAGCCGTCGTCGAGGCGTAAAGCCATGAGTAAAAAAAAAAATCATAAGAACTCAAATTTCTTTCTTTCAGAACTTGAGTGTAGCTCTCTCTTTCACTCTTCTCGAACAGATTGTTTGTGCTTATTCTGTTTCTCAGAATCGTAAAAACGCGTTTACTTTGAAATATGACATGGTAATCGAATTAGTAATACGTACCGTTTTAAGTACAGAATATTTAAATCACGCGTGATGGGTGAGCAATAACTTCTGGCCTCACGCTGGCCAGGACGTGGGTTCGAATCCCCGTCAGGGCATCCAGATTTAGGTTTTTCATGGTTTCCACAAATACTCCACGCGAATGCCGGGATGCTTCCTTCAAAAGGCCATGGCCGAGTTTCTTCCCGTTCCTTGCCCCCAGTCCTTTCCCGCCTCTAATGACCTCGACGAGGCCTAAAGCCGGTATATTTAAATCTTTTCTTTTTTTTTTTCGCTATAGGCATAGACTATCCTAATCTGGATGTTGATAAAGGAAAAAGTGGCCATCATAAACAACGATTCCTAAGCACTTGTCAGATAATAGTCCAGTATGTCTCGTTACAGGTTCAACGTATATAAAGCGTATATTCTCGTTGTTTTCTTGTCACCTATTCTCAATGCAGTCGAGATCTGAAAAGTATTCTTTAGAATTGGGACTGAAAGTAACTGGGAAATCCTTTAATTAAATCTTGATAATATTAAGTATTTTATCACTATTGCAAATTTGCTTTGGTAAAAGATTACTATTAGCCAAAATGATAGTTATAACACTCAAAAGTATATAAGATTCCAATATTCATATTAAGGAAACGATATTGAAGCTGATTCTAAATATAATTATGCAAAGAACAGGCATACTTCACATAACTACAGTCTACATTGAGATTGGACCTCAAAGGACAGCAGAATATAAAATCTATTTAATCTTTTTTACGAAACATATATCATAGATTAAACTAAAGGTAATGTAGGAAATAAAATTCCGAAAGATTATAACAATTTTTTGATATATACCGAATGTATATAGTTTAATTACAAATCTAACTTACCTCCAAGCCAAGATTACGTACCTACTTTATACTAGATACCCAGTAATGTAAATCTTCATTTAAACAGCAGATACCTTTATATAAGAATAATTAAGACAAAATTTTATTTTCTTACCTTCCACAATTGTTTCATCCTATTTCACAACTTGTATCTGGGTAATTAGCCTCACATGGGAAAGTTTTCTCCAGATTAATGTTCAATTTCCAATTTGCCCGCCACCACCACCGTCATTGAAATTACCAAGGCACGAGTTGCAATCAACAAGAACAGTCTTCAAATTTAGACTGATTTCTTGAAAACACAATTAGAAGTAATTCTGACGTGTTTATATTTTCATTTCCGTTGCCAATTAGATGCTGTTTCCTACTTAAGTTATTAGGCAATGTCGAAGCTTTAGATAACTTTCAAATCATGACGTTTCTGAATTTGGTGAAATGTTAATATTTTCAGTAATTTCTCAATAAGTCACTTTCTGTCTCAAGTTCCTTTCTGCCAGTGTGACCATCATCATGTTACAATGTTCTGTTTCATCTCATAACAGAGATTCCAACCTTCTCATGCACCATGTTCACCACCTTGTGAATGGAAAAAAAAAGAAAGAATTCATCTACCAAGACGCTCTCTAGTGGTGCCATCATATCTCATACCACAGCAATATCCTCGACTGAAAATACATGAAATCTTTCAGGGTTCACAAAGACTGGATTGTAAAGTTTATTTACATGCTAGTCGACTTGCTTGCTCATAGTATCTATTTGCAAAATGGACTCTCTCTCACTTACCGTCTTAATAAACCCTCGAAATATCGTATTGAGTTAGCAGTCGTAATGAGCACAGTGCCGTAAAAGCACTATATCTTCGCCGTAAAGTCTTAGTGTAACGCACTCATTTCTTATCATGTTACATTCATTTTTAATGTGCCGTACCTTTAATCAAAAGTTCAACCCTTAAGCAATCACTCATTTGCCCGTTTATCTGAGCCTCAAACTTCCGAACCTATCAAATCTGAAATTTTGAATTTTTACAGGCTCTTAGTTATTTGAACCCTAAATACGATTATAACGTAATATCCAGAAAAATTATTGGCATTAAAATAATTAAAGGGGCTTCAAAGAGGGCTGAAAGAAAATTTTATATTGAATAATCTTTATCGTAATGCATCAGTTAAAAAGGGTGTGAGACAAGGTTGTGGTCTATCCCCGTTAATATTCAACTTGTATGTAGAAGAAGCAATGAAGAAAGTCAAAGAAAAATTTCCATGTGGCATAAGTGTTCAGAAAGAAAAAAATCAGTATGCTACGATTTGATGATGACATCGTCTTGATAGCAGAAAGGGCTGAGAATATTGAGAAGTTACTGAATGGCATGAACAAAATACTGAAGGAAGATTTTGGACTGAATATAAATCAAAGCAAGACAAAAGTGATTAAATGATACCAGTACTAGTAGATTAAATATAAAAATAGGATCGGATGCAATAGGACAAGAAAGTGAATTCACTTACTTGGGAAGCAAAATTACAACCGATGGCCGAAGCAGGAATGACATTAAAAGCAGAATAGCACTAGCAAAAAGTGCCTTCATGAAAAAGAGAAACTTTTTAGTTTCAAATATTGATCTAGGAATTAGAAGAAACTTTTTAAAATTCTGTGTGGAGCACAGCACTTTATAGTAGCGAAATCACCGGAAAGAAAGAAAATTAAAGCATTTGAAATGTGATGCTACAGAAGAATGCTGAAAATTAAGTGGACTGACAAAGTAAGGAATGAACGAGTTTTGGAAATGATGGGTGAGGAAAGAAGTTTGTGGAAGAAGCTTGTAGAAAGAAGAGATAGGCTGGTAGGTCATATTTTGAGACATGCTGGATTGGTTAATTTGCTGGTGGAAGGAACAGTCGAAGGTAAGAACTTTAGAGGAAGACAGAGATTGGAATATGTGAAAGCAGGTAATTGAGGACGTGGGTTGTAAAGAATATGTAGAGATGAAGAGGTTAGCACAAGATAGGAAGGGATGGAGGATTGCATCAAACCAGTCGAAAGACTAATGACAGCAAAAAAACTGTCAAAATTTTGAATATATTTTAGTATTATTATTTTACGATTTGTACGATTACACGGAGAAAAACCATAAAAATTCAGTTCGGTACCTTTTATACCCAAACCTACTAATCAAAAAATCCTGACAGGTAGGCTCCATAAGATTGTAGGATGATTGTAGTGATTGTTTTCGAGTTTATGGTTTTCACCAATAATTTAATTAATTAAATGAGCAATTTTAAACAATTCCATGTAATTTTTCGACGTAAAAATCTTATATGTCATTCCTGGCGTTAAGTGATGTCCTACCGACAACTAGCTGCTGACAGCTATTTTTGGAACTTGAGTTAATGTTTGATTCTAAATCTCATATCCTAAAAATAGTACTGTCGTAGATAGTTTTGTCGTGTTGATTTAGTCCATGTTTCACCCATCGAGTGTAATATTTCTTCCTGTAACAGCTCATGTGGGTTGTTCCATATATTTATATAAATGTTAACAGTAAATAGGCATTGGTGTAAATATTATTTTGCTTCGTACATGAGAATACTGAACAAGCGGTAAGCAACGGGCCACCCAAGCTCCAAAGAATGCTTTGGGTCTCAAAGTAACAGGAAGAGATCGGCGAGACGGTAAGCGAGACATCAATAGGCGGCCATGTTTAAAGGCAGGGAAGTCAATCGTATTTGAGTGGTGAGGCTTCTCTGTTATGAAGTGGCTTCCCATGGCCCATGATTTTGCAGGCCGTACTGTACGGGTAAGCACGCGCCACAGACGTGCCCGCGCCACAGACGTGCCCGCGACACTTCGAGGAGCCGGCGCGTTATTGTGACACATTGTCTACAGTTGCTTCAACTATATTATAAAACGACCAATCAGGATTATAAATATACCCTATATTAATCCCTGTCTTCATAGATTCTTTAAATTTGCTGCATAACTTCCTATTTACTGACGTTAGGCTGTCCCCTTTCTTCTTTAATCGGAATATTACACTCCTTTCCTTTTAATTCTACATCACGCATCGTGACAATCATTTCTATTTTTATCCTCTGCGGTCGTGGTGTTACGTATAACGGGTTCGTTCTCGTATTCACTAAGAAGTCGAAGATGAATTCATTTGACTAATGACAAGTAGACAACACGAGAGTACGGACCCGCACAAAGGAGTGTACCGCAGGAGAAGAAAGGATACACATCTCTGCTGCAAACACAGAATGTCCAAATGCTCAGCTGACAATCCTGACCACTACACGTACTTTTGAAGTTATTGACTGCCGAAAGATCGACGGACGCTACCAAAGGCCAGCACGGGTCACTGCGTACGGCTCTATTCTCACGGCCGGTTGGTGCGAGCTGGACCGATCAGGTCCGAAAAATTACGGGCCGTGAGAAGTCACTTTTATACGACGCGAAGAAACGCTTATAATGAAGGACAAATGAGGATAACAGCTGACAAATGCGGTGATAAATTCTTCGAGACAAATATAGTTTGACATTTAGCAAGAGCGAAAGGATACAACGGGAGGGTACGAAATACAGTGACGTGAGGAAACTACCGATCACGTCAGTGCGTTGACGAATCGGAACGAGAGTTTGTAAGTGAGATGATGGGCAAATGAACAGTGAGTCAGAATGCAACGTTATGGTTCTTATAAAATAATTTTTACTATTTGTTGATTTCATAAACGAATCACGATGACGCTTGTTTCCTGCCTTGCTGCTTAAGAGAAAGGCGAGAAGAGTTTTCGTGGTGGCTTTCAGCGGGTACAAGCTTAATCTAAAGCTGGTTTCCAACGGCCCGTGATATAGCAGGCCGCGCCTCGCAGATCTCAACAACGCGCCGTGGGAAGAGAGCCATCTGTTACTGCCTATGGTAGTGGCGATGGTGTGGCTCTATCCGTCGTCTAGTCGGTAACATCAAAGACCTGCGTAGTTGTGCGTTGTTGCCATCTGTTTGCAACATGGGCGTAAACCCCTCCTCTCTTGCCGTGCATTAGGCAACGTGGTGGCGAGGTGGCGAGGGATTGCCTGTAGCGCGTGCTGATCCGTACAATTCGGCGCGGCTTGAAGCAACACGGGCCGCGGGAAGCTGTCACGATAGTGATAACATTCTGAGTCTGGGCACCATACTGACACGACCTTCCGATTCTAATTCTGGTCTCGACAGTGAAACGAGAGTCTCCTTGTATCTTGGAAGAAAGTTGGTTAATAGTGAGAAGTTGCTGCGTTCATTCTCGACTATGAGGCATGATTTGTTAGTTCGTAACATAGCCATCTACGTCAGGACTTGTAATTGTCAGAGCTTGCATATTTGGTGAGTACTGTTGGTCTGTGATCACATGCATACAAGTGAGACGTGGTCATCTAAAGTATCATACAACTACCTATACACATATGGTAATCTCGTCGAACTATTCCTCACCGCAAACCCAGTAATGATCTTTTATTGAACCCCAAAACGTGTGTTGCCTAGACCAGTAACGGTGCTGCCGTTCACACCATAATACTTCAGTACAATATGTTTTGCATTTCAATTAAATGAGATGAAGCAGAATACTGAAATGATCTGCTAAATTCTTTGTTTCAATGTTTGACATCGAATAAATGTTTCACTTGAATTTTTATTGAGTTGAACAAATTTTTGTAAATGAAAATACCGTTTCTTAAAAACTATGGTTTTATACCTATACGTTCAGACGCGGTTTGCCATTGTGGACTGTGGCATCATCAGTAAGATTTTTTATACAAACAATCACATGTTGGTCAGGAAACAGCTCTAGTTGCACTTTTCGTAGAACATAACATTTTTCTGCCGTTCTGCATTGCTCCTTTTTTGACAGGGTCACTATTTCATTGTTTTTAAATGTTCACACTTCTTAATCTGCATATGGCCATTGGCGGTGTATAAACAAAACGAGATTAAGAAGCGTGACCATTTAATAAGAGTGAAATAGTGACATCGTAAAAAAATTAGCAATGCAGAACTGCAGCAAGATGTGTTCTACGAAAAAGTGCAACTAGAGCTATTTCCTGTACCAAAAATCTCACTGATGATGCCCCAGTCCACAAGGGCGAATTGCGTCTGATCGTATAGGAATAAAGAACAGTTGCTAAGAGACGGTATGTTCATTTGAAAATCTTTAACAAACAACTGCGCAAGAATGGCCAATAACCAATTGATGGTTTTGAACGAAGTATAGGTATTCCTTGAGTTAAATGATAATAAATGCGCTGAGTACTGTATTAACTGCGAATGCTCTGTTTCATTCATCTTACCCGTGGCGTAATTATGCGGAATTAATTTTGTATTATTTATAGTGATATAGCGATTTTTGGAATTATTTCCATGCCACCCAACCTTTATTTATGAATGTAAAACTTATGTAGATCTTAAAACAGCATCTTTCACAGATGCCATAGTTAATTTATCCAATAATTAAACTAATCACCCAGGGGTACACCACAGCGAGACATCAATAGGCGGCCATTGGTATGTTTATTTCGCGTTTAATAGAATTCTCTCCCTTACTCTAAAATAATGGTTTCAGTTTAGAAATTCAATCCATTGTAATTGTCGCCTTGTCTTCAGACCAAGGAACATTTGTTTTACATTTCTTTAAATTCAGTCAAATTTACCTACAAAAATTCTGTCCAAATCGTCTAGAAATTTACCGAAAGATTTGCTTGTATCACCTTTGGGACAATTTCGGAAGGAAATATTAGTGTACTGACTATTTTTCTTTGATCTTAAGTGGATAGTGACAGATAATTTTCTTCTACTACTTCCTTCAGATAAACGTTAAGTGTTAGTGGTGAGATCCATCACCCATTTCTTTAAACTTGTGTTTGTCTTTCACGACCGTTGAGATTTATCACAGCGGAAGTCTTCTTGAAGATATGCAAGTTTAGAGTGCTGAAAGCAGGGATTAAGCTGTTTCGCTTGTAAAGACAGTTTGATACCGGTGTTGCAGTTTACACGGAAGATTATCGACACAACTTGCGAACCAAGTAATGCATAACGACGAGGTAAGCTAAACCCAGGGATTTATGTGTTGCGAAATAGTTAAGCAGCCGCAGAGTGTGATACATGGGCGGCGGAGAACCTAAAGAATAAGATTTAGTGTCAGAGAAATTAGCGAGGATAATATGATGAACGTTGCAGACATTAAATTGTGAGAATCTTTTCGTTAAGTTTATGAGGACAATTGATCTCCTTTTTTATGTGTTCTGAGAGCATTAGAATCATCAGGAAACTATCAGAAAGATTGTTAAGCACTGTGTTCTCCGTATTATGGCACTGCCACTGGTTTTAATTCTAGCTCTTTTGCTTGTAATTGTAAATAATTAAATTCATTGGTCTTAAAATGCCACATGATCGATTTAAAAAGATTTACAGAATTAATCTATTGAATTATTTCCAACAGTGTCATCTACACTTCAGTCTGCAATTTATTTTTACAATTTCGGAAGAAATGTACACACACTTATTCCAAACCAAAGGCTGTGATGTCCAAAATTCGAAAATCTCAAGATTTGAAATATAATGTAAACTTTAGGTGTCTTCAACTGACTGATAGTTATTACAGCAACACAAACACATTTCGATCCCGTGAATATTTACTCGATATTTCATAATTTTAACAGGCGTATTTGCGATTGAAAATCCAAAATTATTATGTGTAATTGGATGGATAATGAGACACAATATTCATAAAACTGGGCGATTACGTTTTAATGAAACTTATAAGGAATGTGTAATAAGAAACAATACAAAAACACAGCAGACATTGGACAAATATTTAGAAATTTGATCAACGGTAAGTGAAATATCAAACTGGGAATTAATGTTATCGTCAGTTCCAGACAAAAAAAAATATGTATGTGCCAATGAAAAAGTATATTCGTTGAAAGGAAATAAGGTTGTAAAAACTGTTAATTTAAAACTACGACAAGTGAAACAAATTTGAACGATTAATGAGGTGTACTCTATAATAACACAGTCTTCTTCATAATCTCAATCTCTGACTAATACTCTCTCAAATAAAATGAACAAAATTTAAAATTTACCCATCTGTAATGAAACCTCTTAATAAAGTTAATACTTTTAATGCGTAACATTAAAACAAAGTAGCTAATTTTTATTTGTTGTAATAGTCTCTCGACCGATTTGAAGCAACCTCCATCTCTCTCTGTCTTGCCCTAACCTCTTCAGCTCGGGATACGCCTTATAACCCATGTCCTCAGTTATCTATTTCATATATTCTAATCTGTCTCTTAATCTACAATTCTTACCTACAACTGCTCCCACCACTAACAATTTAACCACCCCCGCATGGCTTAAAATCTGACCCATCATCCTATGTCTTCTTTCGTGAGACTCTTACTCAAACTTCTTTCCTCATCCACCACTGTACTCCACACATAGAATTTTTAAAAATCTTTTTGAGTCCTAGATCTTAATTTGAAACTAAAGTATTTTCTCTTTTTCACGATGGCTCTTTTCGCTATTGCTATTCAGCAATTTAACATCATTCCTACTTCGACCATCAATAGTAATTTTACTTACTAGGTAGCAGAATTCTCCTTAAAAAGTATCTTCGTTTTTCTTGATCCACCATACAAGTATTGATCTTAAAACCATAGTTACTTCTCTTGCACCGTCTTTTTACCAAATCCAAACTGATCTCAACTACTGTCTCCTCTACTAATGCTTTCTTTTCGTTATACTGTTCATTATTCTGGTCAGTAATCTTAAAGCATATGATCTTAGATTTATAGTGAGATAATTCTCACATTTTTTCAGCTTGTGATTTCCTCGGAAGTGTGAAAATAATGCTTTATTTAAATCAGTTGAAATCTCTCCTGTTTTGTGACTGTTTGATATTTTTTTAATAATCTTTGGATTCCTTCTCCTCTGGATTTCAGAAGTTCTGCAATCTCAATTCCAACCACAATATTTGATTTCAAATTTATAAAAGCTTTGTAAAATTCTGTCTTTAAAACAGTCATCAATGTCGACATCGCCTTCTTTTTCTGTTCATTGTTGTCCGAATCATCCCCATCATACAGTTTATCTCTTATTCCTTCCATCTAGCATACACCAAGCTAAGGATTATCAGAAACGAGTGTCTTAATTATACTAAGAAGTGTTAGTCGTCCCTGCCTTTCTCAAAACTACCATATCATTTCGAGAAAAGCTTTCTGTATCAAACGTTGAATAACATCCATTCATGAAGCACAGAGAATCACTGACTAAAGTAAACCAACGATAATCGATTACATCGTTAAAGGCACGATAGTGCTGAATTGGTGGTGGTGTAGGAAAACTTGCAAGAACAAGAAATGATAATGAATGTAGTAAGTAAAAGTATATAAAATTTCAAAGGTATTATTTTATAGACCTGCAGCATAATACCAAAGGATGGAAGGCAAAAAGTTTTGCTGGATCCGTTTGCATTAGGAATGGTTACAGATATCACTAAACAAGGACAGTCTTACTAAACTGTTTCTGCCTTCATAAATAAGTTTGGATG